>OU860780.1:9112279-9654779 GCA_917862395.2 Heliconius sara | reverse complement strand
CTCAAAAGAAACATAATGAAATTTAATAAGACACTTTAATTGAATCATGGGTAAGTGTAGATGTATCAAAAATGCGTGATTTCTGCACAATACTAATTTTATTTGGAAGATTTAGAGAAGCAAAAGGAAATCCAGTAAATTTATGGTCTTTATATGAACAAATAAATTTTTAACAATCAAGCTTGTATGAACCGTAACACATATTGTGATATATTATGCTTCCTTTATTTAGGCGATATTTCTACATATCATGATAAACTTGCTTATGTTCGCGATATAGTTGATACTTTAATATAAAACTGAAGTGATTCATATTTATAATTGTTTTTAACTAAAACTAAGTTTTGTTTCTAACAAAAATATTTAAAGAAGACATATTTTATAAGAAGTCAACATTTTAAATGAATTTTGATTATGCCAAGCTACTTATTTAAAAACGATTTTGTATGATTTTGTGGCACGAATATCAAAGTAGGTTTGCCATCTCTGACCTAGATATTGCTATGTTTGAACTGTTATTGTACTTTACTTTACTAATAACTTAACTTAGGTTACAGGTTCACGCGTATACGCAAACGCTACGGTCTCTACAGATCTCTTTTGCCTCCTCCACTGTCATCAACCACTTCATACATGTCCTCCGAGAGGTCCTCGTGCTTTTTACGTGACCTTCCTTCAGTATCTTTGATACTGTGTTTTATGCAGTATGAATGTCAACATATATCTCACATCGAGGTCTCCCTATATCTCTCTTACCGCTCACTTTTCTATCATACCTTACTAAGAGAAGTTTATAAACTATATAATTCGTGGTACAGGGGCACAAAGTGTGACAGTAAACGCGGGTTTGATTCCCACTCGACGAAATAAAATATTGATATATTATGTTTCATTTCCTCGAGTGGAGATCTATTTATTTATATTTCTAGAATCTCTAGAATATATTTATTTATTTTTCTAGAATTCTTCGAAAATACATGAAATCACGCATATCATGGCTATTTTTAGGTTATTCTATAATACCACTACTTTACAAATAAGACAACACTTAAACGTTTCTAGTTAACGAAGGTCGTTAACTATTTAATTACTTAACTCTGTATTAGCATTAATGGTAATGCACTTTGTGGTTTTGCTTGATTAAATATGTAGGTTTCGCAATTCATTTCATTATTATGTATATATGGGATCGTAGAGTGGTATGTGTCTATAGTTAAACCCTGATTCGGGTTAAAATAATAATTTTGTAATGAACGTTAAGAGCAGTTTTAAGAAAAAACTTTAAAGTGCGAGTCGAACACGCCCACCGAGGGTTTCGTACCAATTTCAAGATTGTAGGTTGACGGGAAGTACAATTTATAGAAGTTGACAAACTTAAGTTTGTGGGCGTCTTCTTCTTCTACATGGCAATAGTCCCGGTTTTTAATATCAGGATCTTTTCATAGGCTCTCATACATCACCACATCTAGCCATCGTTACCTCGGGAACCCTGAGGATCTCACTTCACGTAGTAACAACGAAACACAAAACCATTGTTTTCTCTTCAGTTACTAATCAGGACTAAGGATTCCCATTCTCACAATAATCATTGCATTGTGTAGGTATAACGGGAAAGGGGAATACCGGCAATGTTAGTATTTATATGGAATCTGTAGCAGTATTATCTCTTACTTCTGTAGCAGTATTGTGCCGTGTGATCCCGGCCTAGAATAGGATCATCCTGGTACTGGTGGTGTCGTAAGAGGCGACTAAAGTACGTGTGGTAGAGTCACGTCGCCAGCAATGGCAACACGCATGGGCAGACTCGACCGGATCATTACCACCCCCGGCGTTTAAAACCGGCGTGAAGTAGTGGCTTTATGCCACTGCGTTTCGCATCAGGTAATGCCGGGCCCCGGCGCCCAACCCACCTTACAGGCCGGCAACGCACCTGTAACTCCTCTGGGGTTGCACGGGGTCGTGGGCGGCGGTAATCACTTACCATCAGGTGACTCGCACGCTCGTTTGCCGTGTCTTTTCCATAAAAAAAAAAAAAAAAAACTGATTAAACTACTATCGTCATTTTCAGTGGTGAATTATTCAAGCGTACAATTTGTAGATATATTGTAATACAAGCTCTTATAATATACTTTATCTAATAATTCTCATTCCGATGATCAGTTTAGAACCTTAGCGTATGTGGGACTACTAAGGTATATATAAATAAATAAATAAGCTTCACGCTGTATCCTGCACACAGCAGGGTAGGCAGAGAGAACCTAGTGTTAAGACACTCCGTTCCCCAAATTTCTACTGGGTTATGGAGGCATTGTGTGTTGAGTGGCAGAACTCAACGCCGCGCTTAGCCTCGACACAAGAGCGAAAAAATGTAAATATAAATTTAAGTAAATATATCATCTCCTCGAATGGGGATCGAACCCACAACTAGCCGGTGTTACAGTCACACTTCATGCCGCTGCGCCACGACTGGCCTCAAGATATATATTACAAAATAAAATAATCTTGCTAACAAGAGATCTAATATTATTCCATAGTATCTATAACCTTAAAACTAGTAAAGTATATTTTCAACCAATCTACCACGAGCCGTAAAATATTTTATATTCAGATTTTAGACGAGGCATCTCGAATACTTGCCAAATATTTTATAAATCTTTTTAAATCCTTTGGATCGAGCTGAATCACATTTTTAAGAGCAATTGACATATATTCGGCAGAAAGTGGGCAACGGAGTGTCTTAACACTAGGTTCCCTCTGCCTACAATGCTGTGTGCACGATACAGCATGAACTCGATTTAAGTTCTCACATATTGCCAAGTTTTATAACATCTGCCGACTTCTGGAGGCCTTCCGTGTTGAGTGGCAGATTTCAACGCCGCGCTTAGCGTCGAAACCAGAGCGAAGAAATGGAAATATAAATTTAAGTAAATATTCATCATTTCATACAAAATGAGTGCATAGATCCGTTAACATAATTTTGGTAACTTTTATAAATTTTAATTCCCGCTATACAAAATTAACACACATAATTTATATATACCTAATCCTTAAATTAGCACGAAACGTTCGATTTGAGAGTCCCACTCGCATTTGACCATTTGTTTAAGGTAGTTTTTTGCTGTGTGATCCCGGCTTAGAATAGGATCATCCTGGTACTGGTGGTGTCGTAAGAGGCGACTAAATTACGTGTGGTAGAGTCACGTCGCCAGCAATGGCAACACGCATGGGCAGACTCGACCGGATCATTACCACCCCCGGCATTTAAAACCGGCGTGAAGTAGTGGCTTTATGCCACTGCGTTTCGCATCAGGTAATGCCGGGCCCCGGCGCCCAACCCATCTTAAAGGCCGGCAACGCACCTGTAGCTCTTGTGGTGTTGCACGGGGTCGTGGGCGGCGGTAATCACTTACCATCAGGTGACCCGCACGCTCGTTTGCCGTGTCTTTTCCATAAAAAAAAAAAAAAAGTTTTTAAGGGAGATATATTACATCGAATAATATTATATCAAAATTACAAAATCTATTTCTAAACATCCTATTATTATTGTGTCCACAAGGCACCCGCTATTAATAGATATTAAATTTCGACGTTTCATTACGGTAAAATTTACAGGCGTATTACACGAAAAGTCTCAAGAATTCAGCCAGAGAAATGGCTTAATTAATATATTTGATGAGCTCCAACAAGTTCGCTTAATTTTGGATTGATTGATTCATAGAAATATTCTCATTTGAGGAATTTAATATTTTCTTTCTTACTTCTACTTTATTATAGACTATGGATTTTTTAAAGTTTTGTTTCGTATTAGACTATGGCGAAGCGGTAATAAGCAGTAACCGAAAAATATAATATGTAATGTGAATTGTTGTAAATTATTTTCATAATAAGTTCTTTGATTTTCATGATCCGAAAATAAAAAATATAATTAATCCGGCTAAAATAGTTTCATTTAAAATTATTTTCATTATCTTGCCTTAAAACAAAACCGTCACAGTAAGTTCTATTAATACGCATTCTTTCAAATTAATAGACTCAGGGATTAGAACAGGGTAGGCAACGGAAATCTGGGAACCTAGTGTTATGTCACTCGTTTTTCATTGTTCTAAGTCTGCGAGGCAACGCCGATCACAGATACAGTAAGTTGACGTTATCGACACGATTAACATGACATAACATAACATATAGTCTCCCTCAATAAATGTTCTATCGAACCTGTAGTTAGTGTAGTTAAACTAAACAAATTCTTCAGTTTTATAATATTAGTAATAATAATAATAATAATAAAATGTACACTCTAATTTAGATTACATATGGAGAAACAAGACAACAATTTAGTAGAGATGAGCGTTGGCAGCCGTACTAGTATGAACTGTGTCACAGCTACCAGCATCCTTGCCCCTTAAGACACTATTTCGATGACAAACGTGAAAATACACATCCATTACATATAATTATGATGACAAAACAAAATAAAACAATTAAATCATAAAATTTAAATCAATTATTGAGAAAATCAATTAGATTCTGTATTATTACCACGTGTGGGTGTGTCTGTGTGTGTGTGTGTGTGTGTGTGTGCGTGAGTGCGAGTGTATGCGCAGGTATGTATCTACATGTCATGTACGTAACTTAGCTACGAAGAAAATTCTCCGTGTCCATGTAGGACAACTTCTGGAGCCACGTGTTAATAACATTTTTACATTTCGCAGAAGGTAAAGGGTAAATGTTGATAATTTTTTTAACATCATTGTATAAGCGGCTACTTATGACGTAGAAGTGAGAACGAGCTAGCTTGGTTTTGCAACATACGATATCGCAAACCTTTGGCTTATTCGGCTTACAGATGGTCTTAAAGGGAATACTCCGGTGCTTCCGCTGTATTTTATGAAATCCGATTTTATGAAAAGTTGTCTAACTGTTAAGACTGAGCTATTACTGTAGACCAAATCGGTATTGTATCGTCGGGGCTTACCGAGCATGACTTTTAGAATAGCTCTTTGAGCACATTCTAAGGGAAGTAACTGATGCAGTAGCTTCAGAGACTTTGAATAAGGACATAATAAGTATAGATAGGTTTTTACTTTATATTTTATAGCTAAAGATCAGTTTATATCGATAAAATTCTACAGTCGTAGCACGAGCGTGTGACTGTTAACGTAATAGGTTGTGGATTTGGTTCCTACTCGAGGAAATCAAATATTAATTTTTATCATTTCTTCGATGTGGTTTTTAGGTAAAGCGCTGTATTGGGTTTCGGTACTCAACAATCATTGCCTCCAGATTTCAGCGGTAAGTGAGGAACGGAAGTGTCTTGATGGGGAGGGAGTGTCTTAACACTAGGTTCCTGCCTACTCTACTATATGCACACAGAGTGAAGCTAAAAAAATATATAAAAAAATCTTCTACATTTCAATATGAATACAATATTCAGTATAAGCCAGTCGTGGCGCAGGGGCACAAAGTGTGACTGTAAAATCTACTTGTTATGGGTTAGATTCCCACTCGAGAAAATTAATATCTACTTACATTTATATTTCCATTTCTTCGCTTTGGTGTCCAGGCAAAGCGCGGCGTTGAGTTAAGCCACTTGCGGAAAATACGTAACGGAGTGTCTTAAGACTAGGTGTCCTCTGCCTACCCACCCTTCTGTGTGCAGGATACAGCGTGAAACTGATTTATTTTATTTCATTTTAGAAGCTTGAACCATTCACCGTAAGCTTTATTTAAATAGTAAATACGGCTCGAGAGGCTGCCTAGCCGCAACAATTATATTAATTACTTGATGCTATAGTAGAACAATTGAGTTATGGAGGATGCGGATTCAAGTCTCGCTTATTAATTTAATCTATACTCTATTCTACTCTATAAAGCTTTTGCAAATAAACTATTTTTAGTTTATTTGGTTTAATATGGCAATAAATAGAGCAACTACTGGTTCGATTAAAAAAAATATTTTAGTCCATTTATTGAAGTAGTATAGTTATAAGGAGGTAACCTAGTGTTAAGACACACCATTTCCCACTTACCGCTTTCCAGTTCTGGAAGCATTGCGTGTTGAGTGCCGCCGCACTTTGCCTCGACACCAGAGCGAAGAAATGAAAATATATGTAAATGTAAGTAAATATTGAGTTCTTTTTTATCGATTGGGGATCGAACCCACACTCAGTCGATTTTACAGTCACATTTTGTGCCCTTGCGCCACGACTGGCGTCGAAGAACGAATTTAAAATACAAATATATTTAATGTAATATAATAACAAAATTATACTTACATTATAATAAAAACGACAACGACGACAAAAATGCTTCCGTCTTCCAAAAACAATTTCATCGTGTCATGGCATAAAAGGAAGAATGTATCATGTAATAACAAAGAATTTAAATAGCATTGCTTTTGACTATATTATTTGTGACTTTATATATTCTCGGAATGTTTGTGCAGTATTTATCTCAATTTCGTTCTCCCGAGATGTCTTGAACGGCAAATATCAACGCCTTACTTAGTCTACCAGAGCGGAAATATGAAAATAGTTAAAATATAATCATTACCCCCAGTGGACATCAACTCCTCATATAATCAGACAAGTTTAGTATTTTATTATTTTTTTATGAAACTCCCGCATCTTACAAGATAGGTAGAAAGAATTTAGCGATGTACTCAGCTCTCCACCATCTTTTCATTTTGCAATATTTAGTGGTGAATGGTGACATCTAACGTCTTCTAAATTCAATGAAGTTTTTGAGATAGTATATATAACTTCATTATTTTTATAAGAAGTAACTGTAACAAGTGTTTCGTAAATACCTTTTAAAGGTCTTTCGACATGTTCATTAGTAAAAAACTAAACATACAATATGAATGTAACTAGAAGTATTATAAAATACACATAAAAGGTGACAAGGATGCTAGCACGAGCGCTGTCACTACATCATTAGACGCGACAACAGCGCTAATTGGACGGCGGAAATGAATCCGTGTAAGGTAAAGAAAATTATTTTGAAATTAGGAACACACCGTTTCATACGTAGCAAAAATTTTTAAGTAAAGTAAGAGTAGCAAAAAATAAATTTTATTTATTGCTTTTTGTCAGTTCTACACACTTTCTAAATTTAAAAATTATTTTTTATGCCTACTCGGTAGGCATAAGATTCTGTTCCAATTTTACGATTATAGGTCAACGGACCAAACGAAGTACAACTTATAAAAGTAAAAAAAATAAGTTTGCTCTCAATGTCTATCTAAATTGAACGAAAAATGGAGAACGGTGTATAGCACTAAGTTCCCTCTGCCGACCCTGCTATATATCTGTATTGGCAGTAAAATAAAGCATGTTGATAAAAATATATAAGAAAAACATATTTTGTTCTATCACTGTCGTTGTTTAACAATATTTACTTCAAACAAGAAAAATATCTTCAGAACTACTTAAAGCTTTCGAATTTCCAATTCGATTTGAATCGCAACGGAGATTGATTGTATCGATAAAACAGAATACGATATGCGATTGTAAAGCAAAGGAATTTACATATATGTAAATATTGTATATAAAATATTTCAGTTTTATTCAGTAACTAGCGGCCCGCTTGCGGCTTCGCCCGCTTAAACCACAGAATTATTTGCTTAATACACTAAAATTATGTTCGTGTTTTAATATACCTATAATGTATGTTTGCAACGCAGTCGCATTTTCGTACCACCCATAAGAGAGATGCAACTGTCAATATATTAATTTCTTTAAACTTTTGCCTTAAGGAGTCTTTAGGACCTAAGTTATAGTTATAGATATATAGTTATAGTAATATCGCTACTTACAATAAAATCCTAACTCATCGGTGTCTGTACGTGGAAGATATATTAGAAAAATTATTATTACGGACATTTAACAATGTAATAGAACTTGGTCAGTTTGTCTGTTTATCTGTGCGTTCAGGATAATCTCAGAAAGGGCTTAACCGATTTAAGTAACTTAACCTAACTTTGTGCCCCTGCACCGCGATGGCCTTTAATATTAATACAGAATGGAAGCGTCAGGGCTCCTTTTACGGGGGCAATATATAGGATAAAATATTTTAAGCCCATACCTAAAGAAATTAATCAAGATACCTCACCGCAACAGTTTAGACGTAGACTTTTTTTTTCATTTCACGATCGATGTTTATCCATACCTGTATTTCGTGTGACGCAGTTACGCATAGATACCAATAACGTTAACACATACTACTACAAAAGTATTACTAAAGGTTAAGCAACTTTGAACTTTGTCGCCAATACATACGACTCGATTTAGGAATGAGGCGTATGCGGCGGTTTCCCTTTGATAGGCTCATGCCTGTTTGCGTGTTTAATGACAAATAGCGCTTTATTTTAATATCAACGATAATATATAATTTATTTTGTATGAAGAATAACTTTTTCACTTTTGGGATTTTTTTTATTGTATTAGGCTTTTATAGAGTGATTAACTATGATTTTATTTAAAGTGGTGCTGACAAAAACACAAATTGAGCATATTTAATATTTATAGTGATTTTTTAGTGAATAGAACTAATAGTTATTACAATACTTGCGAAGAAAGCATATTTTAGACATTTTTTAAATTCTTATACCTTTTGAAAAACTACCAACATTCTTATCGTTCATAAATTATTTTTTTCAAATTAAAAAATTGTCTAAGTTTTTCATCATAATGGCACGAAATTATTTAAAATGTTCAAAATTAAAAGTTCAAAAATGTTGATTAAAAATAATTATACTGCAGGAGGATACCGTTATATGTACTGTTTTTTTATGATATAATGTAGAATAATATATTCTATAGAGAAATCACACATTCCTCTTTCGAATATAACATTAAGATTGATTCATAAAATAAATTTGATATTTCCCTAACATGATTATTTCATGTATTTTTTTACATACAAAGTTTTGATTAAGTTCTCTTGAGAAATATATCTACTATAAATTATTATAACGTACCTACATGCCAATGATTAAAACGTATTGACATCACCACGTGATCCATCTATTATAATCACAACATAAAATTTTATAAAATACAGCAACCAGCTCGCGGCTTCACCCGCTTAAATTTGTGAATTATTTGTTTGTTTCGGTACAGGGAATTACGTTCCTGTTGTAATAAATAATGTATGCTTGCAGTGCACTTATGATTTCTAATGTGAAAATTATTAAAACCATGACATTTTCGATTTTCATTAAACAAATTATTATTGGAGCAATTAACAAAGTAATAGAATCAGCAACAATAATATTTATAAATTTTGTCGGTTTCTTGGTTTTTCTGTTAGTCGACGTTTATTTCAGAAACGACTTAAGCGATTTAAAGAGCTAAGACGTGAGCGCGGTGCGGGAGCGGTACAATCGGTTTAATTGTTTTTATTGTAATATTCGTCATGTATGAATAGTGTAATGATTAAATAACTGACCTTTATAAGTATTTATTTATATCTTCATAGTGAAATGATAGCTTTGTTGGGCACTCCTAATTTTTAAGAAAATAAATTTGGTCAAAATACATTTATTTATTTTAAGATAATAATTAAAATAACATATAAAATCTTATATATTATGTTGTAATTATTACAACGCATGCAAGGAAAAATCATTTTAGAAAATTGTTTAATTCTATTAGAATTATAAAAATTACTAAAAAATATTTAATATATATAAATATATAGATATCCCATTAGTATCGATACTTTACTGGTATAATTGAAAAAAAATATACACTACATACATCGATACATCCATACATCCATACATCCAAACATCCAAACATCCATACATCCATACATCCATACATCCATACATCCATACATCCATACATCCATACCTACCTACCCACCTACCCACCTACCTACCTACCCACCTACCTACCTACCCACCTACCTACCTACCTACCCACCCACCTACCCACCTACCCACCTACCTACCTACCTACCTACCCACCTACCTACCTACCTACCTACCTACCTACCTACCCTACCTACCTACCACCTACCTACCTACCTACCTACCACCTACCTACCTACCTACCTACCTACCCACCTACCCTACCTACCTACCCACCTACCTACCTACCTACCTACCTACCCACCTACCTACCTACCTACCCACCGACCTACCTACCTACCTACCTACCTACCTACCCACCTACCTACCATTTACTTAAATTAACTACTTATATCTTTTAATAGAGTCAAGCTATTACAATGAAATAAACACTAAATGTTACTTTGATTTACTGGTAATTTTTACGTATAAAACTTGCTTAAATATATTGTGTACTTTTGACGTGATGCGTGTTCACATAAACAGGAAAACAGACAAACAGACAAACAGACAAACAAACAAAAATTCCAAAAATGTTGGAAATGGATTCTGTTAGTTATCCTTTAACACCCTAGCTAATTTTTTTTTAAATATTTTCAATGTACAGAAACGACTTTTCTACAGATTTATTATAAGTATAGATTTACACTGGGATATCATTGGGTTTTTTAAAGTCCGAATAGATGAGGAGGACACGATAAAGCTAAATTCCCTTATCTTACTGTACTACTAGGAGGGCTAACCAAGTCCCTATCTGATGTCGGGTCCACAAGTCCCTTGTTAACAATGTGGTGATCACTGATAGTGTGTCGTACAAGGTAGAGTACATGATATTCAGGACTAAACGATATTTGTTGAATGTTATTCAGGTTTAAGCTCCAACTTCGTTACACCTATCTAAAACCATGCATAGCTACAAAACTTACTACCGTTTTAATGGAGGATTCAACGCAAGGTTAAGGAAACGTAGTGGCAATGAGTTGAGAGTGCGGCAATTTGGATTTGGAAAGATCATATAGATATGATCCATTCTTTCTTCAGGAAATCTCAACAGCGAATGTGGGCCTGGATGAGTCCAGATGGTAAAGTCAAAAATGATCGATTTTATCATCTCGACGAAGAAACAAATATTCAATGATGTCTCTGTGATCAAATCACTTCAAGTCCTCCAGAAACTCTTCAATACCGTAAAACTCCAAAAGTATGGAGCGGAAGTGGTTCTGTTCTTCAAGAAGGATGCTTGCTATTAAAGAATTGCAAAACAAATAAAATAAAAACGTATTTTATTTTTCGATTCATCTATTTTTGTTATACTTACTGTTATACCAAATTACAAATTATAGGTATAACTCGATTTACACAAAAAATGTAATAAGCTTATGAAATTGCCGAATTGCTTCGTAATAAATACTTATGTGAACTCAACATTCAAAGGCTGGCCAGAAAATGAGTACATAAAATACCAAATATTTTACATACTCATTTTTGTACCGTAACATTATTGAGTGAATTCCAATAACTTTATAAGTATTGGAACTAATATTAAATCGAGTTTAATTTGCTTACATTTTATTAAAACTTTAAGTAATTTATTACAACTATTCAAATGCTCATAGATTATCGAAATTAATTCCATAAGTGTTACAGTAGATTCCAAATAATTTAGATACAATTTTTTTCCAGTATCACGTTGTAAAACATTCCTCTCCCTACTTTCCGCGGAATTCTGGACGCATTGTGTGTTGAGTGGCGGGTCTAAACTCCGAGCTTTGCCTAGACACCAGAACGAAGAAATGAAAATATTAAAAATCCATTTAACTAAAATCACAACCTGTTGCGATTGCAGTCACACACTTATGCCCCTGCGCTTCTACTTGCCTCACTCACTACTCAATTTGACGTACAAAAAAAAGCAGTTAAGTGCGACTCGGACTCGCCCAACGAGGTTTTCTTACCAATTTCAAGATGAGCTACGTCAATGGGAAGTACAACTTATAAAAGTTAACAAACTTAAGTCTCCATGCATATATAATCATTTTGTATCATTGTCCGATTTTTTTTCTTTCCTTAAATCGTAAGTAATCACTTCGTATCACATTTTTATACAGTAGGTTTTAGGGGTGCTAGGGAACCTATTATTAAGACACTCCGTTCCCCACTTTCTGCCGAAATTTGGAGAAATTGCGTGTTGTGTGGCAGAACTCAATGCCGCGCTTTGCCTCGACACCAGAGCGAAGAAATGGAAATATGAATTAAGTAAATATTTCATCTTCTCGAGTGGGGATCGAACCCACGACCAGTCGGTTTTACAGTCACACTTTGTGCCACTGCGCCACGACTGGCCTCAGGAACTGAGTGCTTTAAATTAAAATTGGTAACCTAACATATGTACAACCTAACACAATTTTACAATGGTTCTATATTAAAACTAAATATTTAAAAATACAATCCAAAATGTATTAAAAATAACAGAAACGGAATGAACTAACAACAAACATTAAAAAATCCAGACCCTTTCTCACCCTTTAAGTTACTATTAATATTGTTTTGTTTTCTTGACAAGCGTGGCGTTATTATATTACGTGAGAAATATGAGTGAATAGCGGCACATATTTGTCGGATTACGTTTCATTTGCCGCCACGATACGTTTTAGAGGTTGATTCTATTTCGTTTTTCCTAAAATACTTTGTGTTTCTACGACTTTTACTTTGTTTATAAGAAATATTTTTAGCAAGGAGTTATACTTCTAGTTATCCTTATCGTTTATTGACTAAGATAAGAAATAAAGTATATTAGACTGGATAATAGGCTTCTACGTCATTAAACATGTTAAGCAAATTGTACGTAAATTTACATCTATAATAATTAGAAATTCATCGTGACGCTGCAGCTCTCTCTTGCTCTAAGCGCGACTATTGTTTTGGGTTTGATTTTCACTCGATTTAAGACAAAGCGTGGCGTTGAGTTGCAGCACTAAATTTGATGGGGAACGAAGTGTCTTAGATTCCTTTTTTCTATCCTGCTAAATGTAGAATGCTGCACATAACAGTCTACAGGTTAAGCTAAAAAGAAAAAAATATTTATGATGCTTATTTCCAGCACCTAGAAGAAAAGACAGGTCAAAGACACAGACAAAGCCAAGTTTCACTATCTTTAAAGCAATCTTTGACAAAATATATCTATTCATTTTAAGGATTCCAAAAATATAAAGATTCGTCCCTTTCTAGTGAAATTTTAGCAGCCCAATTAGTGAGATTCTTTTATTTTTAATGATGTATTCGTTATAGCATATCTTTCAAAATAAAATCAGTCATCTGTGAAACGGAATCAGGTACCATAAGTTCTCTATCTAATTTTTCATTTTTTAGGAAAATGATTTATTTTCATTTCCTCATTCAACGGTAACAAGGATAAGCACGGTATCGTGTTCCACTACTCAACACGAAATATTTTGAAATGTGGACGGAATATGGGATACGGAGTATTTTAACATTAGGCTCCCTACCTACTCTACTATGTGCGGGTTATAGCGTAAAGCTAAAACAAATCTTAGGTGAGGTGGGTAGTACCTAGGACAGGTATTTGACTAGTGGGTATTGTAATAAAACTATTGCCCCGTTGAAGATGATCTTTTCGAGAAGATTTTATAGATAAAAATATATATGTCTCTATTGAATAATATTAAATAGAGACATATATATTTTTAATATTAAAATGTCGCAGAGTATGAATACGGAACGTCAAATTATTTGACTTGAGTGTATTCAAAGGATAGCAACTCTGTCAGTTGTCAATGTCAATTGTCAGCTATTAGGGAAGTGACGTCAAGCAACACTCTATATTATAATATTGGTCAAAGATCACTTTGATCCACAATATTTGTCGCTCCTACACATATGTATATTGCCTTTATAAGAAATTCGATCCTAAAAGATCGTGCCATTAATATAGGCTTCGAATTATTATATTATATTTATAAAATATTTGGTACGAGTCTTTATGTGTATTATATATATTAGTACCGTAGTACTTGACAGTTCGACTGTACTCACTATATATACGAGGTTGCGATACTCGGGACGTCAATACATGACCCAGTCATGATTAATATGATATTAAAAATAAATAAATTGTATTATTCATAATTAACTATGTTATTTACGTGTATTGCCATGTATAATTTATTATTATTATTTATTTTACAATTAATATCCAAGGTACATACTGGTACACTACTTACAGAGCTGATACTAATTACTTACGTATGGAGAGTGCAAAACGGCAAACCGCACCTCTGCCTACATTATCCTAATGCATATTAAAATGTTTACCCAACACCAAGTGCTCTTATCCTTATAACTTCGTATAGTAATGAGAAATGGCTTCGTGGAGCGCCTGGATATATCAGGATGCAACAAACGAAAATTTAATATTTATATGGTTTAACAAACAAATTTAACAAACTTAATTTCATGCAGATTCCATATTTAGAAAAAAATACTAATGAAGCCATCGCGCACAATGGGAATTACTTATATTAAAATTAATTACCACCACCACCCATTAAGCAACATTTTGAATTTGGGTAAAAAATGAAGAAGAAAAATAAGTAGAAATAGAAGGAGTGTTGTAGCACTACGTTCTATCTGTCTATGCTGTTACAATGGAAGAAATGTGAAGTTGAACAAAATATAAGTTATTTAAACTCAAACAGTACTTTATAAGAAGCTTAAATTGTTAATATAAATATCTACTCTGTAAAAAACATGAAACAAAAAACTATAAACATACTACAGCCAGTATGTACGATTCAGACTCTCCCACCGAGGGTTTTGTACCAATTTCTTAGGGCATCAACCAACTTATTAAAGTAAAAAAATGTAAGTTAAATAAAAAAAGTGCGTTCCTAGTCTAACCCACATTTCTAACAACCAATTAGAAAAAAATCTTAAATATCTTTTTCTTTTATTTTTTTATTAATAAGTAAGCTACTGCTATATACATAATGCTTATACTATTGCACATTATATTAGTTGTTTATATAAATGAAAAAAAAAAGACTTACAATTGGGATTCATTTGATTTTTACAAATCTCCTTACGAAGTTAAAGTTAACAAAACGTAGAAAAGCGAACATTGCCTGTATATATAAATTATTACTATAACACATTCGATCCAACGTGTCATAGCGTTGAAAAAACACCATAGTGTAAAAAGAGCAAAGGCACGCCTTTGACCCGTAGCATCAAAGGCATTTTAATTGGTCATTAAACACTTAAATGAACAGTTTCTTTTTGCTTGTATATTTTTTATGTTAATAAATTATACATTATTTTTACATAATGGAAAAAAAGTATATCTAATCTTTAACTATCGAAAACGGAGCTAGTAGAATTATTTTAAATTTTGTTAGATAGAGAGAAGTTCGTAATGTTGAGGTAAGGTAATGTACTCCCCTTACAGCCGCGCCCAGTATGAGTATATTGGGCCTTAGTGTTTCGAGTGACTGCCAGTATCGTGATCATCTGGAAAGCAAGGCCAAGTTAGCCTGAAGAAAGAAACTGGGGGTTATCAACAGAGCGAGACGGTACTTCACGCCAAAACACCGATTGGCCCTATATAGGGCCCAGGATCGGCCTCATATGGAGTACTGTTATCATCTCTGGGCTGGTGCACCCCAGTATCAGCTTGAACTATTTGATCGCATACAACTTAGAGCCACTCGAATCATTGGGGACCCAATAATCTGTGAAGGGCTTGATACTTTGGCTTTGCGTAGAGACGTATCCTCGCTGTGCGTTCTCTCTCGCATTTATTATGGGGAGTGTTCTGAAGAACTGTTTGACCTGTTACCTGTCGCCGAATTTTCTAAACGCACAGTACGCCATAAGCTAAAATATCATCCACACCACCTGGATACGTGGCAATCCACTACTGTGCGGTTTCGTAGGAACTTCCTCCCACGCGCCACGGAACTGTGGAATGGCCTACCCGCGGCAGTGTTTCCAGGTCGATATGACATGGGACCTTCTAAAAGCGCGTCTATCTCCACCTTAAAGGCCGGCAACGCACCTATAGCTCCTCTGGTGTTGCACGGGGCCGTGGGCGGCGGTAATCACTTACCATCAGGGGACCCGAACGCTCGTTTGCCTTGTCCTTTTCCATAAAAAAAAGAGTTAATACGCACTTTACTTACAGAGGCTTGCAAGCTCGACTAAATAAAAAAAAAAAGCAAAGATACGGCGAAAATAAAATTCGAGCAAATTAATTCTCTAGCTTTGGGTACAAATACCTTTTTCTTTAACTAAACTCTCCGCAAATACGTCTAAAATGGTAATATAATATTTATATATTCCGTAATAATTTATATATTCCGTAATTCTCAGAAAAAGATTATAATTGATAAAATTTGCTATTTAACGGACGATATCATAAAACTATATTATATTTTATGAAATTTGGCATGAATGTTACTTTAAGAATGCAATTAAGGAGTTAAAATTCCTAGAGGAATGAGAAAAATATGTTTTTGTATATTTCACGAAATTGAAGTTGCAGGTGACTTCTATTAATATTATATAATATTAATATTTTAATAATTAGCTTAACGCTGTAGCCCGCACACAACAGGCAGGCAGGCATAGGGAACCTAGAGTTAAGGTACTCCGTTTCCCACTTTCTACCGAATTCTGGAGGCATTGCGTATTGAGTGGCAGAACACCAGGGCGAAGAAATGGAAATATATAATGGAATAAATCTAAGTAAATATTTCGTCTCCTCGAGTGGGGATCGAACCCACAATCAATCGGTTTTACAGTCACACTTTGTGCCGCTGCGCCACGACTGACCTTAATATTTTAACTCATTAAAAAGTTAGATTTCATCACTTAAAATATTTATATAACAAGATAATGCTTTCAACATTAACTTTAACCAATATTAAGGCAAATGACTAATACTCATAAAACGTGATTTATTAGCCATTAAAAGGTTTATGATTATTACGGCTCTCTTTTACAATTCGCATTCAATATGGAAGTCACTCACAAAATGAACTATAGCTATCATAAAAGAAGTAGGTACTACTTGTAGATACTATCTGCCAAATTTCATGATTCACATTTCGGAAGTATCCGGAAGTATTAATATTGATTTTCCTTTCTATAAAATGTCGAAATACGCGTTTTAGCGATATAAACGGCCACATCTTTTTTTAAAAGTAAATTTAAAATATCATTTTTTTCAAAAAATCAAGGGTCTATTGATCTGAGTATATGATTTGAATTTCAATTCTATATCTCCAAGCGTTCCTGAGATAAAGGCTCTTGACAGACAGACGGACAACAAAGGGATCCTATAAAGGCTCTTTTTTACCTTAAGAGGTACGGAATCTCAAAAACTGAAAAAAAAAACCTATTACAAAACAAAGCATGACATACTAGCCTTTATTTAGTTTCACTTTATATATTCCACATTTAGAAGGAGGGGTAGAGGAAAAGTAGTGTTAAAATACTTAACCATTTTCCAATTTCGCTTAATTTCCAATACATTGCGTATCGATTGACGGCATGACTGTTATTGTTATCAGATCTAAGAAACAAAAGCAATTCATTAATTTCAGTATTTACTGAAAGCAGCCATTTATCCAAAGTAATATACAGGTTGGTTACGACTGGCTGTATACAAAAAATCTTTGTTATTTCGTCAACTATGCGAATAATATTTTTATTTAAGGATCTTACTCCATACTGTGTTACACTTGAGGCAGCCATGATATATACAATGCCATAAACATTTACTACTTAAAGATTATTAAACATGCTGGTCTGCCATCTTTCATGCACAAAAACATACTATAATTATATATATCTCTTCCTCTTCCATGATCAACAAGTTGTGGCTACTCTATAATATGTACTGGTTAGGTGTAATATGTACTGTATGGCTGCGCAGTTCAGGTTTTAGGACTTATATTCCTTTAAAATATTTTCTTCTCAAATGAACAATACGCAAAAACTCATAAACCCTAACTTTAGGCCGACCACTACTTTTAGACCGCACTGTACCTGAGTGTTTTGACAAAAAAGACCTTAGCAGATTCGGATTCTCCTACAAATTTTTTTTTTGTTTTTAAATGGCACATGGAAAAATGAGATTTTTATAGTTTTCAAATACCATTATTTTTTCTCTATTTTGCTTAAGGAAGAAGTTATAAAGTAAATGATCTTTTAGGCCAACCTCGTCGGCTGATGTGTTAGCCTTCATAAATAATTAAACAGTACATATGTGGAAATATGTCGCAGAGACACGGGCACAATTTATTGTTATAAAAAAATGTGATTCTCTTACTGATATTGATGTCTTATAAAAAAAGTATCATCGGATAATATTCTCGAAGAATAGATGTTTTAACTGACTCGTTTTTCTTTTAAACCTGCGTCGCGCTGTTTGCCACCTGTAGCGGGGTAGGTGGAGAAAGCTTAGTGCTAACACTCTGCTCCCTACTTTCCGCCGGGTTCTCAAGGAATTGCGTGTTGAGCGGAAATCAACGCTGCGCTTTGCCAGCGAAGCTAACACCAGAATGAAGAAATAAGAATTTTAAATATTTAGCTTCCTCGAACGCTCAACCTGTCATATTAATAGTCACAGCCTTGTGCCTCTGCGCTTCCGTTTTTCTTTTATATTTGTACATTTTCCTTTCGCTTTTTCTGTATTATCCTGAATATTAAAACTCTTCAGAGGTCCGGGGTTCTTGTAAACTATGGAACTTAAGGCTGCTGCTGAACCCACTGTCTTCATTTTCAGGCAATATAAGCACTTCTTAGCTTCTGCCGTTACGATAAAATGATCGTATACATTAATAGGTGAAAATTCGAAGTTCCAGACCAAAACGTGACCAGATCGGTTTAATAGTTTATGTTCTTAAACTTGTATTCCACAAGTAACGACAGATCTTCTGAATGGTTATTGTTAAACTTTATGTTGAAAAACTGTTTCTTGGATTTTCATGAAATATTCATGAAATAATCCAGTCTGAAACAGATTATCCGTTATAAATAGTCTAATGTTTACCTAGTTAAAAATAAAAAAAACCAGATCAATGTAGCAAGATAGAGTCACTAAATTGTACTTATAAAGATTGAATATATTATTTTTGAGAGAATATATAATTTTTTTATTTCTTTTTTCGAAAGAGACAAAGCCCAGTGTTGAGCTCTGCTATTCAACACGAGTAAACATGGAAATTCAATGTCTTTCTATTTCTAGCTAACCCGTAGTATGCATATAAAAATAAAAAATTATAATACCATATGAATTTCAAATTACTTTTAAAGTACATAAATGATACTTACCACATTTAAACAACTAAAACGAAACGAAAGTAGGTAAGTACTATTGCAACAATTTAAGTAAAATCAATGTACGACCATGCAAATTGCTCTTGCCTCTTAGCCATCAGATATACTTGACATTATTCCGTTTCATTTGCAGTAGAAAATATATTTTCATATTAAAAATCTTACTGTGAATCTATCATGATGTCACAACCTATTTTTTTTTAATTAAATAATTAATTTGTGTATGTCAGTAAAACTTTGAAAGCGCGGCTTTGAATTTAACTATATAAAGCACAAATTTCGAGACAGTAATGTAAGCAGTATGTGGGGAACAGAGTGTCTTAACACTAAATCACCTCTGTCTATCGTGTCATTCAAAAAAAAAATCAAAATGCTGCTTATATTAGTAACAAATAATAAATAAATCATGATGCTGCGTATATTAGTAACTCACTGGAATAATAAAAAAAATTAAGTCAAGAGGCCGGTCGTGGCGCAGCGGCACAAAGTGTGACTGTAAACCGACTGGTTGTGGGTTCGATCCCCACTCGAGGAGATGAAATATTTACTTAAATTTATATTTCCATTTCTTCGCTCTGGTGTCGAGGCAAAGCGCGGCGTTGAGTTCTGCCACTTAACACGCAATGCCTCCGGAATTCGGCAGAAAGTGGGGAACGGAGTGTCTTTCACTACGTTTCCTCTGCCTACCCTGCAGTGTGCGGGATACAGCGTGAAGCTGATTTAATTTATTTTTAATTAAGTCGAGACAACCCAATAGTAAATCTTTTCGTTTTACATTTTTATTTTATTGCTGGCTGTGCTGTTATCGTAGATTAATAATGAACTAACTAGATTTTGTTGGCACAACCATTATTTTCAGCTCTTTACCTGCAAAATGTGCCCACGAAAGTCATTGCTGCACATGAGCAAATAGCGATATTTAAATAATATGGAAATAGTAACGAGCTTTGGTTCAGGCGCCTTGGGCAGCGGGGCTTGACGGCAAAAAGATAGAGATACAGAAGAATAATCTTGTTATCAAAATAACTTTTTTTCTTTCACGCTGTATTCAGCACATAGCAGGGTATGTAGGGAACCTAGTGTTAAGACACTCCATTCCTCACCTTCCGCCGAGTTTTAGAGGCATTGCGTGTTGACTAGAGCGAAAAAAATAAAATATTAAAATTTATTACACCTTGAGTATCACATCAGAATCCATCAGAATTATATATTAGTAATTCACTTAATCACGTTTATAATTAAATAGATAAAACCACATAAAGTTATTTAAAAAGGCAACCCAACGATACTTAACTGATTTGATATCCAGATACGCCTGGATAATAATATAGAATTTCAATTCGTTCTCTCATTGACATTCAGCAGGTTTCAAGCAGTTAATAGAACCGTAGCATTCAGCGTTCTTTGGAACGATATTAAATTTTACGATCCATAATCGATAGTTGAGTTATTGAAACTGTACTAAATGATGATGACAATGCCTCCAGAACTCGTAGGAAAGTGGAGAACGGAGTGTCTTAACAATAGGTTCCCTCTGCCTACCCTGCTGTGTGCGGGATACAGCGTGAAGCTCATTTATTTTATTTTAGTTAATACAATATTAAGCTTATAAGCCGGACAAGCGCGAGTCAGGCTCGCCTAACGAGGGTTAGCTGTGTGTTTTATGTAATTCAAGCTTAGCTTGGTCCTTACTAAGTTCCTTACTTTTCCCCCCTATTTTTAGGCAATTTTTTTTAGCATTTAACCGCATATGTATAGTTTACAGATTTTCACCTAAACTAGTACTACCCGTAGATGCTAGCTACTAAATTTCGAAATTCTAGGTTAACCGGAAGTATCCCATTCATTTCGATTTCATTAACAGTGTGGAAATACGCGTTTGTGTGTGTCCCCACACACAAACGATGAGTATAGAAATAATGAGGTACTCACAATTGACCATAAAGTAATCAAGAATACAAAATTTTGCAGTCTTGAATAAACATACATATATACATATGTACTTCAGAACAATCCAAGGTATTAAGCTAAATAGTTCACAATCCTGGAAAAGTTTAGATACCAAAAACTAAAATTTTAATTCCAATTCCTATACTCAATTCCATTCAGCTCCCACCCGGTATTATCCGTAGAAAATGGGGCTGTGGTATTTGGTTAAAAATCCTTACCTATATTGAAGGAATGAAAATGCAACTTATTTAATCTAAGCTTTACGAATTCTGCATAAGCAGTGTAATTCGTCTTATTATTAAAGCGGGGAAATAAAATTGAGTTATTCCCTCGAGTAGAAATTGAATCTACAACCCTCATCTTTCCAGTCACGCGCTATGCGGCTGACTCAAAATTATCAGCATAAAATTTTATCGGAAAGATCTAAATTTTTTATTTTCATGGGAAACATTAAGAGAGAATTCCTCGAAAATAGTACATGAATGAAAAAATGTGTTTTCCTTTTTTAATCTACACAAATAAAAACGAACATTTTCGGTTTTCCTGAAATAGATGTGAATAGATTCACTTATTTGTTTTCTTATCTACAATTATGTAAAATGGATATAAAACACAGTAAAGTAGTATTACAATAGCGAACACATTACTTATATTATATAATTTATTTTACGAGAAACATGTTACAAATTCTTTAATTGTTTAATTAGGAAAAGGTTAAACGTCACCAGTTTGTATTGTCTTATTCCCGCCACTAATTAGTACGGCCGGTGTTTGAAATGACTGTTGCTTTATAACAAAAAAAAAATTACAATTTGAGTTAAAATGTAGTTCGTAAAATATTTTTGTACCTAATTATTTTACTATGTCCTTTGCTATAATTTACAATTAAATTATTATTATATTATTTTATTTACCCATTTACTATTACATTATTTTATTTACCCATCGTTGCCTTATTCCATTTCTCTTTTTTTGATAATTTGGAAACATTTTAAAATTTCGGAACGCCTTAAGAGCCATCAGCTGGTACCTGCTGGCCAGAGTTACCTCGGACACTTACCTATAACATATTCGTTTCATGATTATTTCCAGTTATTGATGCGAGCGAAATCGCAAGTACTAAGAGCTTATCACTTACATTTCTACAAAAGTATACCCTTGAATGGGATTAAGCCTACAACTTACCCGCATTGTTACATACGTTCCAAATAATAACAAATAATTATTTTTAATAAATGTGTTCTCCCACAATTGCTCTGTCTATCGTATTTATCGTATTATATATTGTTTAATAATTTTAATTAGTATAGGCATATTGAGAAGTTGTTTTAAAAGTACTAAGTAGATATGAAAGACGAAACTAGCTTTCTGTACACAAAAAAATATGTTTTTAGCTCCACTTCTGTATCCCGTAGATAGTAAGGAAGTCAGAGGAACATGAGAATTTAGTGTTAAAACACTCCGTTTTCATTATAACATTTTCGTCTCCCACTTTCCGTCGCATCCTGTTACCAAAGCAAAGAAATTACTACATATTACTTCTTCTATACTACTTTAATATAATATGGAATACCTATATTATATCTTTTAATTAACATTTTATACTAAATTAAACGGTTTTTTTTAAAATAGAGCATTCATTTGATGCTATTAAGGAACATCCGTTTCATCGTCTTCGAATGAAATATTTATAAACTTCTGATATTACTCCCTTAAGGACGATGGAGATTCAATTAACTTTATAAAAAAATTCATTTTGTAAGATAATTTAAAATTAATTCTAAGGAATATTTCTGGAAAAGTCTTTACTTTACGTATATACCTATAGTAATATTAACGCCAGAAACCAGATTTTTTTACTGTTTGTGTAGAAATTGCAATTCCTCTCTTACGCTCCCCTGCGCTCCCCAAAGAATCAACATGCCAAATTTCAGCGTTCTACCCCGTTACTTTCGGCTGTTCCTTTTCTGTCAGTCACTCAGTAACGGAAGACATTTGTATATGCATATATGACTATTTTTATAGTTTATTAAGCGTTTGTATGTTGGTTAATGTCGTCCGGTAGCAGTTATTTAAGGCAGTAGGTTCCACTATTCACATTCAATGACTTGAAAATGATAGTAAGTAGAGAACAGTGTCTCAACACTTTTTGCTTACCCCAGGGTAAGGTAATATATCTTCTAGGTATATTCATTTAATTTTGTTAATTTGCTTAATGCAATATCCTACTCATAGTCTTTAGTCTGGGAAACTAGTGTTTTTTTTTTAATTTATTATATACCACTACAGCAACTTGGTCCACTAATTTTTTTTTGTTTTATTACTACACCGATTTTCCTCTCATATATTAATTACTAATTTACTATTACTTCTATGTCTCTTCCCACTTACACTCATGCAATTAGCCGCCTACAGCTGGTTTTTCTTTGGTCAGTGCATTGCCTGAGTGATCTACCACTTGGTCTGGTACCATCGACTCTACCTTGCACGACGCGCCATTCTATAGAGTCATTTTCTTTCCTGGAGATGTGACCAAACACTTTAGAATGCATTTTCTACAATAGGTGATAGTCGCTGTTTGATGCCAAGTTCTTGAAGTGTGGACACATTTGAACGGAATTCTGTCAACGCTATCGGAAGCATCTTTCTCTAGCACCATATATCTCCAGGGCATCGACCTTCTTCTTTTCCGTTTCCCGAAAGGTCCATGTCTCAGCGCCATATAAAAAAACAGGGAAAACAAAAGTTCGGATCAATCCCATTTTAGTGATTTTGATGATTTTTCTGTTCTTTCTTATGTTTCTAAGCCTTTCTATAGCATTTCTGGTAATAGATATACGTCGTATTATTTACTATATGCACTGAAACGTATAGGTGTAAGTATTACTATTATATACCTACATTCATTATTATTAAAACTGCATGGCGTATATCATATCCCGTGTTCTTAATAAAATATGAGAAAAGATAACTCATCGCGGTTGCTATTGGACCTCCCAAATGAAAGTTTTGGAATATTCATATAAAGCGTAAAATTTGGGATTTGCATAAAAGAATTTAGCCCAGTTAATTTTTCTTTTGTAATATGATTCTTAAGATTTTTTTAAATTATGATACCATTGTTCTGTAATTGCTTCTTAAATGTTATAAAAATATACGTATGAATATTTTTACTAATATCGTTCAAAATTATAATATTAAATTACATATTTAAAAAAGACATTTTTCTTAACACTTTACTGCATGAATTAATAAAGCGATGACAAAAAAGTTTAGAAGAAAAATAATGAAAATATTGTTTATTTTGGTACTTGTTTTTACAGTACCATGTATGGGCTCTGCACTGAGACAATGATCATTACATACATATATGTTATTGTATGCAGCAAAACGTATAAAATTTGAACCCGTGGACTCAAAATCCACTACGTTTTAAATGTATAAAAATTTGATGAATTGTTTTTTTAATGAAATTTGTTTTAATTTTTTTATACGTTTTGTAAATAAGTATTTTTCTTTACTAAATGTGAAAACAACACATAAAAAATAATTATGAGTGAAATTGAAACAGTTTTATTTTTCATTGTAACATAGAAAAACTTCACACTCCTTTTGCTTTCCTTTTTGTTTTCCACTGCGATTGGTGAAGTTTTCATTGAACATACTTGACAATGCTGACGATCCAGGTACATAATTTATGAAGGTTTTAGGATTGTTTGGACCTAGTTGATTCGATTATCATTAAATATTCTCAGTAGGGGCTTTCCGATTACATCAGATTTTTGTTTTTTTTATTGATAAGATTTGCTAGAGGGGTCATTGTTTTCATCTCAAGTATCGTTATAACTTTTGAGTATTAAACCTGGTCGTTTGACTGGGACAGTCATCAATGTTCTCTACATTGCTTTTGGACTCTAAATCGTCATCATAACTAAGTATGCCTTCACCAGAAGTAGAATTAATTACATGATGAATTAGAAGATTTTATACATAAAAGCGCAGTATTTTATGTAAAGCAAATGAATAGTGAGCCGTTATATTGTGAAAGTATAAATACATTACACATACTGACAATAAACAAAAATCCAAATATTGATTTGTGTGAATGCATGCAAGTCCATATTTGTTCAAGCGAAAAATGTCTTAGTCCATACGAGACTAAATATGGAATCGAAAAAAAAACTAATTTTAAAGTATAACAGTTGAAAATCGGAAAGAATCCGTCGATAAAGAGCAGTGTACGAATTTCATTCAATTATTTATATTTTTTTATCAAGAAATACTTACGTTTTACTCTGTTATCGTTTTTTTTTTAAATGAGTTTCTCACTTCAAATTTGCGATTTGCGTAGCGTGAGGTTATTTCCAAATATCATATCATTTGTGTATTATTGTTGATAAATATATCTTTAATGAATTCAAATTCTTTGAATTATTTTATATTAAAATAAAATAGCAATAATAGCAAATAAAATTTAATTAAAAACGCAGTACCATATATGGGCCCTTGTACGGTAAACAACACACTATGAGTGGGGAAAGACTATTTATAAACTTTAATTGTGTCTCCTGCAAACTTTCAAAAATGTATATGTACATATCATTTTTTTGGGGTCCAATGGATAGGTACTGAAATCTTTTACTTATAGACCTTTGAAACTCTATAGTTTTATATTAAATTAAATAAAACTGGATTCTCTTTCTCATTTGTCCTAACGCTGTTGTTTCATAGAGTAAGCGATATATTAACGTATTTCTTTACCTAAGCTAAAAGATCTATTCCTACTAAAACGTTCTTAAAAGTTTTTATCCTTCAACAGATCATTTATCACTGTCTATTGTAAGTCTTGAACCATTTATTTGTGAGTCATCGAGACAAATTCAGTGCTTTATCTAATATCTATACTGTGATTTATCAATATCCACTACGAATCTATACTTCGTACACAACTCTATAATTTTTAGTTTTTTTATATAATCACTAACGCAAATTAGGGTTGACAGCCTCAACAGTGGTACATCTTTTGAAATCAATGGTTGTGAGTTCGACTCTCACTTGGGGGAATAAATGATTTTCATTTCGTCGCTCTGGAAGTAATGAAATCGCGGTGTTGAATTCTGAAATTAAGTCACCCCTGCTACCAGGTAGTGTAGACAACGCGAATCTAAAAAAAAAAATATGTTTAACATGTACACATATCTACTTGTATGCTATTGCTTATAGCTACGATTTTGCGTCGAAGTGCACCGATTTTAATCACAAGTCACAAGATTTGTGACTTGTGTTGATAGACAACTATCAAGATGGTTGTTAGCTTTAATTTTTGAAAAAACCACCTCCTGGGCCTCCAATATAATTGGACGTGTAACAAGAACTCTCTTAATATACATACAAAGAAAGATATTCAAATTCGCTTTTTTCTGTAATATACTTAAAATTTCCATTATCTATTAAAGGCCAAATTTAAAAAATCACTATTGTATTTTTTTTTTTATTTTATTTCTTTTTCGCCGCGTTCACTGTCCTCATACTTTTAAAGTGACCGCTAGTAGCATCGATACTGTATTCTAGGGAGAAAGAAAGAAAAGTTCTAGAAAGAACACAGTATCGATGATAATGACGGTCCCCATCCTAGGGGAGTAGTAATAGAGACTCTATTACCACTCACTCTGAATTTTTCCTTACCTTTCATTTGGCATATTTTTTTTAATAAAAATAAAAAGCTTGAAATACAAATAAGCTGTACTTCAAAAATACAAAATACATATAAGTATATTTACAGCGTTAAACTCCGGCACTCAACACGCAATACCTCCAGAATTCGGTAAAAACTGACGAGCAGAGTGTCTTAACACTAAGCTTACTGCTACTGCTTACTGTTACATGCGTGATACAGCGTGAAGCACCGTCAAAAGAAAGTATATTTGACAACTTTCGCTCGAAATGCAAATAAAAATAGAAGAATACTGTTCTTTTCTAACGATTTATAAGCATCAATTTCAAACTACAAATTGTTCGCACTGTTTGCGCAGCTGAGTATCGGCAGATAAGATGCCATCACTGGAGTTCCCTCGCTGCCTATTTATTGATTTTACGCGATATTTTTGCCTTGAATGCAATATTATATATTTTTAAAAGCCTTTTTATAAGCACTTATATTTTTCTACTGCGTTTTGCATAGTAGTTTCATACTTTAAATTTTACTTTTTACTATAATCTTTAAATTCTACTTATCTTATAGAGACACAGATTTTTGCTTATGGTTTCGCTCTCATAGAATAAAAGGAAACAATTAAGGGATGTGTATAACACAAAACATATCCTGCAGGAATAATGGATAACATAATTTAATATAGGCCATAGCTTTCTATGATATATAGTTGATTAAGTATCAATTTCTTAGCTCTCAACATTTGCGAGTCACCATAATCATTTTAAAGAAGCATTCTTAAGCTTTATTTATACAAAAATGTAATAAAATCTTTTACCATTCTCTCATATGTAAAAACTGTTAAGTCGCAAAATGCTATCAATCAATATGATTGATGCGTATAAAGAAAAAAAGATTTGAATTTTTTTATGAACTTTGTATATTTTTAGTGTTTGACGTGTACTTAACACGTAATAGACACAGAAAATACGTAATGGTTAGGAAGCCCAAGAGGGGTTTTTGTGCGTTTCTCGCACTTTAGAAAATCATTTGGAGATAAACCGTGTACCCTGATGAACTCTACATGTAGGGAAGTACGTTAAGGGCAGCCCGCTAGATAAGGAAAATATTGATCGTTAGAGAAATTAGCGAGTGGGTCAGATTAAGGCAATATAAGTTAACTACATGCAGAAAAGTAGATGTTTGGAATAAAGAAATGGATGGATTTTAGAATAAAGAAATGGATGAGCTTAAAAGTTTAAAAAAACGTTACTTCAAAATACTCGAGCGCGAGATTAATTTATTGTTTTCGGCGTATAAGTAAAAATGTATAACCCGTGTAGTTTGCGAAATTTTTAAAATATATTTGTG
This sequence comes from Heliconius sara, assembly GCA_917862395.2. NCBI lineage: Eukaryota > Metazoa > Arthropoda > Insecta > Lepidoptera > Nymphalidae > Heliconius > Heliconius sara. Next base: position 9,626,595 of record OU860780.1, on the reverse strand, counting down.
GAAAGATTTTTTTAATATTATGAAATTACGTAAATATAACCCTGATAAACTAAACGCGGCATTGAGGACCGCCACGCAACACACAATGTCCCGAAAACTGGATGAGAAGTGCGGATACTTCGATCTTAACATTGGGTTCCTTTTGCGGAAAAGTATGAAGCTCGTTTTTAAGACTAAAGATAGAAAAATCTGTAACAAGTATTACCATAATATTCCTTTAGTATCCTATGGGGTCACGCTCCAAATGCCATCCAACACGCCATCAATCAGCAGAAATATGTAAATGCGTCTGTTCCACATCTTAAACATCGCTTTGATCGCTCTTTTGTATATAATAAGAATATAAATTTTGAAACTTGCTTAAAACCAGCAGAAACTTCCCAGTAATATTATAAGACTATTTAGAGAAGGAGATTTGGCCAGATCACGTTTAACAATCCAAAATGCAAATGCCAATGCAGTAATTTAATGTAATGTATAGATATAAATGTGTTCTTTTGATACTTTTATCACACCAAACAAATATTTAAACAATTAAATATTGAAGATCTTTTCCTTAATTTATTAACAAATATTGAAGATCACTTTTCTTACTTTACTTACAAAATCACGCGAATAGTGGAGTATGAAACTTAAAACACATGTAGTTTATATAAGGAAGTAATGGAAAAATGTATTATTTATTTTTCAAAATAATTAAAACAAATAAAAATTACAGCGTAGCTCATAAATATTCCTCCTTCTTGCTTCTATTCTTAAAATTATTGAAACTCTAGTTAAGAAACTACCTGTGAATCTCGTAAGCAATACATGCCCAGTAACTATTATAAATTATCGAACATGTAAGTTCTCTTAACATTTTCGACCAGAAAATTGCGTCAGTTGAGTTTCATAGAAACGTATTTTTAAAGGATATCTCAGGTACTTTCTTTAGCCACTACGAATGCTATCGATGATATAGGTATAATATGTTTATTTAGTTGACTGCTAAAACAATTCGTTGATTATCCAAATATATTCAATTACCCGAATATTAGATGTTAAAAAAATAGTACTTTATCCTTATGACTATATTTTTTTATCTCAATGATATTTTTTATCAGCTCAGATAATCATTTGAGCGCGAAGTTTGAGTTGATTCTGCCACAACAACGTCTCGTATGCGAACGAAATGTGGAGAACAAAGTGTCTTGATACTAGGTTTTTTTTCCTAACCGTTCTATTTGTGTGATATATAATGAAAGCCAATGTAATTAAAATCTTTCATTTTCATAGTCATAATAACCAAATGTAACCAAATAAATCAAAATATTAATCACAAACTAAACTACAATATATTTTAATAACAACAATATAATAATATTCAAATTAAGGCAGTTTCACACCCAAAGATACAAAGTCAACTTAAACTTTCAACTTGGGTACTGCTAAGTTATCGTAAATCTTACTTAGCAGGAAGTAAAACAGAAACTACAAGTCGAGATCCTTTACAAATTGTCTTCTCGGCTCGGGTTAATTACAGTAGCATCAATAACGGCGGCACTGTGAAGTTGATAGCGCTGTGTATGATGAATGTATATATGGAACTTTGTGGAGCAGTTATTTGTTGATGCACGGACAGATTGATCGCAGCAGAGGGGTTAAAAAGCAAAGGTTCTCATTTTTCAATAAATTTTCGAAACATTGCATTTTAAGTGGCAGCACTCAGCGCCGCACTTTGTCTATAAATCTGGCTATAAATTAAATTAACTTCCTCAGAACTATTTTCATTTTTGCTCTATTAATCAGACAAAGCGCAGCGCTAAAATTCATATAAAATTACATAAAGGTTAAAGACATCTCAATTCGCAATGTTTTAGAAATCTGGTAGACCGTGGAGAACTGAGTTCCAAACACTGGGTTCCGTCTGCCTACCCTACTATATACGCAATACAGCGTTAGCCTACAAAAATATTTGTATTTATAATAAAATCTTACACAATCATAAAAAAACACCTTTTCGAATTCAGTTGAAAACTTTGTTTTATTATAAATATAAAAAAAATGTAAATCCATTCCAGCTTATTGATCTCTTATAAAGTTAACAAAGAAAACGAAATCGATGAACATGACAATACGTCCACAAAAGAAAACACATTTTAGCTTCAGGCAACATTGTCTACCGATTATTACGATTATTAAATACTAGCGACCCGCCCGTGGCGTCGCTTGCTTCAAGCACAGATTTATTGATTTAATATATCGTTTGTAGAGTTATTGAAGTGATTTCTGATGGGATTTTTAATAATTTGGTATTATATTATCGTCATGTCCATAAGGATGTTTAATTGTATTGGAAAAATACAACCAGCTTTTTAATATTACGTGTGTATCCCGCATCAGCAGCTACGTAGCAAGGTAAGCGGAGGGAACCTGGAAACCAAGTGTTAAGACACTACGTTTACCCCTTTCTACTGAAATATTATTATTAACTAATAGGGAAAATAAGTCCTACGAGTAAGAATTGAACCCACAACCGTCGCGTTTACAGTCAAATGGTGAGCCGCTCCACTGCGATGGTCTCACCATATGTTAATACATTAGAATTAGATTAACCGTAGTATGCCAACCGTATGGCACTAATATAAAATGTATTTCTTTTATTCACTGACAGGTAATATCTGGGGTTTTCATTGTATTAGACAAAAAAGGTGAATACACATTCATGGAACGTGTTATGTAGCAATTATTTTTAACTAACGTTAGCAAATTAACTGACATTTTTATTACTTATACTTAACCTCACAAAGGAGCTATTCCGTTCGTAATTAAATAACTACATACTACTATTGCCTTATTTTTTTCCATACACACATTGTAAGTAGGGTATATAAAAAAAAACTTTTAGCCGATTTTTTTTATTCACTATTAGTTTTATAATACGATATGTGAAGGCTGTATAGTATTCATCTGTCTCTCAGAACAATCATTCAATCAAAACTACTGCCATCGATTTTGAAGTGGTTTCGCTTCCTGTCCTAGATTATAAGCAGCGTGATTAAAAATGCCTTGACGTTTTACCTTAATAAGATATTATTCACAAAGTTAAGATTTCTTTTACAAATAAATATAAAATAAGTATAGCAGAATATATGAGATCAATATTTCTAGTATACCTGCTATACTTATTTACAAACTAGCGACCCGCTCGCGGCTTCGCCCGCTTTAACCACAGAATTATTTACTTAAAACACTAAACTTATATTCATGTTTTAATATACCTATAATGTATATTTGCAACGCACTTAAGATTTCTAATATGAAAATTATTAAAACCTTAGGTCGCATTTTCGTACCTCCCATAAGAGAGACGCAACTGGCAATATATTAATTTCTTAAAACTTTTGTCTTAAGGAGTCCTTAGGGCCTAAGTTATGGTTATAGATAGCTATATAGTTATATCAATACTTACAATAAAATCCTAACTCATCGGTGTCTGGACATGGAAGACATATTAGAAAAATTGTTATTACGGACATTTAAAAATGTAATAGAACTTGGTCATTTTGTCTGTTTATCTGTGCGTTCACGATAATCTCAGAAAGGGCTTAACCGATTTAAGTGCAATTTTGTAATTTGCCTAACTTCCTTTAAATGTTTAGTATTAGTTTTATTTTACTTGGTTCACACAAAATTAAAACCAGATTCACGCTGTATCCAGCCTATAGCAGGGAAGGTAGAGGGAAATTAAGTGTTAAAAACTGCGTATGATATATGACTGACGTGCGAAATGAAAATATGATTAAATTACAATTCAATCCTCCAAGTGGGAATCGAACCCATAACGTCACGTTACAGGCACAATTTTGTGCCCCTACGTCACGACGGCCTTCAATATTTATACAAAATGGAAGCGTCAGCGCTTCTTTTACGGGGACAGTATATAGGATAAAATATTTTAAACCCATACCTAAAGAAATTAATCAAGATGCCTCAACAGTTTAGACGTAGGATTTTTACGCAGAGATACCAATAACGTTAACACATACTACTACAAAATATTACTGAAGGCTAAGCAACTTTGAACTTTGCCGCCAATACCTACGACTCGTATGCGGCGGTTTCCCTTATGTCTGTTTGCGTCTTTAATGACAAATAGCGTTTTATTTTAATATCAACGATAATATATAATTTATTTTGTATGAAAAAATAACTTTTTCATTTTTGGGTTTTTTTAAATTGTATTAGGCTTTTATAGAATAGTTAAAACTATGGTTTCATTTAAAGTGGTGCTGACAAAAATACTATATAATTGAGCATATTTAATATTTATAGTGATTTTTTAGTGAATACAACCAATAGTTATTACAACCCTTGCAAAGGAAGCATATTTCAGGCATTTTTTAAATCTTGTACCTTTTGAGAAACTACAAACTCTTTTACTCTGTACTAAGATGGCAGCTCTGTTCCCGCATTTACTTCCCTGATATATCGATATAAATAATAGAAATATAAATCATTGGAAAGAAAAGGGGAAACTCAATTATATTGCATTTTTTCTTTTTTTCATACTTGAAATGTATTAACAAATTTACATACAATTCATTTGTTTTGAATATAACATTAAGATTGATTCACAAAATATATTTGGTACTTCCTTAACATGATTATTTCTTTTTTTTTCATGATTTGTTTTTATATACAAAGTTTTAATTAAGTTCTCTTGAGAAATATATCTATTGTAAATGAATGTAACGGACCTACGTGCCAATCATTAAAATATATTGACATCCCCACGTGATCCATCTAATCCAATATAAACTTTTATAAACTATAGCAACCAACTCGCGGCTTCACCCGCTTTAATTTGTGACTTATTTGTTTGTTTCGGTACAGGGAATTACGTTCCTGTTTTAATAAATAATGTATGCTTGCAGCGCACTTATGATTTCTAATGTAAAAAATATTAAAACCATGGTGGCATTTTAGAATTTCATTAGAAAAATTATTATTGGGGGCAATTAACAAAGTAATAGAACCTGAAACAATAATATTTGTAAATTTTGTTTGTTTGTTGGTTTTTCTGTTAGTCGACGCTTATCTCAGAAACGATTTAAGCGATTTAAAGAGCTAAGACGTGAGCGCGGTGCGGGAGCGGTAAAATCGGTTTAATTGTTTTTATTGTAACATTCGTCATGTATGAATAGGGTAATGATTAAAAAACTTACCTTTTTAACTATTTATTTATATCTTCATAGAGAAATTATAGCTTTTTGGGCACTGTTAATTTTTTAAGAAAATAAATTTGATCAAAATACACTTATTTATCTATTTATCTATATATATAAAAGGACATGTACCTGTCTGACTGAGGTAAGACGCATGCACAGCCGTAACCGCTGATGGGAGAAACGTGAAGTTTGGACAGATGTTTATTTTAATAATTTGGACATCCACTAATAAGGGATTTTGAAAATTTTTTACCCTAAACGCATGAAATAGGGGTTGAAAGTTTATATGAAAAAATCTTTAAATCGCTACCGATTTTTATAAAACATTAAATTCAGACTGTTAAAAATATTTTATTGAACACGTTTTTCGTGTTTTTTTTAGAATTAACCCCTAAGGGTGCTAATAAGCAGGCGAAGTTGCGCGCGCCCGCTAGTTTTAAGATAAAAATTAAAATAATATCTTATATATTATATTGTTATACTGTAATAACTTATAATATATTTATCAAAATGAGAATGTATTGTTCTGTTTAATAGCTCCTGATAGTTATTACAACACATGCAAGGAAAGATCATTTTAGAAAGTTGTTTAATTATATTAGAATCATAAAAACTACTAAGATTTTTATGGTGAATGAAATATTGTCTGTGTTTTCCACCTGAAAAACACTAAGGGGAGAAAAAACATTAAACATATATAAAAATATAGATACCACATTAGTATCGATATTGTTGTTCTGGTAATAATAAATGAAAAAAATTATATACTACGTACGGGATACCTTAGTATGCAAAGCTTAAAGCTATTCATTATGACAGAATATAAAATATATATATATTAGATACCCCTCTGTACTACGATGGCGGCTCTGTTCTAGTTTGCACTTTTTCCTTTGAAAATTAGTTATTGTAACATAACTCAAACAGTTACGCATGGTATCGTTTACTTTTTGTAGATATTGATGTCTTCTATGAAATTGTAGTATATCACTTTGCTCTATTGTCAATAATTTCCACAGCGTACGCGATATAAGGTTTTTTTGGTATTGTTTTACACCTTAATCGTCTAATTGTAAAAGAATTTTCCCAATTGGTCTCGTAGTTTCGGGGCCTATTCAAATCAAATAAGGAAACAAAAAATCTAATCGATTGTCTTAATAATTTTAGTCATATCGATGCACCTCCCCCTCACCCCCGCAGAGTTACTCGCCACGGTGCGCGAGGCCACAAGACACACACTCCGCATTTTTTATTATTACATGATTTTCTTTAGATTTATATTTTTTAATTCGTTATATCTTTTGAATGGGATGTCCGATTTTATTAATTTAAAAAGTATTTTACAGGTATTGAAATTATCTTTAATAAAATATCATTTAATAGGATAAGGATTAATGCAGAGGTATGAATAATATGGTTTGATTATTGTCGGCACTTTTGTTAACTTATAAAATATAAAAAAATGGTTATATTGTCATAACTACAGTAGTTGGACATATGATATCGTGAACTTTTTTTATATATATTGATGCGCTCTATAATACTGTAGAACATTGTTTTGTTCTATCATCAATAGTTTTCGCAGCGCATGCGATTATAGAATTGTTAAGATCAATTTCTTGTCACCTTGAGTTACATTATTGCATTTTTATTACGGATTTCTATTTTTTTTGAAAATGTAATATGGTCTATGCTGGTCAGTGAAGATGCAGCTTTCTAATTGTGAAAAAAATATTGAAATTGGTCCAGTAGTTTTTGTGTGAAAACTCTACAAACATACACACATACATACATACATACATACAAAAATACAAATCTTACCTCTTTATAATATTAGTGTAGATAAGTATAGCAGGTATACTAGAAATATTGATCTCATATTTTCAAAGTTATGACGCTATGATGGTACGGTGGGACAGCATCGCACTACGAACGCTATATATTGGGTTCAATTTCTATTTGAGTAATGATTTTTTTATTCTGGCACAAAAATAATTATTACGAAGTACGTCGTTGAGTTCTGCCATTTAAAAAGTCGGGTGAAAAGACTTAAGACTAGAGTCTTTCTGCCTACATAGCTATACCATTCTAAATAATATAAAATAATGCTAAAAGAATGATATGATTTGTACCAGGGTTGCGGACTACGGATATTTGTAAATATTATATATGCCCTAATTATTTAAACATTAGATAGATTAAGCGTTAATATTTGATTAGGGGTTTATGTTAGTCGTAATTTGAAAGTTTTGGGTCTGAAAGGGTCCTCGTGGTCATAGTTACGGTAATCTTAAAGGCATTATTGAGTGGCATTTGTGGTACTCCCTGGCCGAGTTTCAACTTCATTTAACGTATATATCAACACTTGTCGTTCAACAGGCGGTGTTTTGAATCGACTTTTAGTTCCAAACACAATAAATCGAAATATAATCGATTTGGGACTATAATTTCTTTTAAAAATTGCGGACAATTCTAATATACTATTCAAAAATCTAGTACCTGAAACTGGACTTTTTAATCTTAATACTTATAAAAAAACCGGACAAGCGCGAGTTGGGCTCGTCCACCGAGAGTTCGTGCATAATTTGGAGGTCTTAAGCTTTTTCTGGAAGTGAAATTTCGCTCAGCTTTTATAGCTATTATTTTTTTAGGATTTAACCACAAATAGTTTTTAAATTTTTCCCTGAACTAGTAAACCTGTAGATGCTAGCTAACAAATTTCATAATTCTAGGTCAACCGAAAGTACCATATTAATTTTGATTCCCTTTGTCGTCGAAACAGTCGTTCTTCTTTTAAGTAATCTCGACATCTCCAAGCATTTTTGAGATAAAGGTCATGATAGACGGACAGACAGACAGACGAACGGACAACAAAGTTATCTTATAAAAGTTCCTTTTTACTTAAATCGTACGGAACCCTACAAACAAAGTATAACTGACAAACGACGTCTTTTAATTTTACGGAGTATCACTTAAGTTGTTTTATCTACAATTTTTCTATGAAACATCTCAACACAGCTTATAAAAATAAATACCTCGAGAGACGTGACCCGCCCGTTCAATGCTATGTACCAAATATATGGTATACTCGACCAAATTTAATAAATATTGAAGGACGTCTAAAAATGAATTTCTCGTCCCTTGTGGAATCTCTTTTTGGAGATTAGTAATATAATTATGTGACTAAACGATTTCAATATAAAAATATCGAAATGTAAGCAAGAAATACCTTCGCGATCCTGTATCAAATATCATTATTATATAGGTTTTATAAATTCACGTTGTATCTTGTAACAGCAGAATAATCAGATGGAATTCAGTGTTCACCAATTCCACGAGTAGGAATCCAGCCCATAACAGCCGCGCGTACAATCAAACGCTGTGCCACTGCGCCACGACGGCCTCGGTATTCATTAAGTAATATTTCATATCATACTCGTACATATTTACATTTACTAACTTTTTATCATTTCAGCCAGACAGTTTTTTACTTAGCTAAGACAATTGCGATAAATATATGCAATCAAACAAAGTTAATCTTGGCAAGTGCCACAAGCGCCTGCCCCTTGGCGGCCACTTCAATATGTATTTCACTCACTCTCAAATTCACGTTGTAACTACACCAATTTATTAGGCGCCATTCGTCGCGTTTATCTTGCAATAGTTTTTTTAAAATGTTTTATATTGTTTTATGGTTATTGAGGCTGTCGTGACCCGATGGTACAAAGGTCACTGTAAATGTGTATTACGGGTTCGGTTTCCACTCGGGAAAATGAATCTGTGGAATCTCTACTCAAAGTAATGAATTGTTGTCGTTTTATTGCTCTGGCAAATAAAAATATAAGTTACGTTTTAAATATTTGCTTTGGTAGAGTTATAGGTTCCTTTTCCTAGCAATGGAAATTAATAATGTAGGTACACACTCCCTTAGAGTTTTTCGTCAAAAAAACATGTTTTACATGCAATCCATTAAATTTTGCTGTCTCTATTTTATGAAAATATATAAGCATATTATACTTGGTATACTCATTTTTTTTCTTTTTTTTCTTTCACTCAACTACACTTATCTTATTTTTCAATTTAAGAAGAAATATCAAAAAATATCTAAAATATTCATCAATACATACATAGATCTGAGCACTGGTCAGCTAAATTGACTATTGAGTCTAAATCGACATACATCTGCAGCATTATGTAGATACTGGACATTTGGAAGGAGTGTAGTAAATTCGATTCACGATTCCGTTTAACAGAATTTGAATAGACTATTATACTATTTTTATCTCATTTTTCAGCTTCACCCTGAATACCTTATATAGATGCAGGCAGAAGTTACCCGAATTGAAGAGAGCACGAGGTTATTGAGTGCCGAAACTCAATCCAATATTTTGTGTTATCAGCGGAGAAATAAAAATAATGCTTTTTCTCGAATGGAAATCGAACTCACGACCAACGTTTGCAATCTGATTTTTTTTTCACTACGCCACGATAATTTAAAAAATAATTCTGATAATTTTTTAAGCAGTACCTATGATATAATTAAATAACTTAGAAAAGTACTGCTGTACAGATCTACCCTATTTGCTACATCAATTTTGAACTAGAAAAGAAACTATGCTACATTAAGTAAAGCATTCGTTATTCCATCAGCCAAATTAGAGATGGATACTCGAAAAATAGAGCGAACTAACATAGGAGCATTTGAAATCCATTAACAGAATCCCTTCCTAAGATCTTCAGTTTGTTTTTTGTGTTTTAGTTTGAGTAAATGTATTTGAAAAACATTGGGTGTGAGATCAAATCGAAGTTATAGTAGAGTATGGCCTACTTAAGAGATTCTAGTGTTAAAATACTCTGTTCTTGATAAAAAATGACCATGTTGAGTGGCAAAACTCAACGCGACTCTTCATCTATCGAAGCGGGAGATGAAAGTAAATATATTAATTCTCACAAATAAGTAAGTTTAAACCAGCAACGCATTGATAGTTCCTGTAGTGTTACAAATATTTACGCGAGGTAATCACTTAACAGCAAGTGACCCACACACATTTGGTCTTTATATATATTTAAAAACATCAGAAGGGGACTCAAAGCGGTCTTAGCTAATCATTTGTGGGCGTTGTAGTGGCAGAATTGTTAAAATAAACAAAAACAATTGTAGTCCTTAACGTCTTATTACTTGTTTACTTAGGAGTCTTAATAAAAATCGCTCAAGATTAACAAAATTTCAAAAGATAGAGAGCCTTAGTCGATGTACATTTCATGCCATCGCTGTCAACCCATGACATCTACCATTACTCGTGGCGACACCTACTACTGTATTCAGGGTTACCCACTCAAATTTTTGTATTATCCATTATAAAATAAATAAAAAGTAAAACAATAATGATAAATCTAAGTAATTACAAAATTATAAATAAAATTATAAAATTAATCTATAGTTAGTGCGCCGTCTTATATATATATATATATATATATATATATATATATATATATATATATATATATATATATATATATATATATATATATATATATATATATATATATATATATATATATATATATGTATATATATATATATAATTTTATATTTACCTTTTTTAGACGAGTCTATTATTTTGAGTGGTAAAAGATACTTAAACGTAAGAATCCATGAAAATGGTTTACAGCTTAATAGGCACTTAAAACATCTAGAAGAGACTCATTTATCTTAAAATACACCTATTTTATAAAAATGGGGCTTATATTGTCCTTTTCCTATTAAAAAAACACTTTCTAAGTCTACATAGTACTAAGGTTTCTGAGGAAAAGGGGACCTGGGGGCTTAATAGTGGTAAGTCACTCTATCATTTTTTAACACTGACAAGCAAGCACTATTGATTTTCCTATAGCTTTTCGTCGTAATTTTTTTTGAACCACTCACAATGTCGGACTGACACTCCCGACGTTTTCACATAAAAAAAATAGTAAATTCTAAAGTGCAATTCTAATTTAATGAAAGCAATCATAACTTTTGCTAGCGGAGGTTCTTAACACTAGGTTCCCAGGTTCCCTCTACCTACACTAAAAAAAATAAGCTTTAAATTATACTAAAACATTATTACTCTCATACTGTATACCGTTAATTCGATATTGTAACTATTTTTACATTTAATTTACACCTAACACTTGACAGTTTACATGCCAGTCTACACCACGACTGACTAAACGGATTAACCTATATAGGTATATAGATATAGTAGTACAGATAATTTGTATGTTATATATAGGTGATGATGGTAGAAAAAATCAATACCAAGTTCCAATAACATTATAAACAGTCTATGAGTGTATATAAAAATAACGTGCTACACTTTTAATGGCCCTCGAACTTGTGTCAAGTGGAATTGCCATATTAAAAAAGCGTGAGGTGTTTTTTTGGTTATTTCTGTATTATTAAGAAATCTACAAATTTATTGAAACCGTCGTGGCCCGGTACAAGGATGTCACTGTAAACGTGACGGTAATGGGCTCGATTCCCACTAGCGGTAACTAAAATTTTATATTTTTATTTCTTTGCTCTGGTAACTAGGCAAAGCGCAGCGTTTAGTTTCGCTACTCAACACGCAATGCCTCAAGAATTCGATGAAAATTGTTGTTACGGAGTGTCTGCTAAAAACAACAACAAAATTATTTTTGTAGGGCTTTTGCCCTATATATAGTTTAATCCAGTTATCTTGGAATTAATTATGATGGATGAATTTCAATAGAAATTCACATAAATTTACTTTTTTCCTACTCAAGATCTTACTCCCTCCCGAAAACACTAGATAACAAAGAAAAACTGCTACTATTTTTGATGCTACATAAATATAACTTAATAATTATAATTACATAATTAGTAAAAAAAAATAATACATTTTTAATGTTATCATTTATAAGAACTATTGGTCATCTCTGCCTTCACTTGTCTAATTTAGAGTTCGTGTCAAACTTTAGTCTGTATTGGAAACATATATCATCATTCACATTAAGACGTGTCAGACCTTCTTTAGACAAATCTCTTAAAAATGAAAATATATTGCTTACAGTTAAAATATGGATTTGTAAATATTAATGTTAAGTTCCACTACTTACGTATTGCCTCCAAAAAAATGGGAGATAAGTGAGGAATTGAGTGATATAAACCTAGGTTCCCTCTGCCTAACTCATTATATCCGAGATGCAGCGAAGCGAGATGAAGCTATTTTTTTAATAATATTTTCATTAATACTGAGACTCAGTTTTTCAGTGGCAAAGCAAATTTCAAATTTTTTGAATAGCAAACTGTATGAGCTTGAACAATAAGAAAGTTAAATAAATGTATGACGAGCCTTCACGTGTACACAACGTTCTCCTGCGTCTGAAATTTACCTTTTAATGTAAACACTTTTAAGCAAATATGGAGCGGAGCCATTGAGCTAAAATAAGTAAATTTTTTTAATAAACTATTTTAATAAACTTTTGCCTATAGTATTTCTATATTATATCATTAATTTTATATGAGATTTTGAGTGTATTACAGTATGTAATCATTTTACAATGTAGGTACTTAGTTTATAATTTTTGATTTGTTAAAATATGAATAAATATACACAGAATATGAATAAATATATATTTTTTTATTTTATAATTTTTCTTAAAATACAAATTTTTAGATTAAAATACTTACTTTTTTCCCCTAACTCTGGCTGGCGCTTTGCCTCTTTACCAGCGAGGAAATGAAAATATGTAATGTTTCATTTACACCGAGTGAGAATCGAACTCACAATCTGTCGCTTACAGCCGCACGTTTGTGCCTCTGAGCCACGACTGGCCTCACTAATATATCTGTTATATTAAAACTAATTCAATTATTTGCGCCTTATTAAAATTTTAGGCAAAGTTTTAATATGCATAATAAGATATTATTATTATTTTGTTTATCAACTAAATATAAAAATTTGTTCTTATTTTAGTCTTAGGTATAATATAATAAAATGAAAAGTATAGAATAGTAAAACAAAATGTACTTATTGAAAATGTTTACTATAACATGAAAAGTCACTCATTTAGGGATTTTTGATGAAACCTTTCAAACATGGCATTTTTTTTTCAAATTTTTGACAATTAAATAACATATTACCTGGCATAGATATCTGCCTTCTCATTCCGATGACCTGAACAGCACACAGCGTGACACAGCAACACCTAAAACACACACTAGACACCAAAACTTAGCTCACTCTGAAAACTTTTAACTTAAACCAAAATTGTTTAAAAAAATATATTTTCCTATTATTACTATTAAAATATAATATAATTAACTGGTTATTAATAATTTATTTATTATTTATAATACATAAAATTAATAAAACACTTTATTATTATTTATCGCGAGTGCACAAAAAGTATTCCGGGTGCGATTTGAACGGTCCGCTACGTTGGCGTTGGTCTGAGCTTCTGGGGTGGTTTGTAGGGCGGCAGCGGCGCTGGGCGGCGGCGCGACGGCCGCCCTAGGCGCGCCCGGTACCAGGACCGCATAATACACGAGGAGATCACCGAGCACGTGTGTTAGCACATAGTGCGCAAGCCCGAAGAAAGCGAGATACGTATAGGCTAAAAATAAGGGTGCGAGTGAAACGCTGTAATCTAAATCGGGAAGCGCCAAGCAGTCTGAAAAGCGAACACTGATTTAGCTCACGTGTTACGAGATTGGACGAGATTGGAGTTACAGTATTAGAATTTAGATGTTTTTTTTTTAGTTCCACGGTGTATCCCGCCTATGCCAGAGATGCCAGTCAGGGATGCCTATTGTTAAGACAGACCACTCCTTACTTTCCGATCAATTCTGGAGGTATAGTTAACCCAGCGCTTTGCCTCAAGAGAAAAAAAATTATTAAATATTTCATTTTCTCGAGTGAGTCACACACTTGTGCCCCTATGGTATGACTGGCCTCATTGTTGTTGTTGGCTCAGGATGTATTTCGTAAAATCGGTTATTTAAGGTGCCTGACATGACATCATATTAGACATGTCAGATTTACAGTTAATTTGTTCTCGAATATTAGAATTTTATTTATTTTCTAAACAGGAAACATTAACTCACCATGCTAAGTATAAAGAATGTTCAAGAGCTGTTCAGTTATCTTTCTGCAGATTAAAAGATGTTATATGTTGGATGACAGAAAATATCGCCACTATTTTTCTGCACAGGCGGATGTAAAGAAAATTTTGGTAAATTTCAATCAATGTCGTGGCACATGGGTACAAGAGTACGACTGTATACGCTTCAGGTTGTGGGTTTGATTCTCAATCGGGGAAGTGATATATTGAATATTTTCATTTCGCCGTTCTGGTGTTAAAGCTAGGTTCTCCGGTTCCCTTTGCCTTTACCTATTTGTACGGGATACTGCGTGAAGCTAAAAAAATATATTTTTGTCATGGTAATTTACTCTAGGATTATTTGTTACAATTTTTAACTGTGATACGACAGCGTTGATAATAGATATATTTACAATATTTTCCATTATTAATAAATAAGGCCATCGTGATTTGTGGCACTGGAATCAGCTTGCGACTGTAAATACGACGATCGATTTTGTATTTCCAATAAACGCGTACGCGTACGCGTCGCGTAAGCGTGTGTACGTAACGTACGTATATGTTGTACGTGGGTTTGAGTTACACTCAGGGGAACGTGTTATTTTATTTTTTCCGCTCTCATAACAACGACGACGTTGATTTCCCCCATTCTATACGAAAATTAGGCAAAAATTAAGGAAAGAAAAGTAACACTAGGCTCCCTCTATATACCTTACTATAGTGTGTGGTGTAAAGCTAAAAAAACTATAGTATTGTTTCGTAGAAATCGACTTTTATATTGATTTGGTGATAATTTAACAGAGATATGGTACAACAAATTGACTAGATTTTATATCACAAATTTTATATTTATGAAATAAGCACGAAAGCAGACGTGGTGCTGGGGCAGAAGTATACGACTGTGAATAGGATAGGTTGTGATTTCGATTCCCACGCGAAAAAATGTAATTTTTAATATTTTAATTTCCTTGGTCTGGTAACAAGATATTGCAGTGGCATCGAATTCCACCACCAAACACCAAATTCCTCCAGAATTCAGCGGAAAATGGGAAAGCGAAATTGTCTTAATGGAAACGGAGAGTCATAACATTACGTTCACCGACCGACCTTGCTATGTGCGAGATAAAGAAGCTAAAAAAATAAATACTAAGTATAAAAATTCTACTTCTTATCGAAGAAAGTTAACAATATCTTGTTAAGCAAATCGTTTCATAACGTCATTATACTAATAAAAAGTTTTACTCATTCTAACTTTGCTTAGCAAGTTACTCGTAGTTATTAATAAACACAAAACCTTTATATTAGGTTATATTGAGAATATTATTTTTGGACGTTGTAGTTTCCAACAATATTTTTCATTGTCTTAATTAAATTCCAAAATTTTAGGTAATACAAATGTAGATTTTAATGAAACCGAACGTTTGACCCCCAGTGGTTTACATTATTTTATGTCTGTACATAATTGTCTTCATCTACATGCATGCATTTAGTTATTTTAAATAAAAAATATGAAAAGACAATTTATTCATAATATGGATTTTATTTTTACTTTTCATTCATAACTTTTTGACACCCAATCATTTTAGTTGGGCACGTACACCTGTTCCTAGACCTATAATATAAAGTTACTATAATATTTGTATAGAATATTTTCAACATATTACCATCACGTTAAACCTCCTTCTTTAAAATCATTTTATTTAATTCTCAAAGACATCATATGTCATATATAATGTTAACCTTGAAAATTAGATTGAAACCGTGTCAACGGAATTTATAAAAAAATGCTTTATAATTTAGTAGAACAACATTTAGTCAAGAACGATTGTAGACAAAAATATAGCTACCAAAGTTTGCTGAGCTGAAGTGGCAGTTTGCGGGACACAGTGGGACCGATATCCGTTAGGACGGAAAAATTCTCGAGCAGCGGCTACGAAGGTCTCTGGAACCCGCTGGATGCGAGAAGTGTGTCTAGCAGTGTCACGCTGCATCTTGCACATAGCTGGGTAGGTAGAGGGTTAAGACACTTCGTTCCCCATTTTCCGCAACGCCGCGCTTTGCTGATAATACAGAAGACAAAAACCCAAATGAGACCTTCTATAGATAAATTTAAAAGAAATTCAACGATTACAAAAAATCACAATAGAAAAGCTAATAATCTTTTTATTCATATAGCTGTGAATAGCAAGCTATGTGAACAAAAATGACGTATAAAAATATATCTTTAATTATCACCTTAATTATAGATTATATAAAGCGAGGGTAGAGAGTTTTTGCGCTTAAATAAATTTTCTCATTAAAGATACCAAGCTAGGTATAATAAATAATTCTTGTTTTGAATGTTTTATTACCAATTTTAATTGTAAACAGTTAAGCCAACGTGAACATAATTAATTATTCGTCATATTCGAGAGTATAATATTAGATACTCTATGTATAATAAAATTCTTCTCATATAATTAACAACCGTCATTTAAAATCTTTTTGTTAATATTAAGGCCATTGTGACGCACGGTGCCCCTACATCCCATCGGTCAGTGTGCGATTGTCAACGCTACAATAGTGCATTCGAATCCCACACGAGGAAATGATGTTTTTAATATTTTATTTTCTCGCTCTGGTGACGAGGCAAACGCGGCGCAGAGGTTCGTCACACGCAATGTCTCTAGAAATCAGTGGAAACTGAGGAATAGAAGTGTCTTAACCGAGTGCCTGAACACTAGGTTCCCATGAACCCTGCTATGTACGGGGTACAGCGTGAAGCTAAAAGAAAAACTATTATTGACGCCGTCGTGGCGCAGTGGGACAGAATATGACAGTAATCGCAATGATTGTGGATTCTATCACCTCTCGAGGGAATGATTGTAAATACCAATATAAAAAATATCTTAGCATAAGACTTAATGAAAAAGACAATTTTAATATTATTAATTACAAGTTTTAATCCGCCCTAAGGCAATCATTGAGCCCTCAGTCACTGTGAGGGTTTCACCCTCTATTTTATCTCCCCTAGCTGCCAAGCTACAGGTGAAATCTAACGCAATCGGAAATTCCTACTTCTAACAATTTATGCTGTCCTGGTATTTCTAACCTTATTACTAAATCCGTGTGACGTTTAGGGATGGGCTTTATTTTGTTCTAAGCGAATCAAATATATGTTAGAATTAGAAATCGTTCCATATTTTATATATGTTCCCACCGCTACATCTCATAAAAATATAACTACTAGTAAAAACACGTTATTTTTTTATGTAGAGCGATAGTATAATAAGTCTTATGATAAAAATAATAATAATATTATACAATCTTCAATATGTGGATGCATTAAAAAAATGGCAATAAAATAAAATTAAATTCAGCCCTCTTTAATTATAGCGTTTCGACAGTGCCAGAACAAAATCACTTTACAAATGTTACGTTGTATGGAGAACACATGAAGGAAAGTGATCGGTAAAATAGAAAATATTAATTTTGTAAATCTATGAGTCATTTAGAGGCCATTCATGGCGCAGTGATACAAAGCTGTGACTGTAAACACGACAGATTGTGGTGGGATCGATTTCCACTCAAGGAGACAAAATATTATTATTTTCACTTCTTTGCTCTGGTGTCGAGAGAGTCTAGAGTCCCTCGGCTCTTTCGAAATTTATTTTCTCCCATAGACTAAGGATTACATATTTGGAAGATAGAATCATCTGAAATCTATACACAATATATATATATATATATATATATATATATATATATATATATATATGTGTGTGTGTGTGTGTGTATATATATAACGAAAGAAATGAAAACCTATATAATGTATGCAAAAGCATTCTTATTGCGTCAAGCGATCTCTAATTTAAAAGTTAACCTTTAATAAATAATGCATTTATTCATCTTAACAAGTGAAATAAAGAGTATAATGTAATAAATTACACAATAATAGAATGCACTCCAAAAAGTGATTCAATAAAACAAAACAAGTATACAATGCATTGATATTTATAGAGACATTTCAAGATGCAGCTAGAAATAGAAGCTAAAAATAGACTTACGAAGTGTATTTCTGGAGACGTCGGATTTGTAAGTAGTACTATTACTATTCTATTGAATTTCAAATGTTTTGTTTAATTTATATTCCGATGCATATTAAACTGGTTCAATACTGGCATTGAAATATCTTATGCATCTAGCATAAGTAACGTGACCATTCTTCGTTCAGCTCGAAACGGGATATTTTAGAGTGGCTTTTGTTTTTTAAAAAAAATATCAGGATCAAATCCACAACCACCGCATTTACAGACAAATGCAGTTTTACTGCGGCATGACGGTCTATATATTGTAATTAGATAGACCATCTCAAGAGGTTATTACGGCCATTCTGGATTATTTATGGCCATACTTGCTGTCGCCATTTTTCCTTATTTTCTATATAAAGATTTCTTAAAAATAACATAAAGCATGTAATAAACATTTAAAATTCTTAGACTAACAGATTATTACGAAAACAATATATTAATAAACTAATTAGGCATCTAAACAAATATTTTTTATTATATACTTTTATAGCTTCTGCTAGATGTGAGGCCTATAGAACTTGGATTAATGATAAATCAAAATAAAATATAAGCTTCAAAATTTGAACCAAAGACCTCATCATCATAATAATCAAATGTACTGTCGATTTATATATTTTGTCAAATTGCAAACAAAATTTTATAATATCAATTATAAACATCATCGAAATGTAATTTCAAAATATATTGTACTATTATGGCAAAAATACAAAGCTGCAAATACAATTCGAACTGTCATTACATTATATATATGACAGTCACTGACACTGACGAGCTTACGTCACGGACGTCATACACCGCCCCAAACTACCAGGCGGGCATAACACGCGAGGAGCTACCAAAATAGGCCGCCCCCAGGACGTTCAGAAATAAACGTGCCGAGAACAACGGTTGTAAAATAGAACGGTCTATTGGTTATTGCGATTGAAGTTATTTCTGTTTTGTTATAAACGCTTTTACTCTAAATATTTACAAATTACAGTTTTATAGTTGAAAAAGAAATAATATTTGGGTTGTAATGTTTTTTTTTCATCTTCTAATAGATACAAAACAGAAGAATTCTTGTGAAACGGCATTCAATATTAGGGCTGCCATATAAATTGCGCTACATGTTAATATAAATAATTATATATAAATTTAGTACAATGTTTCTTTCGGCTTACGCTGTATTCCACGTAGGGTAGGCAGACGGGGAGTAGAATTAAAACACTCCGGTCTCCACTCTTCGTCAAATTCTCGAGGCATTGCGAGGAGTGGCGGAACTAAACACTGCGCTTTGCCTTAGGACTATAGCAAAGAAATAAAAACATTAAATATTTAATTTCCTCGAGTGGGTTCTTGAGCTGCGCCACGACTCATATATATATACATATATATATATATATATATATATATATATATATATATCTATACTAATATTATAAAGAGGTAAGATTTGTATTTTTGTATGTTTGTATGTATGTATGTATGTATGTGTGTATGTTTGTAGAGTTTTCACACAAAAACTACCGGGCCGATTTAAATAATTTTTTCACTATTGGAAAGCTGCATCTTTACTGACCAGTATAGGCTATATTACATTTCCAAAAAAATAGAGATCTCTAATAAAAATGCAATAATGTAACCCAAGGTGAGAAGAAATTAATCTTAACAATTCTATCATCGCGTGCGCTGCGAAAACTATTGATGATAGAACAAAACAATGTTCTACAGTATTATAGAGCGCATCAATATCTATAAAAAAGTCCGCGATAGCATATGTCTAACTACTGTAGTTATGACAATATAATCATTTTTTTATATTTTATACGTTAACAAAAGTGCCGACAATAATCAAACCATATTATTCATACCTCTGCATCAATCCTTATCCCATTAAATGATATTTTATGAAAGATAATTTCAATACCTGTAAAATACTTTTTAAATTAATAGGATCGGACATCCCATTCAAAAGATATAACGAATTTAAAAATATAAATCTAAAGAAAATCATGTAATAATAAAAAATGGGGTTGGGTGGGAGATGTATCGATACCACTTAAATTATTAAGACAGTCCATTAGATTTTTTGTTTTTTTTTTTATGGAAAGGACAAGGCAAAACGAGCGTTTGGATCACCTGATGGTAAGTGACTACCGCCGCCCGCGGCCCCGTGCAACACCAGAGGAGTTACAGGTTCGTTGCCCGCCATTCAGGTGGGTTGGACTCCGGAGCCCGGCATTACCTGATGCGAAACGTAGTGGCATAAAGCCACTACTTCACGCCGGTTTTTAATGCCGGGGGTGGTAATGATCCAGTGGAGTCTGCCCAGTCGCCTCTTACGACACCAACAGCACTAGGATGATCCTATACTAGACCGGGATCCCACGGCAAAATTGTTTGAATTAAATAGACCCGATAAGGAAAATTCTTTCACAATTACACGATTAACGTGTAAAAAAATACCAAAAAAACCTTATATCGCGTACGCTGTGGTAATTATTGACAATAGAGCAAAGTAACGTACTGCAATTTTATAGAAGACATCAATATCTACAAAAAAGTATACGATACCATGTGTAACTGTTAGTTATGCCACAATAACTCATTTTCAAAGAAAAATGTGCAAACTAGAAAAGAGCCACCATCGTAGTACAGAGGGGCTCTAAAATATATATATATATATATATTTTAGATGCCTATATGTATGTGTATGTATATAATTAATAGTTTTAAACTTTGCACACAAAGTTATCCCGTAGGTAGTATATAATTTTTTTCAATTATTGTTACCAGCAAAATGTATTGATACTAATGTGGTATCTATATTTTTATATATATATATATTTATATTTTTTCTCCCCTTTGTGTTTTTCAGGTGGAAAATATAGACATTTTTTTATTTGATAAAATATTTTATTCACCATAAAAATGTTGGTAGTTTTTACAATTCTAATATAATTAAACAACTTTTTAAAATGATCTTTCCTTGCATGCGTTGTAATAACTATCAGGAGCTATTAAACAAAACAATACATTCTCATTTTTATAAATATATTATATGTTATTACTTTAAAACTAGCGGTCGCGGAGCAACTTCGCCTGCTTATTAGCACTCTTAGGGGTGAATTCTAAAAAAAACCACGAAACGTGTTCATTACAATATTTTTAACAGTCTGAATTTAAGTTTTTATAAAAATCGGTGGCGATTTAAAGATTTTTCCATATAAACTTTCAACCCAGTATTTGAACTCTTAGGGGATGAATTCTAAAAACCATGAAACACGTGTTCATGAAACATTTTAAAGAGTCTGACTTTCAAATTTTATAAAAATCGGTGCTTTTTTAAAAAAAAATAATACAAACTTTCAAGTAATTCCCTGTATCGAAACAAACAAATAATTCACAAATGTGGTGAAGCCGCGAGTTGGTTGCTATAGTTTATAAAAGTTTATATTGGGCTTAGATGGATCACGTGGGGATATTCAATCCAGTCAATACATTTTAATCATTGGCACGTAGGTACGTTACATTCATTTACAGTACATATATTTCTCAAGAGAATTTAATCAAAACTTTGTAAATAAAAAAAATAGATGAAATAATCAAGTTAAGGAAGTGCCAAATATATTTTATGAAACAATCTTAATGTTATATTCAAAACAAATGAATACTTGAAACGTATTAATAAATTTAATTAAATTTATTAATACGTTTAAAATAACGTTATAACGTTAAATATATTTACTTATTATAGTTAAAGAATAAAAAGTGTGAAGAGGAATGTGTGATTATCTATAGATTATATTATTCTACATAATATCATAAAAAAACAGATTTAAACAGTACATATAAAGGTATCCTCCTGCAGTATAATTATTTTTAACCAACATTTTTTAACTTTTAATTTTGAACATTTTGAATATTTTCGCGCCATTATGACGAAAAATTTAGACAAAATATTCAAATGTTTTTTTTATTTAAAAAAAAAAATTATTAACGATAAGAATGTTGGTAGTTTCTCAAAAGGTATAAGAATTTAAAAAAATGCCCGAAATATGCTCTCTTCGCAAGTGTTGTAATAATAACAATAATTCTATTCACTAAAAAATCACTATAGATATTATATAGTCAATTATATAATGTTTTTATCAGTACCACTTTAAATGAAACCATTGTTTTAACTATAAAAGCCTAATACAATTAAAAAGTACTATAAAAGCCTAATACAATTAAAAAAATGGAAGGAAAAAGTTATTTTTTCATACAAAGTAAACTAGGTATTATCGTTGATATTAAAATAAAACGCTATTTGTCATTAAAGACGCAAACATACGAGTCGTAGGTAATGGCGGCAAATTTCAAATTTGCTTAACCTTTAGTAATATGTTGTAGTAGTATGTGATTACGTTATTGGTATCTGCATAGATGCATAACTGCGTCACAGGAAATACAGGTTTGGATCCTACGTCTAAACTGCTGAGGTATCTTGATTAATTTCTTTAGGTATGGGTTTAATAAACTATTATATTTTTAATTATTTTTATATATTAATAGTTTATCCTATATACTCCCCGTAAAGGGTGCGCTGAAGCTTCCATTCTGTATGAATATTAAAGACCGTCGCGGCGTAGGGGCACAAAATTGTGCCAGTAATGTGACGTTATGTGTTCGATTCCCACTTGGAGGATTGAATTGAAATTTAATCATATTTTCATTTCACGTCAGTCATATATCATACCCAGTATCTTAACACTTAAGTTCCCTCTATCTTCCCTGCTATAGGCTGGATACAGCGTGAATCTGGTTTTAATTTTGTGTGAACCGATTAAAATAAAACTAATACTAAATATTTAAAGGAAGTTAGCCAAATTACAAAACTGCACTTAAATCGGTTAAGCATCGCATCGATTATCGTGAACGCACAGATAAACAAACAAACTGATCAAGTTCTATTAAATTTTTAAATGTCCGTAATAACATTTTTTCTAATATATCTTCCACGTACAGACACCGATGAGTTAGGATTTTAAAGTAAGTATCGATATAACTATAACTATATAGTTATAACTACAATTTAGGTCCTAAAGACTCCATAAGGCAAAAGTTTAAAGAAATTAATATATTGACAGTTGCATCTCTCTTATGGGAGGTACGAAAATGCCACCTAAGGTTTTAATAATTTTCACATTAGAAATCTCAAGTTCATTGTAAGCATACATTATAGGTATATTGAAACATGAATATAATTTTAGTGTATTAAGTCAATCATTCTGTGGTTAAAGCCGCGAGCGGGTCGCTAGTATATATATATATATATATATATATATATATATATATATATATATATATATATATATATATATATATATATATATATATATAATTATGTTATGTTTTATTACATGTACGAACATTTACGCCTTATATGTTCATAATATTGACGACCAAGGCCAACGATACGTAGTTCATAATGTCGTTCAATTAATTAATAGTATTTTTATTGTATGGCGACACGAGAAATAATAATATAAAATAAATCAGCTTCACGCTGTATCCCGTACAGTTGTGTGGCAGGAAAGCAAGAGAGAACCTAGTGTTAAAACACTCCGATCCCCACTTTCTGACGACTTCTGGAGGCATTGCATGTTAAGTGTAATAACTAAACTAATTAGTGAATAACTTTTGTTTTCATGTTCTATTTTTTACGGGGCGAATTTCATATAAAATGCAGCTAGAATGATGCATTATAAGCACTCCTATGTTTTGACCTTTTGGTTGGGAACCCTTATAAGATCTTTATGTTGTCCGCCTATTCGTCTGTCAAGACCATTTATCTCGAGATCGCGCGGAGGTATTAAACTTAAATTATTATGAATTAATCAGGTCTCCGGCCCCTTGGGGTAAAAGAAATCAAGTTTCTAAGTCAACGCAATCAAAAAGTATACTTCACACCCCACACAACGCTCTTTCAAATAATACAATGACTAAAATGTCTGCTCGTGTAGAGCTATGCTAATCATTTTAATTCGTGCACAAAAAACGTTTTAATACAGTAATAAAATCTAATATTTATTACCTAACATAAAGCACAGGTAATTTATTTTTACTATTGGTATCTAGGACAATTAAATTTTATAGGTAATTTGCCTATTACTTAGAAACGACCTAAAGATATTTTATAATTTTATTTGAAATTGCGGATGTGGCTTATTATTTCAATATTGACTTTTATTTACATACTAGTTGCTGCCCCTGGCTTTAATCCACTTACCGTTCTCTATCTGAATCCTACATATTGCGTGTTGAGTGAAGGAGGTCCACGCTGCTTTTGTTTTATCCGAGCGGATAATCAAAACAATTCATTCCCCCCGATTTGAAATTGAACCTACAACCATCATCACTAACAGCAGAACGTTGTACTACTGGGCCTCGATAACTTCTCTGATGAATCATTAATAAAAAACTGTAATGTCCGAACATAAAGTTTTTTGTATCTATATATTGATTTATATGTTCCTAATTAACTGCCCCTACGGGTGTGTTTTAAATTGGCAGTACCTGTTTTTAATACTTTAATTTAATTTCTCATTTTTAAGTCTAAGGCTAAAAATTGTTTTTATATGCACATTATAAGTGCTATGATACTTCCTTAATGAATTCAAATTTAAATAAATTCCTAATATATCATTTTGTGTGTCAGTTTAAAAGACATCTATCGATTAAATCTTTTTGAATTATGTATTTCAGGACCACATAATTTGAATTCTATTAATTAACTTACATATTGGTTTAAATTATAAATTTAGTGGTCTTGAAAGGTTATATAAGGAAACACGTCTGGAATCACGTAAAATTTCTGCAGCACTTGTAGTAACATTTATAGGATGTGATATTTGTACAAAAAAATATTTTTTGCAACAAAATTAAATTGGATTTCTCAATTTGAAAAATCTTACGGTCTTATAAAGTATCAGCTGGTGAGATGACAGATAAGGGTCTAATATCTGTTTAATGCTGCCAAATCACTGGCCTATCTCTGGAAATGCTTGCGTCAAAGATGCAACGGCTCAGGCCGCTCTTCATCAATCGTATCCCAATCTGTATTTCTGTCTATGTCTTTGTTTTCTATTTCATCGTTACCCACGCCAGGATTTATTCTTTTGTAATTGGGAAAATTGAACGTTATTAAAATATAATAAAGCACGGGGCCATACAAGCCTGGTATCATTAAAAGTGAATGGTGTAATTTCATAGTAACCAAAGTATTATAGTTAATATGGTTAATATTTCATATAATATTCACACAAAAATATTTCTTTGTAATAAAAAATATATAGAAAAATAAAAAATAGAAAACAACAAATAAATAGCAGCAGTTCTTCAAGTAAACATCTTTTTAAAATGTTTACTTACTTTTACCTTTTGAGGCCAGTCGTGGCGCAGTGGCACGAAGTGTGACTGTAAAACCGACTGGTTGTGGTTGTGGGTTCGATCCCTACTTGATTTACTTAAATTTATATTTTCATTTCTTCGCTCTTTTGTCGAGGCCAAGCGCGGCGTTAAGTTTTGCCACTCAACACGCAATGTTTCCAGAATTCGGCAGAAAGTGGGGAACGGAGTGTCTTAACACTAGGTTTCCTCTGCCTACCCTGCTGTGTGCGGGATATATCCGCGTGAAGCTGATTTAATTTTTTTTTACTTACCATTACTTCAAGTAGTCGCAGCGGAAATTTTAAATTTGTTGAAAATAACGACGCTATAAATGTAATAGCCCAAGATCCCCAGACCGACGTCATTTTAGTAAAGATGAAATTTTGAAGACTATTATATATTTAGTCTGACTAAATTTAGTCTAATATTTTATAGAACTCTGACTACCCCGCTAAGGATAAAGCGTGAAGCTAAGGTAAGTTAAGTTAAGTTACTTTTTAGACAATGAGGTTTTATAAAATTTGCATATTTTTTTATTTACTTAATATTCGATTAATATTTGGTGTTTTATGCGTTAAAATTTCAAATAATTTAATTTAAACAATATTGGCTTAGAAAACGATGATATAAAAATTCCATTTTTGCTGTGCGTTGTCCGTCATTCAATCTGCAACGAAAGTTTATATTTTATTAATATTATTAACATTTTTTTTATTTTTGGTTGTGATTTATTTAGGAAAATTTACAAACATAATGCTATATTTAAAACTAAGCCAAATATATATATGCGAAAAAAAAACATGCTATATGATTTAAATAACTATGAAATATAAACAATATGTCGACAAGAAAATATATACACATTCATAAATGACATTTAATACATAAGTATTTTCATTTTATTAAGTAAGAGAAGCTATTTTTAACTCCGACTTTTAAAGTGTCTACTTCCAACTTTACGTCAGGAGGAAATCATTGAAGTACTTCTCGACAACTTTTTTCTTTCCGGAGCTTCTTAAGTACACGGTATTGCAATATGGGACGTATATTCCCATATAAGTGGGGATCTTACCAATATAACTTAATATAATATTATTATATATAACAAATTATAATTATTTTTGATGATGACGAATGATTTTATTCCTAGTGGTGTAGCCAAAGAGAAAGAATGGCGAAGTGTTATAGTTTTTGCAAAACTCTTTCACCTCGTTCACTCTCACTTTTTTTTTATGGAAAAGACACGACAAACGAGCGTTCGGGTCCCTTTGGTAAGTGATTACCGCCGCCCACCGGCCCCGTGCAACCCCAGAGGACAAACCTCAGAGGAGGACCAACCCCAGAGCAGCTACAGGTGCGTTGCCGGCCTTTAACCTGGGTTGGGCTCCGGAGCCCGGCATTACCTGATGCGAAACGCAGTGGCATAAAGCCACTACTTCACGCCGGTTTTAAATGCCGGGGCTGGTAATGATCCGGTCGAGTCTGCCCATGCGTGTTGCCTTTGCTTGCGACGTGACTCTACCACACGTACTTTAGTCGCCTCTTACCACCAGTACCAGGATGATCCAATTCTAGGCCGGGATCACACGGCGCATTACCTCTTCATACATATACCCTTTAGAGGGCATGTATTATGTTTTATATTTAGTTTCTCTACCTTCACAGTTGCTAGACTTAATACTACCTAGCTCCCTCCTATTCCTACGCCCATGTACAGAATACAGTGTGATACTAAAACCAAACTCTTTTATTACACTGACAAAAATCTCATAGCCTAATTCAACCAGTAGTCACGCATATAAAATAATACGGTAAATAATAAATAATTACATATAAAGATAGAACAATTACACAACCACCGAGCCGACCTGAGTCATTTGAATGAAATGCCAAGTCTAAGTAGCCAGCGCTCTAATTCTATCCACGACCTAGAGGCGGACCTCTCACTTTTGAACACGTATTTCCTACGTTATAAGGATTGTAATTAAGTATAACCACCAAGGACGATGTAACTATATTTTTTTTTTATATAAATAATTAAGTTATTCAATATGATACGACGTAAATGTTAAAAGGTGCAGAAAAATATGGCTTGAAAGTTATATTAATATGATATATTGAAAATTGATTTAGGTATCTGTTTACTTATATTTTTTTTTGTTTTCTAGGTTTTGTTTATACCGCAATGGGCCGCAATTATTGGCACTTGCTTAGTATTTTAATAAATTTATTTTAGATTTCGTTTATTTCTTAAATGTTATATATCTTTCGCATTTATTAATTTAGACAGGAAGAAAATACAGTTAGCACCCATTACACTTTACTATCTGCATCATTTTGATATATTGTGAGTTCTATGGCAGAACCTAACGCCGTGCTTTATCCCAACGACTAGGAAACATAGCATTGAATCCATACATTGCCCACAATGTACATACGTAAACAAAAGATTTGGGCAATTAATGCGACCTTCATCTATCTATTCGTGTATTGTTTGAAACCGGTCTACTTTCAATTTTGTAATTTATATATATTTTTTTCCTGGTGTTAATTTGCATGTTTTTATTTTAACACCATGGTTAATCTCGGACAGTGTTGTCGTTTTATATAACTAGTATAGTTGTTTTTTGTCACAGAATTTATTAAAGCTTCTGGGGCCTCGGTATTTATAAGACGAGCTGAGAGAAGCGAAAACGATCACTATTTATAAGATCCAAAGCGATTTCCAAATACGGAAAGTTTTGTTTAGTTATTATAGTAGTAGTAGATAGTAGTAGTAGTAGTAATCAAAGCTTATGCTTTGATTACACTCTAATAATAAAACTTAAATAAAAATTGATTGATAATAATATTCTAAAATTAGAAGAATGAAATATTCTGTGATTGTCATTATATTACATAAACATCAACTTCACACTACAGCAGGATAGGCAGAGGGAACTTAGTGTTAAGATATCCTGTACCCCACTTTCTACCGAATTTTGAAGGCATTGCGTGTTGAGTGGCAGAACGCCGCGCCTTGCCGCGACACCAGAGCGAAAAAATAGAAATATATAAAAAGAATATTTCATCTCCTCGAGTGGGGATCGAACCCACAACCAGTCGGCTTTACAGTCACACTTTGTGGCCCTGCGCCACGACTGGCCTCATTATTACTAAATTAAACGAATTATATTACATTAAAACATTGAAACAAAAAAAACTTAATATAGATGAAAACCAGTATCATACATTAATTATCATCAATCATTTGTCCTTTTTATTCATTTCATTTAGAAAATAACCTTATAAGAAAATAAAGTATTGTAGTAAAGACATATTAAATAATGTGAGTATGATCAGCCTACATTATTTTATGGTAGAGTTCATGGACACTATACCATAGGCACGTTGTAAATAGTTTAGTTTCAATTAAGACGGTAACTGTTTGGTGTTTATTAATAACCTTTCCTTAAGTTACATTTCCAAGCAATATACTATAATATTACTCATATATATTTATAATGTGAATGTGAACGTTATGTTGTTTGTTTGTTATACGATTAACAGTGTCTGATTGTAAACACGTCAATTGTGGGTTCGATTCCTACTTGTTAATAAAATGTTTTCATTTCGCCCTGGTAACAAGACAAAGTTCTAGTTCTGTCACTCAATACGAAAAGTGGATGGTGAGTGGAAACGTTGTGTCTTAACACTAGCTCCCCTGATGCAGGATAAAGCGGAAGTAAGAAAAATAAAGTTAGGAAAAAATAGTACGCAGATTTATAAAAAACTGTCTATCAAACAAGAATGTATTAATATCATATAGATAGTGTTTCACTTGAGTATAATTTTAATAACATTTTAATGAATTGATGAAATAATGATTGACAAAAAATTCACACACACACAATTGATGAAATAATGATTGACAAAAAAGCAGATTGTCTTTAAGAAGTTTTAATTTGTATCTCTGCCTGCCCTACCATATATGGTACACAGAGTGAAACTACACAAAATGTTCGATATTCAATTTGAAGGTTAATTAATATCTAACATAGTAAATCCACTTAAGCACAATATAGTATGCAAATACAGTATAAATAAATAAATAAATATTTTGTTATGAAATTTTCTTTATTTACTGTCAATTCAATCATATAACTCGGAGCGAAAGTATCGGGAAAGTATAGGGAGATCGTGGAAAATTATTTTATTATGTAGTAAAGTAAGTAAATGTATTATTAACGTGATGATGTCGAAGTAGTTGATTTATGGTTGCGGGTTCGATTTGAGCTAGGAAGAATGCTAATATATGAAATATTTATGTTTATGATGAAAAAAAACACTGACGCTCTTGTACGGCACGGCCTACTATAAAAAAGAATTATGGAATGCTATATATATTTTTTTTAGTAGAATGCTATTTCATTTTTTTTTAAGGAAAGCCACAGGTATACTCTATTGGTAGGATATACTCGTAGGATATACAAAGTTATATTAGGATATAAAACATTTATATACATAATTATATACTCTTATATACCACTACACTATACATAAAGGTAACAAAAGATACGTTTCGATATACATACGAGTATATGTAAAAACTTACACAGTAAGTTTAAAAAAATAGATCTAGGTATTAAAAATTGATGAATCAGAAGAAGGAAAATAAAAGTAGATTGATCAGACGTCGCGCCAGCTGAAACTAAAATGAGCAAAAATTAGGTTTTTTGTCCTGCTTCGACCAACTTCCCGCGCTCTATCCGCATTCTTTATAAAGAGCTGAATCATAGTACGTACTGTGACTAGGTACATGCTGTACTACTACACGAAGATATATTAAAGTCTCAATTCCATAAAAATATATTTTCTATAAATATATATTTCTGTTGTTGCGTAGTGGCACCACTTCTGATTGTAAACCCGATGATTGTAGATTTTATTTTCATCTGGAAAATGAATAATTTTAATTTTCCTCTCTCTGGAAGACAAAGAACGTACAATGTCTCAATCTAGGGCAATAAGTGAGTAACGAAATGTTTTAACTGGCAAAGGAAGGCCATCCCTTTGCCCCTCCTGCAATACGCGAATTACAAGGAAAGCTATGTTTTTTGTTACTTCCAAATGTAAATCTATGTCTAAAATCATATAAAAGAAACAAAATTAATATTGAAAATATTATTTATTCAAGAGGTATGTAGAGACCGTAGCGTTTGGCGCTCCGTTCTCTCTGACTACCCCGCTAGGGATAAAGCGTGAAGTTAAGTTAAGTAAGTTAAGTTAAGTTTTATTCAAGTATGATTTATTTGTAAAAAATGTTCTTTTTTTCTATGCCGATATTCATATTGTGCTATTTCATTTTATTGTATGTATGGGAAGAACATGTATGGGAAGCTAAGCCATATACATTATATATAGCTTAGCTTCTCATATATAACTTGTAGTGGACGACCGTACCGTCAATGTCACTATCATACATTACGTTCATTCACTCACGCGCATCTCGTGTCATCGACCTTTAGTATGCAACTGGATCTAAATCTATATAATATACATTTTATTTTAGTATTTTTTAACTTATATTTGTATGTATTTATCATTTAAAAAAATATTCATAACCTTTTTATAAATACCATGTAGTAATCATTAAACAAATATAATAATTTTTCAACTTTACGTTTTTTCCAGAATAAGATTAATTTAAATATCATCGTTAGGGTTAAATTATTGCCTTCAAAGGACGAAAGGACTCTGGCTAAGCTAAGCTTGAAAGTAAAAAAAAACCTGACACTTTAAATTTTTGTTCAGAACCCTCGAGCCTGACTCGTGCTTGTTTTGAATTTGATATCATTCTTCCGATTCGGAATTGAATTCGTGTTCACCCTTTTAGCTACGACATTGCACCACGATGACCGCCAAAATTTCTTAATGTTCTATTTACATATTCACCAATCATTTGATTATTAATAAGAAGATCACCAATTATTTGATTATTAATAAGAAGATATTATCTTCTAATTATTTGTTACTTTCCTCACGGTGCTGTATTAGTGTCAAGATATTCCGTACTCTACTTTCCACAAAATTTACGCGACACTGCGTGTTGAGTGACGGAACCCAACGCCGATAAATTTTATAAATGTTATTTAAAAGTTTGTTTATATAGCCCAATAATGTATCAAACATTATTGGGCTATATAAAGAAACTTGTTACTTCGTATTAGCTCAGTTATACAAAAGGCATTGTTGACTGTAGCTTTTTACTTTAAAATACATTGTAAATTGGATTACCGATTTTAGTCTATAAAAGGCTTTTTGTTACCGCATTTTACCACTTTTTGGTCGGTCACGGTGGTCATTCACCTATATCTTTCCGCGTAGATGGCTCCTAGTTTTAGGTTATTTTTATAAACTTTAAGCTGTATTTATAAAAATGTAAAAAAAATAAGTGTTTCTTTATATGTTATCAAAATCCATATGTTATATATGAAACATAATTCATACATATTAATCGTTATACTACATAAAATTT
The DNA here is from genome assembly GCA_917862395.2 of Heliconius sara. Taxonomy (NCBI): domain Eukaryota; kingdom Metazoa; phylum Arthropoda; class Insecta; order Lepidoptera; family Nymphalidae; genus Heliconius; species Heliconius sara. The sequence goes on along the minus strand of OU860780.1, from coordinate 9,594,280 downwards.
AAAATTTATTACATTTCATTATATTATGTCAAGAAATCCTATTCTGGACATATTACATTAGTAACTTCAAAGGGCTTAGCGTAAATTATGTTGTGAATAATTCATAGAATGCCTGATGCAGGATAGTTGTATACAATGGATTATAGTGTATGCTAAATTATTCACTGAGAATTAATTTAATAAAATAATGAAGAATATTGTGGTGTGATGGGACAGTCCGCTTGTAAATGGATCGGTTGTGAGTTCTATTTCTAGTTGGGAGAATGATATCCTTTAAATCATTATTTTATATTGTGTAACGGAGTGTCTTAAAACTACGTTGACAGATTATATGATATAGCCTGCTTTGTGGGGGATACAGCGTGAACCTAAAAAAATATCGGGAAAGACGAAAAAACTTTTCGAACATAAAAATTTGAACGTAGTGGGACTCGAACCCGCGCCTCCTGGAAACCGACGAGGCGCTCTGACCACTAAGCTATACGCTCATATAGTTGTCAGTATGCCTGATTGTTACTTGTTAGTAATATATAGAGAGAGTCTATCTAAATAAAATTAAAAAAAATACAAACTAAAACTCCTCTCGAAATACAATATCTGAACTTTAATTGAATAACTAAATTGAGTTTCACAACACTTAAGAATTTTTTTCAAGGTGCCTTACCATACAATATAAAGCAAGTAAAAAAGGCTTTGTAAGGCCTTAATATATATTAAAGTGTCAAATAAATATTATTTGATATTGACAAAGTTTTCCTAGGCTAGCCTCGCTTGAGTATTCTGTCATAAGCGATACCTTACCGTGTACCAAATGCAATTGCTATAAATAAGTTCAATTAAAATTTTACTCACGTATATAAGCACCACACAGAGGCGTGTACTTGACACATTTTATAACCTGAACTTAATGTAAAATAATAATTAATTTAATGGGGGGTTTTAATAGAATATTTTAAAGGTATGCCATGTTGTAGTAAAAATGTGCAATAACTGACTGAACTTCTCTATCTTTCTGTGAAAATCGGTTCAACTGTTCCGGAGATTAGACTGGACAATATAAAAGACAAAAAAAAACAACTGTTTGGTTGCCTTTTGTATCGTATCAATAACTATTTTGTTTTTTATTTAGTATTTTGTATCACACTTATTTTGAAATCACTGACTGATTGACCATTTTATTTTATGCATATGTATAGGTACTTGATGCCAATCGTGGCGCAGGGGCACAAAGTGTGACTGTAAAATCCAATGGTAGTGGATTCGATCCAAATGAAATATTTATTTACATTTATATTTTCACAATGGTAACACATACATACATCAAAGACAAAGAACTTCTCCACTCAACACGTGAAATTTCGAATTGCAGCGGAAAGTAGATAACGTAGTGTCTCAACACTAGTGTACCGCGTCGTATATCTGTTGACTCTGGAAAAATATAGCTTTTGTTTAAATCACTAACTCATTTCCTTACCTTTGACATTTACAGTTGATCTGACTGGGCCCGATCCTAATCTATATACGAATCAGTATTTAGCTAAAATGATTTCCTGGGCAATAAAACCAAGGTTACACACTTTATAGGTTTTTTTTGCAACACGTACATAACATATGAATGTAAAGATTTATTATTTACTCTAGATATAATTAGATTTTTATATTATCAAATTTATTTTGCGGTTCTTAATAGGCTTTTTGTTTCTTTTAACGTTCGTTTTATCTTTGATTAGCATAAATTCGTTTGGTTAATTGGTTGGAGTTTATTAATAACAATATGTGGTATAAAAATATCTATTGATGTTACTTGTAAAACCTCTTTTTTCCACTTTCAGTATTCCGCAATATAGAAGAATTTATTATTTAAAATTTTTTTTTTCAGCTTCACGCTGTATTCCGCACACATCAGAGTACGCAGAGGGCACCTACTGTTAAGACCCTCCGTTCTCCACTTAGCACCGAGTTATGGAGGCTTTGCGTGATAAGTGGCGGAATTCAACGCCGTGATTTGCCTCGATACCAGAGCGAAGAAATAAAAATATAAGAAAGAATTAAAATATTTATTTTTTCCTCGAGTGGATATCGAACCCACAACCAGTCGATTTACCACTCACACTTTGTGCCCCTGCGCCACGACTGGTCTATAAATAATAATTTCCTAACTTTATTGAACAAATAAACCAATCCTAATCTAACATTGTAATGCCGGATGAATTTCAAATCGAACTTAATTTGAAACGATTACGGCATTAAGCTCCACTTCATAATAAATCCCATACATAATGAGCTTATAAGTACCTACTAATTATGTATGGATTTACTTATGTTAATTTATATTATGTATCAGATTTGTTGAGGACGTCCTAACGCAATGGTACAACTCTACTAGAACTCTAGAAGGATACAAATATTCAATATTTTTATTTCCTAACTCTGGTAACGAGACAAAGCGCGGTGTTGAGTTCCGCCAACATGCGCAATATCTCGAAAATGGGTGACAATATGTAAGCGTCACAAAATTGAATTGTGAGAACTATATAAAAAATATATATCTTGTTGTGTAAATTCTTAAAATTTCACAGTAGAGCTATTTTCATGTATCTAAAATGGGACCTAGTGTTAAGACACTGCGTTCCCCACTTTCTGCCGAATTCTGGAGGCATTGCGTGTTGAGTGGCAGAACTCAACACCGCGCTTAGCCTCGACACCAGAGCGAAGAAATGGAAATATAAATTTAAGTAAATATTTCATCTCCTCGAGTAGGAATCGAACCCACAACCAGTCGATTTTACAGTCACAGTTCTTGCCGATGCTCCACGACTGGCCTCAATATAATTAATAATTATTACAAATAAATAATACACATTCTATGTTTATAATAACGTGTTGATATTGTGTTATTGAATAAATAACGTCACAGCCTTTAATGCCATGCGTGGGAACTTGCTGATAAATGCTAGTTTCCATAATATGAATCAGTGATGTAACACAAGTTATAAAAAATTATGTCAAATTGCATATATTATAATTAATACATGTACTCGCCTGCTTTGGATATAGTTAAGTAGTCATTATTTCACGAAGGTTACGAGTTTAACTCCTGTACTTCTTGCCTCTATATTTATCCTGCATAATATAAAAGCAAAAAGATTTTTTTCATTTCATCACCTTAAGTTTATGTAAAGGCGGCTCCCTTAGTTATCAAACCTACAACTATTTTCATTCGACAATATCCAGATTTAGAAATATATAGAAATATTTGTATGTAACTCCTTTTTTTTAACTCCTTATAGATTAGGATCCCAATAGGCGATTAAAAATAATTGAATTGATACATAGTATTAAGCTGTCTATAAAATTTATTATAACGGCATAAAAATAATAATAAGGCAACGGTTCATTAGTTTGCAGCATTCACCTCATTTAGAAATCTATGTTATTCTCTATCTGTATTAAAGTCATATTTTATTTTACCCACATTAATAATCGCTTAATCTTGATTATCGCTTAAATTAGCTTTTTTAAGTCCAGCAAGAAATACAATGCCGGATTCGAATCGACGACCATAATATTATATTAACAGATATTATTCTTTAAATTCAGTAATGTTTGGGTCGCGGCTTTGCCCGCTTGTCTTAACGATACGATACTTGTTCGCTATTTTAAGCCCTGGCTAGTAAGCGCACAATTTTTTTTTACGACATCACATTCTTACCTTCCATCATCCTATCCTTGATATAAAAAAATCAGCTTCACGCTGTATCCCGCACACAGCAGGGTAGGCAGAGGGAAGCTAGTGTTCTGGAGGCATTGCGTGTTGAGTGGCGGAACTCAACGATAGTTTGCTTATCTCAACGATAGATTGAATTACGCCACTCAACGCCGTGCTTTGCCTCGACACCACAGTGAAGAAATGAAAATATAAATGTAAGAAAATATTTAATTTCCTCAAGTGGGGATCGAACCCACAAACAATCGATTTTACTGTCACACTTTGTGCCCGTGCGCTACTACTGGCCTCAAACTTTTGATATTCTTGGTTTTATTCTAATAAATATTCGTGTACAGCACTTATAAAAAAAAAAAAATTTGCATCGTTCTATAAGTAAAAACAACATTAAAATCCATTGCGTATCTTTCGAAGGATTAAAAAAATATCGATCGAAAGTAAATTTCTATTACATCCCAAAAACAGACAATTAGAAATGTGTTAAGATTATCTGATAGTATAATTGCGTTTTAGAAAACCACAGATTGAGATAGTTATGGTTAGATTTAATTATGGCATCCATCATCCAACGTGAAACAGCTATGAAATATACTAATTATACTAACACTTGTATCGTGTGGTATAATTTATAAGAAATTATATTGTGAATATATTTTCTTTCAAGTATGTATGTCCTGCATGGTTAATTTGGCAGAAACAATCGAGTGTCAACACACTACTTTCTCCGTTTTCCATTTTTTCTCTAAAACTCTTTATTAAAGAACTCCGTCCCCATTAAGACGTGGCATTGCGTGTTGATTGGCGGAACACAACGCCGCACTTTGCTTCATTACCAGAGCAATAAAATGAAAATACTGAATATTTCATTCCCCCGAGTGACAATCGAACCCACAACCATGCTGTGTGCGAGACTCATTATAAATCGAAAAAATCATTATGATACAAACATGTAATATTAAATATGGGAAAAACGACATACATATTTTTCGACATATGGTAACTGGATTCAAAAATTCAAATAAACATATTTTGAAGGAATTGTTAAGTTTCTCACCGCGTCTTCTTAGCACAACTGCATTCCAAGCGTCCAATGGTAATGACAATAAATATACTTTTCGGTTAATTGACAGTTAAAAAATGTCAAAATATGCCTATATTTAATCGAGCTCAAAAAAAATGTTGTAAGTTGGACATGTATGATATATGTAGTTGGAATTTGATAATATTCATAATAAGTGTACGTATGTTTGTCCGCTAATTTCTCGTAAACTAAAAGTTGTGACGATCTCCTTTATTTAAATGTAGTGTATAAATTAAAAAAGAAACACAATATATCCAGTTTTAAAAAAATATGTCCCAAATTCGCCATGACCGTGATTCCGTACATTAACTACACAAAGTAAGTTCAAGGTGACACAAAAAGCAGCATAAAAAGTTAAGTTAAAAAGATTACTTGCAGCACTACTAATAAATTTAGTAATAAAAGTTGTTTAGTCACAAGTTTCTTCCGGTGAAATAATGTATAGCTAGCATGATTTAACAAATTTAAACTGATTTTATTTAAGAAAACGTTTTAGATCGATTTGAACCTGCGTCTCTTGGAAACTGTAGAGTGATATAACTAAATTAAGCCATATGTTACTTAGCAACGTCGAAGTTTTTATACGCTTGTCAATTTATATTGTTTAATATGTATTTTCTTTCTAAGAGTCATCTATAACTAAAAAAAAATCAATCTTCAATTACCTACAATGTAAGATTAATAAGTACCGAAATAATTTACAATTATAAAATATATCGATTGTCCTTATGTAATCCAAATTTATTAAGAAAACAAAATATTGTTCAGAGCGCTTGGATGGTTTCCAAAGAGGCGCGGGTTCAAATCCCGCCAAACCTTAAAATGTTTGTACGTTTTCTAAATAAATATTTTTCTTTCCTAAGTGTGGAATAATACTTTAAGAATGTGAAAAAATAGTCCAAATTTAATTAATTGTCAATATTTGTTTGTAGAGTAAAAACTGGCTACAATTTAAATATTATTCCTATATATGTGTAATTTAAAACTACATCTATGAAAAACCGCGTGTGTAATACGGAGTGTCTTAAAACGGAACTGTAAACGAAACGAATAGAAACTGTGTCCGAAATTATAAATAAATATGTATTTATAAATATTTACGGTTAAAGAATTTTGAAGAGTACGTATACGTATCGGTTTTTAAAGTATCTTCTTAAGGACATCTTGACGCAGTTGAAGAATCGGTATCCGAAAGTGACAGCTACTATATACAAACACATTTAGGTAATTTTACGTAATTAAGTTTTTTAAGTAATTTAATTTAGTCTTTAATTAGTAATTTAGTTAATTTTATAGTAGACCAGAAGAAGAATATTTTTTAATATTCTTCTACTGGTCTACTATAAAAGACCAAGGGCGGCGTTAAATACTACTATCTGACACACAAAAGCAAGAAACACGCTACAACAGTCTGTTTACAAAACTCTCAAAACACGCAACTTAAAACAGCAGTTTCACCCATGTTCCCTCATAGCAGCGTAAACAAAAAGAACCTAATATCCTTATTTTTATCAGATTGTAAAAAACTTAAATGATTTATAAAAAGATCGAACAATTTTAAAATATAAGCCCTACTAGCAATAAACTCGTGCAGTAAACACAATCTTATTTATTGCACGTCTCACGCCGACCCTACTTATATATGTAGTTGCAAAAGGACACAACACTAAAACAATACGGCGAAACGGCCTCAAGTGAAACGGAACCTTGACGATATCAATAACCAAACAATAAAAGTAAAAGTGCCTTTCGTAAACATAATACTAATGTATTCACGTGGATTTTCATATAATATTTTTTTTAGCTTCACGTTGTATTTTACATATAGCATAATGACACTCCGTTGCCACTGGAACTCAACGCTGCGTTTTGCCTTCTTATCAGAGGAAATGAAAATATTAAATATTTCATTTCAATAAGTGGAAATCGAACCCACGTTACAATCGCACGCTTGTTCCCCTGCGCCACAACTGACTATAAATATTTATAATTTTCTATTATCTATTATTATTTTATCTGCATCTCTTTTGCATCATAGCTAGCATAGCTCATAATCGTCTCCACTTTCCGTTTATACATATTTTGTCTTTAATCGGTTGGAAAAAAAGATCCCACGACCATCATTTATTAATCTCTATATAATATACATACTTACGTATATGCTACATGTTGTTCGCGGAATAAACTTTTTAACTATTAATTTACAAAAAAAATTAAATTTATGTAAATAAACAGTAAATATTTAAAAAAAAATACAGTGTCAAGAACTTTACATTATAAATCCAGGAAACCAGAATCGCTTTCACTTACACCTCAAAGTGTATACAAAGTTGTTTAAATCACTTACACTCTCACGGATGGCATACAGCAATTATCTTTATTGCCATACATTTAAGATGAGTAGCGTATATTTTAATGTTTTAAAGGTCAAGTCAACTTCTTAGGGTTCCGCTGTAATGTTTCGAATGTATCATTTTCGATTTAGATTTTTTTATTATAATACATATTTGTATTTTTTTATTATTGTTTTTTAATATATTTTTTATTATTTGTAATATAAAAATATTGTAAATAATTAATAGTTTTAACATTATATCAATATTATGTCTTCGGTCAGTAAAAAAATTATATAAATACTAACTGTCCCATATGAAATTCGACCCTAGGACTCAAAATATAAAAAGTGTGACATTATTTTTTTAATAGCTTTCACACACGTAGAACATAATGTCAAAAAACTCCGTTGTCTACTTTCTGTCCAAATTCAAGTCTAATCCGATGCGTCATTAGATAGCGGAATTCAACGCCGTGATTTTAATTACGTTATTACGCTATCTAAGTCAGACGTACTACGTTAAGAAAGGTGCGGAATCTTCACATAAACACGACTCGATCGGAGCCGGTTTCTTATACTTTTGAACATATAGTGAATTAAAGTTCATTGCCACGGTCAAACGTTTTGTGGAGTTCAGTGGCATCATTTAGTATTGCATAAGTATGTTTACGATCAGATGAGTCTTGTCCAAATCTTGGTTGTTTTAGTTTCTTCTTGTTTTTTGTAAAACTAGTTCTTATATAAAAACAGTGAGCAACAGGTCTCGTCTAGTTTATATTGACGCAGTAAATTATATAAAGTAATGAAAATATTAATTAAAAAATACATTTTGTAATAATTTGTTTGAGTCAAAAAAATAGACAAACAAAAAAAATGCTAATACATAAAGATTTAAGCTATAAAACATGGAGCCGTCGTGGCGCAGTGGAAAAGTGGCTAAATGTAAACACGACTTGCTTAATAGAATGAATTATCTTCATTTCCTGACTTTGGTAATAAGATAAAGCGCATTATTGAGTTCCTCAACATATAATGTTACAACAATTGAGCAGAAAGTGGAAAATGGAAGAGAGGAGAGTTTAAACACTAGGTTCCTCTGCTTACCATGCTACATGAATATGATACAGAAAAAAAATCTTAATTTCAAATTCAACATTAACTGATATATAATATACATAAGAATTGAATTGCAATACGAGAATCTAGACGCCGAATAGGTTCAACAAATGCTCTACTTCCCTCTGATACATAATCCTCATTACGAAATGGGGTATTATTTTTCATTTCTTCTCATATAAATTGTGAGATATTCATTTTGTAGTCACACTTGACATCTGTGCAAGATACAACAAACAACAATCAATCAAATATCTAAGATGTTGAACAAGGTAATATTAAAATATATTTCTTTATACATTTTGTTATTCATTTAAATATAATTTTAAAGAAAATCATTTGTTATTTGATGTAAAATGCTTCTTTTTAACAGATATATACATTTGTTGCATCTATTAATTGTTTCTAGATGACCAAATCTTCAAGACAGTAAAAGATTTCATACAAAGATTAAATTATATATTTAAACTTTCAGGTGGTATTCTTCTCTGGACTGATAATTGCTGTTCAAAGCATGGTCCTGCATCCAGCTCCGGTTCCAATTTTCTTAGAACAATATCCTGAACCTAACTACAGTTTCGCTTATGAGGTAAATGATGCCCAAACTGGAGACATCAAAAGCCAGCAGGAAAGCCGACGAGGAGACATTGTTATCGGACAGTACTCTTTAGTACAGCCTGATGGAGTCAAACGTACAGTAGATTACAGCGCAAACGACATAACTGGATTCCTTGCAACCGTAAATAACCAGGTTAGGCCACAAATCAACCAACCCAACCAAGAGTCCAACAGGCAACAATACAACCGTCCGGAAGAAACTACTCGATCATCAAACAAAGCCCAAGAAGTGCAATACAACACAGCCAGCACTGCATCTTACAGCACACAGGGTTGGCCAGAAAACGTACCAAATGTAACCCCCGCCCCAGTCACCATTACTAGGACCTCGGTTATTCACCCCACCTTCTCTAACGGACACAATCCTTGGATCTAACCAGTTGGGCATAACGAAATTTGCATTAAACGGACCCCGAATAATAATTTAGCAATTTACATTTAATCAGTAGAATTGATATTGGCTGCGAATAAACTAGAACATTTTGTTGTCGCCATCTCTCAAAGAGCTTATCGAGACAAGTAATGGGGACATGAGTCATCATTTTGATCTTTTGCCATCTGCCTCTCAAGAAACCACTATGATGATGACATAGGAAAACATATTGTACATTTGAAGATTTTTTTTAGTATAGTGAATAGTGTTTGGTGTATTCGCAATTAATATGGACTTGTGAAATAGAAATATATTTATATAATTTTGTTTGTTGTTCTATATTTTATGTATATACGTAAATAAATAGGTGCAAAAACTAACTATTATTTTTTTTTTATGAGTAAGTACTACTTACAAATAAAAAAATATTACATTATTACAAAAATCTAAAGTAACTTCTAATTTTGTAATGACAGTCTTATATGACTTTTTTATAAGACAAGTTTCGAGATTTAATTTATATACACAATTTTAAATTGAATATTTTATGTGTATTTAAAAAAAAATACTGAAATATGTTTTAGCGTTAAAATACGAATATTGTTATTGACTGCCCTTTAATAAATCTGAAAATAAAAATTATTTATATCGCGCTCGTATTCAAGGTCTGAGTTGTAATCAAGAAAGACTAAGATACGCGACAGGTTTGGTAAACATATGTACGAGTATATGCGTACAATCGATAGTACCACAATGAGACATTTCATTGAGTGCATCGCCCGAATGATCTTGACTTTTAGATGTTTCCTGAATTTCTTTTTAATGAAACAAGTTAATGTAGAACTGGATCAAAAGCTGAATATAAAAAGCCGATGTGAAGCCTACCAAAGTATCACATTCTCAGGACTCATCAACGTAGTCACAACAACATCCTTACAAAATGGTTGCGAAGGTAAGTTTTTAGTAGTTCACATTTTTATTATAAGTTTAAATCTAAAAATCTCTTATTAATATTGAAATCAAAAAAATGTAAATAAATTAACAATATATATTTTTTTTTAAGTTCGTTGTCCTTTTCGCCCTGGTGGCTGCCGTGAGCGCCGATTTCTCCAGCTTCTCATATGGAGTAGCTGACCCTTACACCGGTGACTTCAAGAGCCAAGTCGAGAGCAGAGCTGGACAAAATGTCTTGGGACAATACTCCTTGTTGGAATCTGATGGCACCCGCCGTACTGTAGACTACTCTGCAGGAGCCGAAGGCTTCAACGCTGTTGTAAAGAAAGACCCCGCTCTCCTTGCCCCCTTAGCTTCCACTTACTCTGCCTACCCCTATGGTGCCTACCCCTATGGTGCCTACCCCTATTCCGCCTACGGATATGCCAAATACGGAGCTCTTCCCTACGGATACCCCTACGGACGTTACCCATTCGCCTACTAAATAACAACAATCGGCTTTTACCTGGAATTACAAGTACTTTTGTCACCTTTGTACTACGATATTAGGTTATGTAAATAGTGTACATAATAAATTTTATATGATTTAATATTTTGTTTAATTTTAGAGAGCCTTATTTTAAATATGCACTAACTGGTTAATAATAATATTTTATGCACCATCTATGCATTATGTTTAAATGAAAATGATATCTTACTAGTAGGTTAGCATCCGATGATCAGGTGCAATTCAATACAATACAATTTGAAGTGAAGTATTTTACTAAGTTTTTTTACTAAACTCACCACACACGCTGTGTGCAGAGTCAACCTGGGAACCTAGTATATTACTAGGTTTCCAGGTTGACTCTGCACACAGCGTTTGTGGTGGTATCCTAATAGATACTTCGTTCCGCGTAACAAAGTGACGAAATGATAACAATAAATATTAAATTTCCTCAAGGGAATAGAACCCACAACCTGTCGCATTTACAGTCGCACGCTCCTGTGTGTTCCTGCGCCACGACGGGCCTCCGATAATGATCCGTTCCAATCTCTGATAATGAAAAAAATTTAGTATTACAAAACTATATATCCATTACATAGTAATCAGATGTAGTTCGTTTAATTATTTAATTTATAATATCAGCACTTTGTAGTATTTGTTGAAGCTAATTAAAACGAATACTTAATAAACCTTTTATAATTGTGAAGGTCGAATGGCTAGAAACGGACGTTGTTACGGTCAATGTCGTTAATATGGATTAATTTCCTTTGAGCATTATACATTCAATTGTTTGTAGTTGTATCCGTTGGCGTGGTCCAACGCGGCAACTGACCGACCAAGTTCCGCATAACCAATAATTGTAAGCCAACGAAATTGAACTCTGAAAAGCATTCACTTCGCGTGACCTAGAAGGCGTACCTGTCATTTATTTCCTATTAATAGCGTCGAATGATTGTACAGGACCTGTATAAAAGCCCTACTGTAACCAGGACCTAACATTCTCAGTTCGCTGTGCAACAAAATTAAACGTTTCAAAATGGCAGCTAAGGTAATAATATTCCATTGCCCTTTAAACCAAGTTGGATTAATTTTATAATAATAAAACTTTTGTTTTATCAAAATAAAGATAATATGGATATTGCTTTCTGTAACATAATATTATTTTTTCAGTTCTTCGTCGTCGCTTTGTTGGTAGCAGCCGCTCAAGGCAGCGCCATCCACGGTGCTGACTACACCAGCTTCTCTTATGGAGTTGCGGACCCACACACCGGTGACGTGAAGAGCCAACACGAAACCCGAGTTGGAGACAATGTCGTCGGCCAGTACTCCTTGTTGGAATCTGACGGAAGCCGCCGCACCGTGGACTATGCTGCTGATGCTCACTCCGGATTCAACGCCATCGTACGCAAAGACCCGGCTCTTATTGCCCACGCCGCTCCCGCCATTGTTGCCGCACCCCTTGCCCACGCTGCACCTGCAGTTGTAGCCGCTCCTCTGGCCCATGCCGCTCCCCTCGCATACGCTGCCCGTGTAGCTCCCATCGCTCACGCTGCTCCCGCTGTAATCGCTGGACCCGCTGTATCTTATTCTGCATCTTCAAGTTCAGTAGCTCATGGAGGTTATGCCGCCCCATTGGCCCATGGTACCATCGCCGCTCCCTTAGCCCACGGTGCCCTTGCCGCTCCCTGGGGTCATGGTGCTCTCGCCGCTCCCTTAGCCCACGGTGCCCTCGCCGCTCCCCTTAGCTATGCCGCAGCCGCCCCCTTGGCCCATGCTGGTCTGGCTGGTCTCGCTCACGGAGTAGCATACGGCGCTCACGGTCTCGGACACTACTAAATAATGATATAAGAATTTATTTATGTACCTACCTAATTAATAATTATGACGATGGTTATGAATGATGAATGATGAACTTGCTGTGATCAATTAAAAAACTTTATACAAGTAATTTTCTCTTTTATTAGAAAAAAAACACCTTTTATTTTTTACTAATAATTAAATTATCATTTTCGCTAAAGCGGCCTTGAATATATTTTGTTTTTGTTATATAAAAGAAAATAGGATGTTTATGAGCCATCACAGGTTATTGACTCTAACACCTACAAGAAAAGTTCAGCGGAGTGGAACCAAGGAACAGAACTCAATAAATATAGAACACTATCACGTTAGTATATTAAAATAATTATTATAACATATTTTAATAATTATGAGAAATAACCACAAAGAGAAATAAACTTAACTAATAACTTATCCTTGGCTCCGACCGTTTCCGCATATATTGGTTAGATACGTTACGCAAGTAGCGACCGCATTATATTTTATAATTCATAAGATATATGACGATATGAGTTTATTAGGTTAAAAGTAAAAAAATATTTAAAAATTACTTAAATTGCTTAAAATTTACATTTATTATAACTTAATGGTTCAATATTAAATATAGTGTGTAATGCGATAGTTTATGCTTATTGCTATATGTATAAAATTAATAGTAAATATTTAAAACAAATATTGGGATATATATAAATATTGGGATAATTATTATTTGCTTACAAAAATATAAGAAAGAAAACTAAAAGTATAAACTCAGAATGAAATAAAAGTTTCAGATTACTTATTGTAGGTACTTGAAAACAAGTTTTTTGTTAGCTCCACATACCCATGTGACACAGAGAAAACTTAGTATTAAAATACTCCGTTTTCCACTTTCTGAACAATGTTTGTGACATTGCGCAATATATAGTTACCAGAACGAGATAATGAAAATAATTCATTCCTACAAGTGGGAATTGAACTCAAAATCGGCCGTTCTCTGTCAATAGTCCGATACCCGTGCCTCTGTGCAACGTTGGCCTCAGGAATGAAAATAAATTCAGTTTACTTATTAAAATTGTCGAGTCAACAGAAACGAAGAGAAAACCTACTCTGCAAGGACAAGGAGACAGGATATGACGTAAGGCTGATAAAAAGAAACGTTTTGTTTAATCCCGCATATCTTGCATAAATCAGGATATATCCTGTATAACTGGTAGAAAGAATCTAGCATAAAAACTATTTTCCACTCTCGGCATGCAAATCGGGACAGTGCGTGTTAAGTGGTAATACCCATATCATGCATATAGCAGTGGAGGCAGAGGAAACATAGTGTTAAGACACTCCATTCCGCAGTTCGAGCCGCGGAACTCAACGCCGCGCTTTGACTTATTATCAGAGCGAAAAAATGAAAATATTATCAAATAGTAATTTATTCCTCCGAATGAAAGTGAAACCGAAGCCGAGTTCTCTGTCCACTCGGGACATAGAAATCGTCATAAGTGCAAAATAAAAGAAAGTTTTATAAGGAACATGTGGGAAATAAATAATAAATCTATACCAGGCATTCTCCGTCTTGTTAAGGCTTAATTTTCTCTGTCGAGATCGTGAACAACAGCCTTTCATTTTATTTTTTCCTGCGGCCCTCGTGGCGCAGTGGGACAGTGTTTTACTTATTCAAAGGAATAAGTCAATAATTAGAGTTAAGTTTCGTGACACGACGAGCCACGGTTCCAATTTGAATTGAAAAACTAAATCTTGACTCGTGATACTAACTTAATGGCGTGAATTTTATTACTAAAGCATATATATATATATATATATATATATATATATATATATATATATATATATATATATATATATATATATATATAAAAAAGTGAAAATTATTAAAACCTTAGGTCGCATTTTCGTACCTCCCATAAGAGAGATGCAGCTGTCAATATATTAATTTCTTTAAACTTTTGCCTTAAGGAGTCCTTAGGGCCTGAGTTATGGTTATAGCTATATAATTATATCAATACTTACAATAAAATCCTAACTCATCGGTGTCTGGACATGGAAGATATATTAGAAAAATTGTTATCACGGATATTTAAAAATATAATCTGTGCGTTCACGATGATCTCAGAAAGGGCTTAACCGATTCAAGAGCAGTTTTGTAATTTGCCTAACTTCCTTTAAATATTTAGTATTAGTTTTATTTTAATTGGTTCACACTAAATTAAAACCAGATTCACGCTGTATCCAGCCTATAGCAGGGAAGGTAGAGGGAACTTACGGAGGGAAATAACTTTTTCATTTTTGGGATTTTTTAAATTGTATTAGGCTTTTATAGAGTAGTTAAAACTATGGTTTCATTTAAAGTGGTGCTGACAAAAATACTATATAATTGAGCATATTTAATATCTATAGTGATTTTTTAGTGAATACAATAGTTATTACAACACTTGCAAAGAAAGCATATTTCAGGTATTTTTTTAATTCTTAAACCTTTTGAGAAACTACCAACATTCTTATCGTTAATAAATTATTTTTTTCAAAATATTTTTTTTTTTAATATTTTGAATATTTTCACGAAAATTAATGATTTTATTATGACGAAAAAATTAGACAAAATAGTCTAAATTTTTCATTCAATTCAAAATGTTCAAAATTAAAAGTTAAAATGTTGATCGAAAATAATTATACTGTAGGATCCTACAGGAGCGGTAAAATCGGTTTAATTGTTTTTATTGTAACATTCGTCATGTATGAATGGTGTAATGATTAAAAAACTGACCTTTATGACTATTTATTTATATCTTCATAGAGAAATGATAGCTTTTTTGGGCACTGTTAATTTTTTAAGAAAATAAATTTGATCAAAATACACTTATTTATCTATTTATCTATGTATATAAAAGGACATGTACTTAATAATTATGTAGGATGGGAGAAACGTGATGTTTGGACAGATGTTTATTTTAATAATTTGGACATCCACTAAGAAGGGATTTTGAAAATTTTTTACCCTAAGCGGATGAAATAGGGGTTGAAAGTTTGTATGGATTTTTTTTAAAACAGCACCGATTTTCATAAAATTTGAAAGTCAGCAGACTCTTTAAAATATTTCATTGAACACGTGTTTCATGGTTTTTAGAATTCATCCTCTTAGGGATGAATTCTAAAAACAATGGACGGGGTTGAAAGTTTATATGAAAAAATCTTTAAATCGCCACTGATTTTTATAAAACCTTAAATTCAGACTGTTAAAAATATTTTATTGAACACGCTTTTCGTGGTTTTTTTAGAATTCACCCCTGAGGGTGCTAATAAGCAGGCGAAGTTGCGCGCGCCCGCTAGTTTTAAGATAAAAATTAAAATAATATATAATATCTTATATATTATATTGTTATACTGTAATAACATATAATATATTTATCAAAATGAGAATATATTGTTTTGTTTAATAGCTCCTGATAGTTATTACAACACATGCAAGGAAAGACCATTTTAGAAAGTTGTTTAATTGTATTAGAATTATAAAAACTACTAACATTTTTATGGTGACTAAAATATTGTCTGTGTTTTCCACCTGAAAATACCAAGGGGAGAAAAAATATTAAATATTTATAAAATTATAAATACCACATTAGTATCGATACTGTTGTACTGGTAATAATAAATGAAAAAAAATATATACTACGTACGGGATACCTTTGTATGCAAAGTTTAAAGCTATTCATTATGACAGAATATAAAATATATATATTTTAGATGTCCCTCTGTACTACGATGGCGGGTCTGTTCTAGTTTGCACATTTTCCTTTGAAAATTAGTATTTGTAACATACCTCTAACAGTTACACATGGTATCGTCAACTTTTTGTAGATATTGATGTCTTCTATGAATTCTATTATAGTACATCACTTTGCTCTATTGTCAATAATTTCCACAGCGTACGCGATATAAGGTTTTTTTTTGGTGTTGTTTTACACCTTAATAGTCTAATTGTAAAAGAATTTTCCAAATCGGTCCCGTAGTTTCGGGGCCTATTCAAATCAAATAAGGAAACAAAAAATCTAATCGATTGTCTTAATAATTTTAGTGATATCGATGCACCTCCCCCTCACCCCTGCAGAGTTACTCGCCACGATGCGCGAGGCCACACGGCACACACTCCGCATTTTTTATTATTACATGATTTTCTTTAGATTGATATTTTTAAATTCGTTATATCTTTTGAATGGGATATCCGATTTTATTAATTTAAAAAGTATTTTACAGGTATTAAAATTATCTTTAATAAAATATCATTTAATAGGATAAGGATTAATGCAGAGGTATGAATAATATGGTTTGATTATTGTCGGCACTTTTATTAACTTATAAAATATAAAAAAATGGTTATATTGTCATAAGTACAGTAGTTGGACATATGCTATCGCGAATTTTTATATAGATATTGATGCGCTCTATAATACTGTAGAACATTGTTTTGTTCTATCATCAATAGTTTCCGCAGCGCATGCGATGATAGAATTGTTAAGATCAATTTCTTCTCACCTTGGGTTATATTATTGCATTTTTATAAGGGATCTCTATTTTTTTTGAAAATGTAATATAGCCTATGCTGGTCAGTAAAGATCCAGCTTTCTAATAGCGAAAAAAATATTGAAATCGGTCCAGTAGTTTTTGCGTGAAAACTCTACAAACATACACACATACATACATACAAAAATACAAGTCTTACTTCTTTATAATAGTATAGTATATATAGTATAGATATATATATATTTATATATATATGCCTTATAAATGTCGCTAGGCTTGCTGGGCAAAGTATTCTCAACTAAAGACTTTTTTCCTAATTATTTCAAAACACCTCCACACTATCCTCATTTACTTCAGTAATAAACAATTTTAACGATATAATTTTGATTTCAAGACTTCATACTACACAATGTGTAATAATATTATGTACTCCTATAGATTTGCTTATTGCTTGTATCGCTAAGACTTCTCCGTTGGATGTAGCTCAATCTTTATCAAATCAAATAGGGAGCCGAACCTATATGTTTTATTAGGATAATCCAGACGTTCTAGACGTCGAAATTAACGTAATTAACATTTGATGTTTTTAAACTTGAAGCATCAGCATTACAAATATAATGACATTAAAGTATTAGGTACGTCCAAACCGCCTTCAAAGATAAATAATGGAGTACCTAAGACATGGCAAAAGTGCATAGACAAAAATGGTTCATCAGCTTCACGCTGTATCCCGCACACAGCAGGGTAGGCACAGGGAACCTAGTGGTAAGACACTCCGTTCCCCACTTTCTGCCGAATTTTGGAGACATGCGTGTTGAGTAATGTGATGAACTTTGATTAAATATATATTATTTTAAAAAATATTTGACTTTTTGTTCCTAGGATACCAAGCGCATATTCATATGTAAGGACCTAATATTACGAAATTGATCTTCTTATTATAATTGCACTTTATTAGGTTTAATGAATATCGATGTTAACAATAAACGATTACTAGGCACTATATAAATAAAATCGGCATCACGCGTCAGTGTGAAGGCACTCCGCTCTCAGAATATAACTCCACATACAATACACGCAAACACTTGGTTTGACCTCTCTATATGGGAAAGGTTAAATTGTGGATATATCGGATTCTCTCTCTGACTTTGATTCTTTAGTTCCACGTTTATTCTTCAAAAACAGTTGGTACAAGAAATTGTTAATAATAATATTTTTATTAACTATTTTAACCTTCTTATAATATCTTCATGCGTAAATGATTTAAGAATTTGGCAATTTTAAGTACAATTTCATGCAAGTCGTATTTAGAAAATCACGCATCCACTTATAAATTTTTATTGGTAATTAAACAATATATTAATTTGAGTTTCAATACAATTTATATAATTAATTGTGTTTTTAGTGGTTCACCACTCTAACGTATTTAGCATCTTTAGCTAGATAGAGATTCCTTTTAATCAACTTCAAAAAGGTCTTTTATATTTTATATGTAGCCGATTAATGCCTAGCTTTCTGAAGCGATTAACGTGTTTCTTTTTCTGATCGGTGGGTACTAATTGCAATTTAGTCCCATAAAAGTTTTATTAAAGTTTGGCCTAATAGTTTTTATTTTATGGGCATTGTTGTTAACTTACTTCTACTCACAGTATTATTATTATATTTTTGTAATGATGTAATTACATTTTTATAGAGTTATTTAATTTCATATATTCATTTGTATAGTAAGTCTAAATGTGTATTTATTTAAGGCTACATATGTTTTTCTTAAATAAAATGATATAAAAACAGAAAAATTAAAAATATATATTTTTTCTTTTTAAATTTTAATAATATTTTTAATTATAGAATGACAACGATTAACAATTTGGTAACAGCTTCTTACAAGGCAAGACCGTGGGCACCGTAAAGGGAGCCGTGGGCAAGAGGAGCAGCAATAGCTCCATGAGCTAAGGGAGCGGACCATGCGTTGTAGGCGAGAGGAGCGACGCGGGCGGCGTAAGACAAGGGAGCGGCGTGCACAAGGGGAGCAGAGAGGGCGGCGTAACCTCCATGGTTCACTGAGCTGGATGAAGCAGAGTAGGATACGGAGGGAGCGTGGGCGGCGTAGGCGAGGGGAGCGACTTGGGCAGCGTAGGCCAGTGGAGCGGAGTGGCCAGCGTAGGCAAGGGGAGCGGCGTGGGCGATGGGAGCCGCGACCACGGCGTGAGCGGCATGAGCGATGACGGCGGGGTCCTTGCGGACGACGGCATTAAAGCCAGAGTGGGCATCAGCGGCATAGTCTACGACGCGGCGACTGCCGTCAGCCTCAATGAGGGAGTACTGGCCGACCACGTTGTCTCCGACGCGGGATTCGTGCTGGCTCTTCACATCTCCGCTGTGGGGATCGTGCACTCCATAGGAAAAGCTGCTGTAGTCAGCGCTGCCTTGAGCGACTGCCACGCAGAGAGCAAGTACTACGAACTGTAGGAAAAAAAGAAAACGTATACATAAAAATTATTACACATTCAATCACAATGTGTTAAATAATTTTATTAAAATATTATTCTTCTATTACCTTGAATGCCATTGTACGTGTGTTTTAGTCGACTTCTGAGTGTAACTGATTTGACCCTGTGATAGCTACTATTTATACTAGATACAAAGCTGTAACTTTGGAAGCGAAACCGGAAAAAAGAAATACTTTCAAATATGCGTAGTAGCGCCAAAATTATAGGATATAAAAACATGAACTCAGAAATGGTAGGAAAATTGAAAAAAAATAAATCCTTACATTTCATAAACTGTAATTTTAAATAGATGGAAGGATACTTATCAATAACTCACTTGAGGTAGTTCGCTATCTATCTCCGTCTGGGAGGATGATTGAACCGTCGGATTGGTCTGGATGAAAGGTCTTGAAATAGTCCGTAAATATTATATGTACAATTAAAGCTTGCCAGTGTAACGTAGTTTGCCCCAATTTTAACCACCCTTATAACGCCTGGCAGAAGTAAGGACCCACGTAAATGGTCTAGTATGATAAATATACATTTTATACGTTATTCTTAAAATTATATTTAAATACGAGTGTTTCTACTTTAACGTAGGGGAGCCTACGTTAAAGCCTACTCTAAAAGGGCCCCATTTTCAAATTAGTAGGTACGCATACAGTCTTAACTACATATTAGTCTATTAATCCTCAAAATTTCAGCTTTGCTAAAATGACGTAGGTCTGAGGGATCTCAGTCTAAAGCGTTCTGTTACAGCTGTGGTGATTTTTCAATATTTTCATGTTTAGTAACATTCTCTAGGAAAAAGACGAATCGATTAGAGTAAGAATCATTATAATTGGTCAATCAGTTTGGTCTCGACAACATTTATAGACCGATAAACTAAGTATTTGCGTCGCGCCATCAATTAAAAATATTTGGACAGTACAATGAATGATTCAACAAGTGATACTATTACTTCATGATTATCAGATACTTTTTCAGAAAACTCGTTTTG
Organism: Heliconius sara; assembly: GCA_917862395.2. Taxonomy (NCBI): domain Eukaryota; kingdom Metazoa; phylum Arthropoda; class Insecta; order Lepidoptera; family Nymphalidae; genus Heliconius; species Heliconius sara. The sequence goes on along the minus strand of OU860780.1, from coordinate 9,573,749 downwards.
TTTACATACATATGTAATTTACTCTATTTTTAGCTTCTCGCTGTGGTCAGAGAGAACTTAGTATTATTAAACTCCGTTTCCCATTTTCCGTCGAACTCTGGAGGCATCGTGTGCTGACTGGCGGAACTCAACGCAACGCTTTTGCCTCGACACCACCTAAATATGATGTTGCCCTCCAATTAAGTTACTTTAATCCATACGTTATGTTAGTTAAAATAATAAATTAAATTAAAATAAAAAATTAAAATTAAAAATTAAAAAAATAAAAAAAGTTAAAATAAAAATTGTAAACTCAGTTAACGAATTTAAGTCTCAACTTCCAAAATATATTTTAGAGAATACCAATTTCTACAGCGAATAAACAACTTGCAAATGTTAAAAACTATGGTTAATATTTTATTTCGTTAACTGGGTACTTGTAAGGCGATGTAAATTGTTACATTTATTGTATTGTTCTCATGTAAGTGAAATTGTATTTCTTTTTGAGAATAAAATTCTTTAAACATAAATTATATACTAGGTTGTCTAATATTATGTAATATAAAATATATGAGAATGTGTTTACACCACGTCATAGCTCTAAGTCAAGGTCAACCTTAACTTGCTTTTTTTTCTTACATTCTTTGTACGTATGTTAAGTATGTTTAAAAAGGAAACACTAATAAAATATTTATACGCTTATAAAATAAAGTTTTTTTATCACGTGCTATTCTGAGTACGGAAAATTAGAAAAAAATTAGACAAGTATAACCGTTCTTCACTTTAAATAAGTTAAAGGTGATTCTTTTCGGTTGCAATATCAAGAAATTCCACAGAAATAAAGCTTGGAAGATAACTTTGGGATAATAAGCCTACTTTGCGTAGATTTTAATATGTAAAAAATCTCGTTGTTCCTCGTCTCTGTAGAAACTTCTAGGAGTCGTCCCTTAGTGCTCCCATACACTCCCTAAATTGCTTACATGCGTTTGTCAGCGAGTAGTGGAAGAGTTTTTTTATTAACCATCTTAAACTGTGCTGCTGTTAATCCTTAATAAAAGTTAAGAAATATAAATTTAACTTTATATAAAAAAAAGTTAACTAGAAAATGCTCAATGTCAAAATATTCTGTTTCGAGCTCTCATTTACAGAGATATTACCTACTATAAATTAATTAGAAAATATGTTTCTAATAAGGTTACAAAAAAAAAGAATAATAGTAATATAAAATTACTAAATATACCAGTCTCTGTATACAGCCTCGTTAAATTTGAATAACGCATTGCAAAGATCGTAATCGAATATTTTGATTTGCTAAAATTTTTATATACGAGTACTTACATTAATTAAATATTAATTAATATTTTAAATTGTTTTTTATTTCGTTTAATTTTATTTAATTTGAAGCCAAGACCATCATGACTGCAAACAGGATGGTTGTGGGTTTGGCTCCCACTCAAGATAATACAATATTTAATATTTTCATTTTTTCATTCTGGCAAAGGCAAAAATTCTACGAGGCAAAGCGCGGCGTTGAGATTCGCCACTCAACACACAATAATTCATGAATTCGGTGGAAAGTTTTAATATTATGTTCCTAGGTTCCCTTTGCGTATCCGGCCACGTATGGGATACAGCGCGTTACGATTTTATTCGGGAATATTTTTATAGAGTAAGAAAGTCTCTTAATACTTTTAAAATTAGATTAAAACAACGCTTAGTCCAATTCTTTATTATTTTAATTTTTCTTTCCCAATTTCTTCATGTTATTTTATATATTCATGTTTTAATTTCTTCGTTTCTCTTAACATCTACATTCAAGGGTTTCTGGTAGAGATCTCTATTAGAGATAAGTTATCCGTTGTACACATTCTTTCTGTTTTTATATGTTTTCTGTACTTTCTTTCTTGTGTGGTACATAAATAAATGAAAAAAAAAAGAAAGATTTCTTAGTCGTGGATGCTTAATTAAATATCAAGATGCTGAAAAAATGTGATGATATTATTAACTTTTGTATATCTAATTAATTCAATTATTAGCAAGGATGTAAATGATAAATATATAACCGTATGATAGAAACAAATATACATAATTTACCAAATATGACCTAATCAAGGAACAATCAATTATACTGCCAAGACATAGGATATAATATGTAATAAAAAAAGAATGTTTCCTTGTGAACGTAGGTCAATGTTTCGAGTCTTTCACAAGTTCCTGCTACAAATCTGATTACGTTGCACTCGCATATACCTACTTTAAAATTAAGCACTATATAAAGGCCGCCGTTCCTCACCGAGTATTAGTTGTTTCGTACACAGCAAACAATACAACATGTTCTCCAAGGTAAAACAGCATGCAATGCAAAGCAATACGAAAGAAAAATTACAACGTTTTAATTATGTGATAATAATATAACTATTTTTTTTATACTAACAATATGATTTTATGTTCATTTCAAGGTCGCAGTTTTCGCTTTGTTGGTCGCAGTAGCTCAGAGCAGCGCTATCCATGGCGCTGACTACAGCAGCTTCTCCTATGGAGTGCACGACCCCCACAGCGGAGACGTGAAGAGCCAGCACGAATCCCGCGCCGGAGACAACGTGGTCGGCCAGTACTCCCTCATCGAGGCTGACGGCAGCCGCCGCGTCGTAGACTACGCTGCTGACGCCCACTCCGGCTTCAACGCTGTTGTGCGCAAGGATCCCGCCGTCATTGCTCATGCCGCTCACGCCGTGGTCGCCGCCCCCGTCGCTCATGCCGCTCCCCTGGCCTACGCTGCCCACTCCGCTCCCCTGGCCTACGCTGCCCACTCCGCTCCCCAGTGAACCACGGAGGATACGCCGCCCTTGTCCGCTCCCCTCGTGCACGCCGCTCCCTTGTCCTACGCCGCCCGTGTTGCTCCCGCCGTCGCCTACAACGCATGGTCCGCTCCCTTGGCCCATGGAGCTATCGCTGCACCTCTTGCCCACGGCTCCCTCTACGGTGCCCACGGATACGCCGCTGGTCTCGGATGGTAAATAATACGTTACACGTAAACTGTGATCCTAGTTAGATAAAAATGGCAATAAGTTGTGACTGCACGTCATGTATATTTCAATGTAGATTAACGTCCCGAATGTGTAATACTCATACAAGTAAGAGCCTCATGTAAATATTATTTAATTCATCAATAAAACATTTTAAAAGTACAAGATTTTCTTTTATATGAATATCATATAATCTCTATATATAATAAGACAGTAAAAATATTTAGTCTGTACATTTAGTAATTTTGACTGAAATAGATAGAGGGACACTTAAAAAGAATACTAGAAAGCAAAAATATATTTTTTAAATTTATTGTCTGTCTGTCTGTCTGTCTGTCGATACTTTTGTCCACATTTTTCTCTGAAAGTACTGAATCGATTGACTTAAAAGTTTTACCAGTTGCTTTGTTTTTACTGAACTTAACTACTAAAGTTTGGTTCATCAAAATCGGTTTATTAAAAAAAAAGTTATCTTCATTTGAATAAACTCAAGGCATTAGTTTGCCTGCGAGTGTTACATAGCAATCGCGGATTCTTAATTCCTGGCTAAAAAATGACATTTGAAACGTCTTGGTTATATGACTGTTGATAAAAAAATATATTTTTCAAGCCCTTCAATATTTTATACAATAAAGTAAACAAAATTGAATAGTTAATGCAGATTATTTTTATAAATCATAACAATTAAGTAATAATTCAACACAGAGATAAAGAACGATTTGATCTTCAAGGAAATATCTAGGAATTACATAGAGCGTTAGGTTTGTTCGTTAGTTTGAAATAAATCTATATAAAAATGCCTAAAAACATCCTTTCTACGTGTACTTTTTAATAACTACATATTTTATAATTTTACATTTAAATAATTTAAAAACTGTACAGGAGTTAATATGCAATCATTACAGTTATTTTACAAAGAATATTATGAATCCTTCAAATCAATAACTTAACATTTAAGGCTATTTCTGAAGGAGTAAATTAAATTATTCACTGACAACAGCACATTTAACAGAGTTTTAAAATTATGATGAGACTTACATAACATAGATAAAAAGAAAAGCGTAATGTTACAAAAAATAGAAAATAGCTTTATGTATATTTTATAAATATCAAATATCAACATTGGTCGTATTTTTAAATTCAAAACAATAAAAAAATTCTTATAGAAATTACGATATATGTAGTAAAAAAATCATATTAGAAGTCAATTATAGTTGTCAATCAATTCTGTTTATTAAATCAATAATCATATATTTTAAGCGGGCGAAAGCCGCGAGCGGGCCGTTAGTCATATAATAAGTACCTAAAAATGATTGCAATTTTAACACATGTTTCTTTTTATCTTTACGCTGTATACCACATATAGCAGGGTAGGAATAGGGAAAGTACTGCTAAGATACTCTGTTCCGTAGTGCCCACCTAATATTCTGAATTTCACTTGCGTTGCCTTGCCTTTTTAACTTTGCCTAATGAAATTTTGAAAAAGAAAATATATACCAAATATATATATATATCTTTAAAATATATAATAATAATAAATCTTTATTTTCATCTCACAAAGCTTGGTCATATTAGATACACTTTAGACAAAGAAACCAGAAGTGAACAATAAAAAGCTAATGTGAGAGACTGGTGTCCATACTGGGTATATGCCTGTTTTACAGATCACCAGGCACTCACCCATTCATAATCTACAACGAGAGTGGTTTCGGATAGAGAAAAATATTAACAGTATAGACCTTAGACTAATCGTAGTATTTATAATTGATTTAAACTTACATATTAGTATGTGTGTGAGCAAGAGAATGAGTGCATGAATGTGTGTGCGTGTGTATGTGAGCGTGTAAGCATGTATGTGATTGTGTGAGTATGTGATTGTGTGAGTATGTGAGTGTGTCAATATCTATGTATGTGTCTATATATTATTTAGGAATTATGAACAAATTTTCAGTTTCATCATAGTTACAGCATTTGAGCCATTCCGTAACAAGCTTTTTACATTTATTTTTAGGTACAGAATATATGGATAAGTACATATTTACTTTATTATATAAATAATCTCCAAGGAATGGATAGAACTTATGTGAAAAACTTGTTTTAAAATTGTTCAAGGGACAAACATTTTTTTTTCTTCTGGATTCCATTGTACTTTTGGAATCATAGACAGTTACAGAGTGCTTCTTTAGGATTATATATAATACAAACAATTGTCGAACAGTTAGGACATTGCAGTGTTTGTATAAAGCCGAAGTTGGATATTGGAAAGGAAGTGAGTATCCAGTTTTCAGAACAGATCTTTGAGCACGTTCAATCGTCATTAGAGTGGATTTAGAAACGCCACCCCACGATGTAATGCAGTAGGAAAGTATAGATTGACATAGGGCACAATAAACCGTTCTTAGGACTGAAGGATTTGCAACGTTTCTTAATTTCCTAAAAACATAAGTTAGTTTGCGAGTTCTCTCTGCAAGCTGTTCTATATGATATTTGAAACTAAGTGTGCTGTCTATTAAGACTCCCAAATATTTAATCACACTAACATTATCCAAGGATGGGCACGAGCAGTTATTAATGTAAGAAATGTTACAAGAATGAATTACTAATGGAGGCAGTACAATTTTGGGATTTACCGAGATCGAGAAATGAATATACTTTGTCTTATTCACATTAAGTTTTAGTTCATTTTTGTCCAGCCAAAGAGAGACAGAGTTTAGCCCTATTTGGGCAGATTCGTAAACTTCGTCCCAAGAATTGGCACTAAAAAGTAACGCAGTATCATCAGCAAACCAAATATATGTATAAATTTACGCGTTTTTTTCAATATTAAATGTAATTTCATTATTTTTGTTTTTGATCTAGACACACGGCAGTGTGTCCGCCAAGTTCGAGCAAAAAAAGCCTCACACTGGCCGTGGGTTATATTACACGAACCATTTCGGGCCAATTTCGACCGCCCTATAACTCAAAATCTATTTTATTTACGCATATATAAAATCTAGTATCTGTTGAGACCCCCTTTCTTATCTAAAATACAAAATTTCATTAATATACCTATTGTAGGTCTTGAGATATTGACGTCAGAAAATCGCTATTTTTACTATACACTCACTGACTGACTCACTCATCAATAACGTATTGACTTGAAATCGTATTGACTTGAAATTTGGCATGGAGGTAGGTCTTTAGGTCAAGGTAAAGGGAAAAATCTGAAAATGGCCAAGTGTGAGTCAGTTTTAAAAATAATGAAGGTGTAAATTTATACCTCTAAGGAACTAAAGCGAACTAAATTTATCTATATTATATATAATATAAATATAATATATCTTCGAATTCGAATGGTCGTACCGACCTGAAATTCGTTACGAAGGTGTTGCACGGGGCTGTGGGCGGCGGTAATCACTTACCATCAGGTGACCCGAACGCTCGTTTGCCTTGTCTTTTTCCATAAAAAAAAAAGATAAATGCGCCCGACACAAGACAAACCTGTGTTTGTCTGTCGCGGGAATCAAACCCGCGACGACATACGGCGTGCAAAGCAGGGTCACTACCAAACCAATACCTATGCGTTAAATCCACGGTTAAAAATTCAAGAAAATGAAGGTGTCGGTCGGATTCGGATATTTTACTTAGCCACTCGTCAGCTCGGCAGACGTCCACTGCTGGACAGACGCGGCGGTTTCACGATCACAGTGTGGTCAAAGGTTAGCTAATAGTGAAGATGCCGCTGCACTGCACTGCCTATCAAAGATTAGCTAATAGTGAAGATGCCACTGCACTGCACTGCCTATTCTAGGCTACACAATAGGCCACCAATTGATGGCCTATTGTGTATCCTTACAAAAATAAATGAAATCCCACCCAAAACAAAAATGTGAAAGGCTGCTAATTTCGATAATATGGGAATGCTTCACCTATAAAAGAAGTGAGATCTGAATAAGTACCAAGTTCCATACACATACCTCAGTTAAAAACAGTTACAGGAATGCACACTTGATTTTCCGCAGTTTGAAAAGTAGATTCTGAATAAATATCATATTAAATACCTAAAATTCTAATATTTATAGGAACGCAAACCTGTTTTTCCAGCAGTTTCCTGATAACAGTTTTTTATTGTTTTTCTGTACTTTTTAATGATGTTACTTGGCAAGCTTGAAAACTTGAAAGCAAGATTTAATAGAAAATTATATACTTGACTCATTGCGTTTAGTAAGTTTATAACAAGGTGTGTGAAAACTTGCCATCTATATTAATATTATTAATTTTGTATAGTTAAACTAGCTAATCTCGAAAACAAATGAATATATCGAGGGAAGGTCATAAAGTTAAACTACCTTATACAACTTATATATATTGATTCCATTACACCTCATAAGCAAAACCGTGTGATAAAACTAGTTTTTAACATTTATATTGCAAATCTCTTCTCTGCTTATGTTCTGAACAGAACGAAAATGTGTACTTTATTGATTTTGTTTTTTTTATTTCATTATTTAACTAAAATTCACTCTGATATATATATTACGATTATATTATATTACAACTACAATCGTTACAGGCACAATTTTCAAATGACAATTTTTTTTTAATATTCAAATAATATCTCCTCATAGTAAAAAGACGCGTTTTATTTATTTGTGCTGCAGCTTTCCTCGATATATGCAGTCGTTTTTGAGATTAGCTAAACATAGATCAGTAATATAAAGAAAAGTTGCACTTTATTTACTTAGTTTTTAATTGTATTAAATAAATCAGCATCACAGTGTATCCCACAGGAGGGTAGACAGAGGGAACCTAGTGTTAAGACGCTCCGTTCTGAACTCAACTATTTATATGATATTTTGTGAATATTAAAAACATACACATTTTATTAAAATAAAAAAAATAATCATAAGTCTTAACATTCATTGGATTAATTATAGTTAAAGTTTAATTGGCTTCTCTATGTGACGGTCGTTGGACATAAAATTTAACTGTACTCTCTATACCTATACGGTATTAACATTTATTTGCTAAAGTCAACTTGTTATTACATCACGGCAATGTCGATTGTTGAACAATGAAAGTAGCCAAGCCTTAATGCAAAATCCTAAAGATTTTGTAACTAAATTATCATATCACTTACCCAAGCCTTTGATTAAATTAGGTATAGAGAAAGATTTATTAAGATATGTATCAGACGGTTGTAGGTTCGATTCCCAGTCAAGGGAATTCTTATAAATATATTATTTTTGTACGAAAGTATCGTCTGACTAACCGACTGTTGCTTTTAAGCTTTAATTTTGTTAAGTGTTGCTTAGGTAATTACTAGGCAAGGAGATCGAACCCGCAGTTACCTCACTAAAATGTAAGTAAAAATAAAAAAAACGAAAAATTGTGAGGAATTGTCGTGGCGTAATAACACAGCTTTTGATTAACAACATGATTGTGGGTTCTATACCTAATCGGAGGTATAAATTATTACACAATATGAAGTTTTACAACTCTTTGTATTGTTTCAAAAAATTTGCACAGAATCGTGAAAAGAGTGTTCTAACACTAAGTTTGCAGCGTGAAGCTAACAAAAAAAAAGAAATATTGAGATCAATAATATGATCAACCAGGCTAGCCGTGGTACAGGGAATCAAGGTTCGTTTGTCGATCGAAGAAATGAAATATTTAATAGATTCAATTTCTTTGCAGACTTCGGTAACGAAGCAAAGTTAGTACCTTCAAAACGCGGTGTTGAGTTTCCTAATCAACAATCAATGTCTCGGAAATTGGATGTGGGGAACGGAATGTCTTAACACTAGGTTCCCTCTTCGTATTCTGCGATATGCGGGATATAAAAACAAATTACATCAAATGTATAAAAATAAAACTTTGACACTACACAAATTCGGTAATCACGACACATAACTATAACTTCGCTGTATCCCGTAAGAGCAAAGTAAGCAGAAGAAATTAGGCTTTACAAACTTTTTACTCCATTTTTTGCCCAAAAACCGATATATTTCATGTCGATCGACGGAACTCAACGCCGCGTTACTTTAACAAAATTTAGATTTAATCAGCTTACAACAACCAAAAAAAGAAATTCCACAATTAATAATTAAACTCGAATAAACACTTATTTTAAACTAACAACAACAAAGTAACATGTAAACGAGGAGTATAATTTCTCTGGATCACCTTGAGAATGTGGGACAGTGAGGGCTGACACGATCTATTAAAAGATTACTGCCCGGTACACGCGCACGTGGTAAATGGGTGTAAACAACAATAATTTTGTTATAATATAATATTAACAATTCATGCGGCCGTTGTGGTGCAGAGGCATAAGCGTGCGACGGTCGTATGTTCGATTCCTATTTGGCGAAATGAATTATTTAATATATTTATTTCCTCGTTCTGTTAGCAAGGCAAAAGCCGGCGTTGAGATCCTTCCGTCGACACACTTTTTTAAAAATCACTTTAATATACGTGTAAAGCATTTAGTCCTTCAAAAGCTTTGGAATCATTGTTAATAGTGAAACTTACTCGTATATAGTAACTTGTATAGTGGAACTAATATAATAATAAGTATGAACCATAATGGACGCTTAATTTAGGTCCATTTATGAATGGATATATAAATACATGGTCTTGAAATATATTCCTATGGGAATATATTTCAAGACCATGTATTTCAAAGACAATTAACGTAACTTAACTCTCGTGTATGTATCAACGCAATTTCTTTTTGCTTCACGCAGTATCCCGCACATAGCAGAGTAGGCAGTGGTGAACTAGGAACCTAATGTTAAGGCACTGTTCCCATTAAGCCACGTTCACGTTCAGTGACGGAAACCGACGGAGCTTAATCTGGTTACCAGAGCGAGAAAAGAGAACATTAAAATATTAAATATTTTATTCCCCTGAGTGAGAATCGAACCCTCAATTCAGTCGAATTATTTGTACCCCTGCATCGTAACGAGTCTTAAGTTATTTTTAAACTCTACTATTATCAATATTTTGTTGGCAATCCAGAGAGAACGGTTACTTCATTCTCAACTTTCCTACAAAATATATACACAAAACAAGAAGAGAAACTTTTCAAATGTTTTGTGTGAGTAATTTTTATATAATAATAAAATAAAATAAATTTATGAACAGCCACAATGACTTGACGCCAGCTAACGGATGGTGACGGGTGATGGGTGACAGATGGACGGACAAATGAATATTTGAGCTCTAATTCAAATGTATGTTTTACGCATTCTTTTGAAAGAGAAAACAATTTAAAGTGTTAAATAGAATTAATTTAATAATTTATGTATTTGAAAATAAAAAACCGTATTTTTAAAAGTGACTCGTTTACGTAAAATTACTAACTAAAAATACTGTTTTAATCATAAACACATTTTTTTTAATTACATGTTCGATATATAAAGTTTTGAGTTTTATGCATTCATATGCTTCGTGATATTTTTTTAGCCTCACGCTGTATCTCGCACATAGCAAGTTAGACAGAGGCAACCTGGAAACCCAGTATTAAGACATTTTCGTTCCCCAATTTCTACTGAATTCCGGAGACATTGCGTGTTGAATGGGGGAACTCAACGCTGCGCTTTACCAGAGCAAGGAAATAAAAATATTAAATAATTAATTTCCTCGAGTGGGAATAGAACCCACGGTATATGGAGAGGGAACCTAGTACTAAGAGACTCCGTTTCCCACTTTCCGACGAATTCCGGAGACATTGCGTGTTGACTGACGCAATTCAACGCCGCGCTTTAGGCTTGACAGCAAAGCGGAGAAATGAAAAATGAAGTAACAATATTTAGTATTCATTGATTATATTTTATTTTGTTTATTAAATTATTACCTGGATTGTTTTAAATATATATTTTTAAAACAAATAAACTTATAAGCGGTATGAAAATTTTCAATAATCGGTAATCGAATCCGCACCACACGCAAATATTTTCCAAATTGTTTCCCCTTACAATTCATGTGTAATTTATGTGTCATCTATACGAACATTTCCGCAAATGATCGGGTACGAAGCTCAATTACAATAAACTATATGTAACTACAACTTGACGACCTTGCGCTGGTTTTCCTAAATATTATTTTCTAATAATTATTGTTTAAGCTTATGATATTATTTAACAGCATTATGCGCAGCAGTACGCAAAATAATTGATATTACTTGTTTTAAATTCGTTTGTTATATTTAGGGCCGACGTGGTGCAGGGGTACAAGCGTACGACGCGACGGTTGATGGATTTGATTCCCATTCGTGGAAATGAAATAATATTTTTATTTCTTCATTCTGGTAACAACACAAAGTGAGGTATTGAGTGAGTGAGTGAGTATAGGTTCTGTCTGGCATAATATTATATTATTTTTTAGTTAAGACAGAGTTAAGTGGCAGACCTCAAAGAGCTGCTTTGTATTCGTACGGATTCGTCGGATCAAGGAAATCAAAATTACTCCAGCAAATTGGAATCGAACCTACTAAAGTCGCTTTAACAGTGTACCACGTACACAACAGTGTACCGATATACCATGAGGACTTCACGACGTATATACATAACATAATAAGATTAAATGTCCGTTTTTTTACGATTTTCCCTTTTCTGATATTATTCTAAATGTAAGTAACTACCACTGCCACCTAAACCAAATAAGTAACCTATGTAGGTGTGATTATATTATGATATCTACATTTGCCTCCTCACGTATTAAACGTGACAAGATAGCAAACACGAAAGCTAACTATAAAATACTTTTTTTACAAGCCAAACGCCATTTTCATTTCAGATTCTTTTGGGCTTACAATTGTATCTAACTCAATCTCAGTCATAAAATGTCACAAAAATGGGTGAATATTTTAGTAAATGTCCGTAAAGATTTTCAAGTCTAGACTGTGCGACACGAACGTGATTGGGTCCAGGTTGCGAAACTACGTAAGCATTTTGCACATGATTTACATACAAACTTTACGGTTGTGACACAATAATCAAATGGCATGTTTTGGTCTTCCTTAAACTTCTAGATGAACAAAAAATTAAAAATATATAAGAATATTAGAGGCCAGTCGTGGCACAGTGGCACAAAGTGTGACTGTAAAACCGACTGGTTGTTGGTTAAATCTCTACTCGAGGAGATGAAATATTTACTTAAATTTATATTTCCATTTCTTCGCTCTGGTTTCAAGGCAAAGCGCGGCGTTGAGTTCTGCTACTTAAGACGCAATACCTCCAAAATTCGGCAGAAAGCGGGGAACGGAGTGTCTTAACACTAGGCTCCCTCTGCCTACCCTGCTGTGTGCGGGATACAGCGTGAAGCTAATTTTTGTTTATACATCATTATTTTTTTATATGTATACATCAATTTAGTTATATTGTTCATGACTTGTTCTCTTCTCTCTCGTCTTTTAGTCATTATTCATGACTCCCTGCCGTTTTTAAAACAAGTAATACACTTTATTTATGTTTTGAGTCTGACTGTAAGTGTGATGGTTGTGGGTTAGATGCCCACTTTGGGGAATGAAGCTTCGTACCTCAATACGCTAAGGCTCGAAAATTGGACACAAAGTGGCGACGTGAATAACCATGAAATATATTATGTTAATTCTGATTTCATCTAAGTTAATATATTTAAATTTGCAGCTACACTTAGTTGGTTAATTAAAAAATAAATAATGACTTCTTTAACTAAGTTACTGTTCAAATAAACAATATTAAAAAATACAATATGATCTATATGTTGTCTTAAGCTACTATTACTCTTATAGCGATGAATAACGTGCGTGATAATGACATCGATTCATTTCTTTATGCTTTCCATACCCGTGGCGGCCTTGCGTTTCCGGATCCACTGGCTACATTAGCGTACGCGTTTTTAAAGATCAACTTAGTCGACACGCCCTCGTATGTACATTCCATATAAAAGCTCCAAGACGGACACTTCTGTACTCATTCCACGAGATTCACTTGTCCAAGAAGCAATGGCAGCTAAGGTAATTGTTACTTGTTTTACTATTTATTAAGTTAATTATACTTGTAAAGTAAATCCCAATTGAGATAAAATAATTACGAACATTCTCGATTATTTACTAAGTAACTAAATGATTTCAAGATTATATAATAATTTTGTTGTTTATTTGCAGTTGGTTGTAGTACTCGCCGCCGTGGTCGCTGTGGCCCACTGCTCAGTGGTGCCAGTGGTGCGAGCAGACGCCGACTATTCAAGCTTCGCTTACGACGTAGCTGATCCCTACAGTGGCGACTTCAAGAGCCAAGTGGAGAGCCGCAGCGGTGGCAACGTACAAGGACAGTACTCTCTGATCGAACCTGATGGTTCCAAACGTGTTGTTGACTACGCCGCTGATGATGTAAACGGCTTCAATGCTGTTGTACGCAAAGAACCCGGTGTGGTCGCCTCCGTCGCCGCCGTATCTCCCGCTGTGGTCGCCGCCCGCGTCGCTGCCCCCGCTGTTGTTGCCGCCGCTCCCTCTGTAGTCGCCGCCGCCCCCGCCGCAGTAGCCGCCGCCCCAGCAGTCATCGCCGCCCGCGCCTACCACCCTGCCATAGTTGCCTCATCTCCCGCTATAGTTGCCTCATCTCCCGCCGTAGTTGCCTCATCTCCCGCCGTAGTCGCCGCGTCTGCTCCCGCAGTCGTCGCCGCCCGCTCTTACGCTCCCGCAGTATACGCTGCATCTGCCCCAGCTGTCGTCGCTGCCCGCTCTTACGCTTCACCCGCAATATACGCCTCTGCCCCAGCTGTGGTAGCTGCTCACTCTTATGCCCCCTCCGTATACGCCGCAGGTCCCGTAGTATCCTCCCGGTCTTACCTCGCCCCTTCCCTGTACTCGTCCGTAGCCCCATTAGTCGCTGCCCGTTACGCCGTCAACGCCCCATACTACTCCGCCTACAACTACGCCAACCCCATCGCCAACTACTGGTAAACGAACATACAAAATCTTAGTTTTAGATCGAAGTTGCCATGTAAATAATATTTTTGTACATTTACATACATATTAAATTAAACAACCTTAATATAAAGTGTTTTGGTGTAATTAATACTACCTGTTCACCTTAAAGTATGTATTTATAAGATATTTTGTCTAAAGATTCAAATGTCACTAATATGTAACTCACTAGACGTGAGTGTATGTTTCGACCAAATAGCTCATTTAAATTACACGTACATACTACGTAAAACGGATGCCGTAATGTAATAACGCAGTTTTTACCGTTTATTAATTCAAATCACATGAATATTTTGTCAGTTGGTTCTATATGTTCTAAAATTAGGAATATAATTACGACAATATTTTACTGTCAATGCCGAAATAGTATCCACATCAATTATAATTATTTAAAAATTTAAAAAATTTTGTGCCATTGTAGCGTAATTATATAATGTATCGCTGTACCTTCCCACGTCGGCGTAGGTTTGGTCCTCGCTAGGATCTTGCTATAAAGTTGTCTAATATCACTTTTATTAAATGTTTTTAATATGTTGTTTGCTTTACGGAGTTGAGTACCGCCACTCAACACGCAATGCCTCAAGAATTCGGCGGAAAATGGGCAATGTTCGCAAATATATATAATATGTTAAAACAGGAACGTTATTCAGTGTATTAAGTAATTAATTCAATAATTTGATTTGTATACAATAAGTAAAGACATTTGTGATTGTTTGGTTGTACAGAAATCTATCAAGTACACGTGATGTGTTGTGGGTGTGTTTCTAAAGGGCGACAGTATATACAATTATTTTTAATTCCTTGGATTGGTAAGAGAAACTTTGAAAACGTGGAGTTTCACTACTCAACACGCCATTTCTTGAAAATTGTACATGTGGAGTGGAGAACGGATAATTTTAACACTAGTACTTATCTGATTACCCTACTGTATATGGAAAAATGCGGGAGCTGTATTTGTTTCTACTTAAATAAGCGAATTTTCAAATTTAAGCGAAGTGAACTTAAATTTTTTTATCTATATAAAAAATATTTAAAAAATATTATATTTAATGTAATATTATATTTAAGTATTTAGTACAGTAACCAGATATAATAAATCATTAAATAAGCGAATTTTCGAATTTAAGCGAAGTGAACTTAAATTTTTTTATCTATATAAAAAATATTATATTTAATGTAATATTTTTTAAAATTCCACCTAGTATTTAATACAGTAACCAGATACAATAAATCAAACCAATCAAACAAAAAAAATATTATAGAATTCAGTTCTATAATTTTACTCTAGCTTTATGAACTCTGGTACCCAAAATTGTAAAATTTAACTAGTGTTATGTATACATATTACAATTTTTGATGATCTAAAAATCGGTATACCCATTAAACATCCTTATCCTGTCTTCTTTCTGAAACTAATTATTTAATTAATCAATAAGCTGTGTATTATATTCAAGCAGAGGGCAGAGAACGGAGTGTTTCATTAAATTTTCTCTGACTTGCACATTTTAATTTAACAAAATATAATTTTGCCGTAGAATATTACCTAAACTTCACCGAAGGCTGGCCTGGAATACACATGTATATACATTATACCTACACAAAATTCAACGGCCCAACTTACAGTCCGTAATAAGGATATCGTTTCGACGGCGGCCCTGATATTTTAATATAAAAGTGTATGTATAACTCGTGTGACGTGTGCATGTCTTGACACATCCTATGAATTATAAATTAAAGTAGTAAATAATTTGCTCAAGATTAGTTAATGTGTAGCCTGCATAATGGCAAATTGGGTTTATAAACTCAATCATAGACTTCCTTGCATTTTGAAGGAAGTCAACTTAAATAGGAAACGAATTCTTCGTTCTCTCCTTTTATTTTTAACAGATATATCGTATACTGAGTTTTTTTACAGCTTTTTTTTCACTTATAAATTTGCAATTGCTGATGGTAAGTCCATAACACTATCAATAATATCACTCGAAAGAATATCCCGACACATTTTTTTCCGTCTTCTGTTAAGATAAAAACGTATCGGATTGCAATTAGCATTTGTTTATGCTATCGAACCAAAAGTCAAAATTGACAGATTGCTTATTGGCACGCACAAGCTGTAGTTTTCATACAAAGTTCAATCTTAATCTCATGTAGGTTCTCCCAAGAACCGATAGATTATAAAGATTAAGAATTAAGTTCTTCGATTGCTTATTGGCAAGTGATACTCATAAAATGCGTTGCTAGATCAATGGTAACGCTTACAGCTTACACAAATCATGGTTATAATTTATGTTTATTATAATGTATTTTATTTGAGTTATTATTGCATATTATTTTATTTGTAGCTCCGTCCTCCACCACTAAAAGACAAAGGTTCTGGTATTTGAAAGAAATGAAGAAAGGAGGGAATGGAAAATCAGTGTAAATGGTAAGAGTAAGAGAATGAAGAGATGTGTGAGAATGAGGAAGGATGTCATTCAGCATGTCAACAGCATGTCTGTCAGCTTGTTTAGGCACCTTGAACGAAAGAGTGATGAAAGAACATCAAAAAAGTGACCGCTAAGAGCCGTAGGAGGAGACCACGGTTGATTACACAATATCAAACCTTTGAAAACACAATATCAAAGATACTGGAAAGATCAAGCACTCCGGACCAAGAGAACCCTCTGGAGGGCATGTACGAAGAGATTGGTGACAGTGGACGAGGCGAAAGAGTAGAGAACGTAGCCTTAGGCGCTCCGTTCTCTCTGACTACCCCGTTAGAGATACAACGTGAAGCTAAAATAAGTTATTTTTTTTATTTATTTTTACTATACCACAACAGACATTTGGCCCGTAACTTTTATATTTTATTATACTATCTCAGCCTCTAAAATCATCTAATTTTAAATACTTGCAAATTTTAAATGCGACGTCGGGCTTCGCTACCCAACACAGAATGTCTCGAATTCGGGCGTAAAAGGTCAACGGAGTGTCTTTACATTAGATTCTCTGTACTTATGCCAAAAAAAGGCGTGAACCCTTGCCCCTCCTCCGCAGTCTGTCTGTCTGTCAAGAGCCCTTATCTCAGAAGCGCTTAGAGATATCAAATTGAAATTCAAACCATATACTCAGATCTGCGG
This sequence comes from Heliconius sara, assembly GCA_917862395.2. NCBI lineage: Eukaryota > Metazoa > Arthropoda > Insecta > Lepidoptera > Nymphalidae > Heliconius > Heliconius sara. The sequence continues at coordinate 9,556,668 of OU860780.1, read as the reverse complement.
TCCCATGATTTATTGATAAAATCATATTTATACATTTATTTTTCAAAAAAATATGGCTGCTTATATCGCTGTTAAGGAAATCAAAATTACCAAAGTTGGCTTAAATAATGGCTTTAAAAGGCGAGCAAAATTTGATATTAAAGCCGCTAGTTCAAGTGGGGTATGAGATAAAAGGGCTCTGGCTAAGCTAAGCTTAAATTTCTGAAAAAGCTCGAGTCGAGTCGAGCTCCAACTTTTGTACCTAACCCTCAGTAGGCGAGTCTAACTCGTGCTTGTACAGTTTTAACGCATTTTTTTTTATTTTTTTCCTTATTGTTAAATTATCTATAACTATACTAATAGTTGAGGCTGTCGTGGCGCAGTTGTCGAAGAAATTAGATATTTAATATTTCCTCGCTCTGGTCTGGGGTTTAGTTCCACCGCTCAACACGCAATGCCTTAAGATTTTGAGGGAAAGTGGGGAACGGAAGTGACTTATAGGGGACGAAGTATATACTAGATTCCCAGGTTCCGATAGCCTACCTACCTACTAATACTATTATTTTCAATACTCAGATATTACTATATCTGAATAGTATTAGTTAATAAAATAAGAACCTAACCAAGACTAATAGTTGTAAAGTATAAATGTCTCTCATATATTTTTATTTATAGTTTACAATAATCGTTAAACGGCATGACTGTGTGAATATATAAACTCAAAATAATTTAAATCAATATATATTATATACATTCAAAAAAACATAAAATTTTACTAAATATATCATTATTAATTATATACAACATTATTTATACCACAATAACATCACGTCAAATTATCAAAAATACAATTTATTGGTAGTTGTAAGAAAATGCCGGGTAATCGTAAGACGAGTAAATGGGAGAACGGGCGTATACTCCTGGGGGGTAAACAGAGGGTGCCGCTGAGTACACTGATGGTGACACGTAGGAACTCGCTAGTACTGGGCCTCCAGCATTGTAGACAGATGGAATAACGTAATTGCGTGCGGCAACTACAGAGGGAGCAGCAGCAACCACAGAAGGAGCAGCAGCAACCACAGCAGCAGCTAAAGGTTCCTTGCGTACAACAGCGTTGAATCCGTTCACATCATCTGCAGTATAGTCCACAATGCGCTTGGTGCCATCTGGGTCAACTAAGGAGTATTGTCCTCTCACTACGCCTCCGACGCGAGACTCTACTTGGCTCTTGTAGTCTCCTGAGAGAGGATCGGCCACGTCGTACGCGAAACTAGACGAGTCTTCGTCTACTTTGGCCACTGGCACTACTGAGCTGTGAGCTACAGCAACCAAGACAGCGAGGACCACTGCAAACTGAAATAAATTTTTTTTTTATATTTCTTAATTCTAATAATATTACAAAATTTTTACATTGTTTTTATTAAAGAAATATCTTTAAACAACAAATGATATAAGAAATGCATTTTTTATAAAACTTACCTTTGCCATTGCTAGATCTGTAGAGGTATGTTTTATCACAAATGAATATAGAGCATGCTATCTGTCTGTTTATATATGGATATCATTAGATGCTTTAGTTTAATTGCTACCGGTTGAACTTTAAAGAAACGACCAATTACTTAATTAGGACGTAATCCAAGGGCGTAATACAAAATTATAGATCTATGTGTAAAATGACCTTTTAATTAATATATTTGAGGAATTTTGTCAATGGTGACATTCATATTTGTTATCATTCGATTTTATTTGTTTTCTTATTGTTTATGTTATGATTCGATTTCATTTGCTGTCACGATTGTTATTATAAATTATTTCGACATTTTATAATTACTGTACTTTTCTCGTTGGGCCTAGCAGTGTCGATATTTTCCGTCAGAAATCAAAATCTAAATTGTATTTTATCTGTCAGAGCACCGGAATGAAAAAATATATTCCTGAAAGTTAAAAAGGAGCATACATGACCATCGCGTTTATAATCAAATACAATGGTTTCAATTTCTAAATAATTTTAAACAATGCTTCTCAAGTAATGCAGGAATATCTAAATTAAATAAAAAGCACTTTACTGCATGACAAAAAATATAACAAATAAAACAAATATGGTATCAAAAAATCATTTACACAGAATGGTGTACTTAGGCGGCCTTATCACTATAAGTGATCTGTTAGAGGCTAATTTTATTATAGTAAGAGGTAATTGAAACACATGACAACTTACTTAACACTCCTTTCGTATATTACGAAATAAGCATAGAAACTTTTATGTATACATCATGACTTTTGCTTGATTAAAAAGTTATTAAGATGAATAAGGTAAAAATGCTCTAATATTTGAAACATATATTATGTGAAATGCAGAAATACGCATTTAACACCATTATTTTTCAAAGAACCAGATTTCCGGCACAATGTAATAATTAAAAATGATCCCACGATTTAAAGATCAACTAGTGTCTATTGAAGCTTAATATATTGAATATATTGATTTTATATCCGAATCATATAAAAGCTCGTGTTTCCACATTTATGTATATTAAAAACAACATCAGCCTTCACAATGACAACTAAGGTATTTTTTTATTAAAAATTGAGTAATTGAAACAGTATTATATCTTAAATTTATTTAAAATATTTTCGTTATTTTTCAGCTATTTATTCTCACTGCATTCGTGGTTGCTATTCAATGTTTAGAGCAAATTGACAATGTCGACGTTGACTCATCAAGTTTCGCCTATGGAGTAGCTAATCCCAGTACCGGTGACTATAAGAGCCAAGCAGAATCTCGCATAGGAGGTGTAGTTAGGGGTCAATATTCTTTAGTAGACCCGGATGGCTCCCAACGTATCGTTGACTACATAGCTGATGATATCAATGGTTTTAACGCGGTTGTACGCAGGGATCCCTATGTGCCTGCCCCAGTCCTTGCTTATAACCCATCTGGAATAGCATCTGCCCAACCTGTCGTTGCCTCAGGTCCTCAAGCTGTGCCTATTATATCTTCATCCCCTGTAGTATCTAAATCCTTTGTTATTCCATCAGTGGTCTCTGGGCCTACTGTATTTTCTTCGAAAATTTACCCTAGATTTGCTCCTAGTCCTATTCCTTATGATTATGCTTAATGTAAAATATTATTATTTATCTTTTTTATATATTTTCTTGAAAGCATATAATGTGTTTTTTTATTTTATCAAATTTATTAAAATATAAATATATATAAATAATTTATTTAAAAATATTTGGGCCCAGTCGTGGCGCAGTGGCACAAAGTGTGACTGTAAAGCTGACTGGTTGTGGGTTCGATCCCCACTCGAGGAGGTGAAATATTTACTTAAATTTATATTTCCATTTCTTCGCTCTGGTGTCGAAGGAAAAGCGTGGCGTTGAGTTCTGCCACTCAACACGCAATGCCTCCAGAATTCGGCAGGAAGTGGGGAACGGAGTGCCTTGTGACACTAAGTTCCCTCTGTCTACCCTGCTGTGTGCGAGATACAGCGTGAAGCTGATTATAAAAAAAATGTATTTATTTTAACAGTCTTTTTTTGTTTTGTTTATTTTGTTTTTTATGTAAATAAATTTTAAAATAATATTAAATTTTTATTTTTTATCAGGATAAATTTTTTGCTAAAAAAGGTCTCTAAGGAGATCTGGCACCAGCCAGAGTGATAAAATTATAATATTAATAAATAATAATTAATTCCCCGTAGTGGGGAACAAATCCGAAACCATTGCGTTTCAGTCACGATCTTGTGCCCCTGCGCCACGACGGTCTATAATATTTGTATAATTTTTGGCTGTCTTAACGTCGTTGTTTGATTGTAAATGCGACAGTTGTGAGTTCAAATCCTACTCGAGGGAATGAATTACTTTATTTCCGTACCGCATCTTCGATATACTAAATCATATCCTAAAAAATCCTAAACTAAAGCTAAAAAATCCTAAACAATTAATACTGCTATTTATGAGACGTATAATATATTACATATACAACATATGATAATGAAATGCAAACAAAATAATATTTAAGTACTCAGAATGTTAAGCTGCTTAGTGGATTTAGACGGATGAGTACATTGACTCAGTAGTCTAGCTATAAGATAAGGATTATCTTAGCTACTTGTGTATGAACAAGTAGCTAAGATAAATCTTCATATAAATATAAAAGCTTTTGAAATTGTACCAAAATTTTAGTAAATAGTTGCGTTTGGCTTACTAGTATTTAATATTATGTTACTTAAAAATGTTAATCAACCTAACTAATAATTATGACGGCCATAAGCCGAGGTTCGAGTCCCGCGGGAGGACGCTCTTCACCATTGACCTCCACACAGACAGCCCTACTATAGCATAGTAAACTCTTCCCTACCCACCCGGTGTACTTTGTGTTTGAAAGGAGGGGTGTCCTCCTTTACATTTGGTTATAATGAAAAAAAAATAGTTTGTGTTGAGTTGAGTTAGTGGGAAACAGGATGTCTTCACACAAGGTTCCCTCTGCCTACCCTCCTCGCGTATGGGATACAGCGTGAAGCTGATATGTTCGTGTTGAATGGTCAATTTATTATGAAAGTACATATAACACTTCATATTAATTGTTTCTATGAAACTCCCTCTCCCTACGTTACCTAATTACCACCGAGTTTTCGCGACATTGTCTGTAAAATGGTGAAACTTAACACCGCGCCTTGTGTTGTTACCAAAGCAAGGAAATAAAAATATTCAATAATTTATTTCTCCGGGAGTGAATTTAACTCACAACCGCTGCTGTTTTGCGTCACACTTGTGCCACTACGCCACGACACGACGGCCTCTCCAATGCAGAGCAAGCTTCTTTCAATGCATCTTCATCGTGACTCAGCTTGTGGTTATTCAACAGGGTTGTGGGCTTATCCAAAAAATTTTTTTTTCCTCCGCGAGCTTAGATAAATAGTGGGATTTGATTTTTTTTGCCTCACGCTGTATTCTGCAAGTAGCGGAGAAAACAGAGGGAACCTGGGAATCGAGTGCTAACAACACTATTTTTTTTATATATTTTCGTTTTTCATATTCTTCCCTTACTGCCGAATCCTTAAAGTCCATGTTGAGTGGCGCAACTCAGAAAAGCGCTTTTCCTCGTTACTAGAGCGAGAAAATAAATATATTACATTTGATTTAACCACCAAATACGCTTAATATAAAAATTGGTAATAATAGAGAACGGAGTACTCCGCATTTTGGGAACACAAAGATTATTTTCTTTAAAATAATATTAAAATCAGGTGGCAGTGATGTTTTTTATTATTTCCATAATTTACTCGCGTTTCCGGCATGCTCTACTAATTAACTAACAAGAGTAATCACATTTTAAAGATCAACAAGTATACATTATAAAAACACATCAAATATGTGATTTGTATAAAAGCTCAATCCACTATAGTTTTGTATCTATTCAGCATCATCCACTGACAGAGTTAACAATGGCAGCTAAGGTAATAAAAATTAAAATATTTATATTTTTTATGGAATTTATAAACGTTTAATTTGTTCTAATATAATCTATATTTATAGTATTTTTACTTCCTCCCTCTGGTACTGAGACAAAGCCAAGCTGCGTTAAGTTCCGTCTCAACACGCAATATCTCTAAAAGTCGGCAGATAGTAATTAACAAAATGTCTTCAGACTAGATTCCCTCTGCTTAAACCTAAGCTAGAGCGCTTTAATGTATTTTCCAGGAGACGCTGCACTGCCCTGGCTTGACATTACAAAATATTAGTAAATTGAATTAAATTTCTAAATGTTATTAATCACCAAAATCAAATTAAATCAGCTTCACGCTGTATCTAGTAACATGTCTTAATAGACAACACGTTCTTCACTTTCTGCCGATTTTTTCGAAGGATTGCGTGTTCAGTGGTGGAACTCAACACCCGACTTTTTGCCTGGGTGCCATAGCAAAGTCATGAAGATATATTTAATTCACTCAAGTGAACGAACCCACAACCGTCGCGTTACAAACACACTGCGCCACGAATGCGCTGCGGCCCCAATTTTTTTTTTATTTTTATTTAAATTAAATTATATAACTATACAGTTATAATTCAGTAAAAAGATCTAATAGATTATTAGTATGCGGCAGACCATTAATAATTATACTAAATATATAATAATAACCAAATACTATTGTCATGAATGAAGAGGTTAATGACAGTGGATGAGGCGAAAGAGGTATGCAGAGACCGAAGCGTTTGGCGCCCCGCTATCTCTGATTACCCCGCTAGGAATACAGCGTGAAACTAGAATAGAGTAATAATAAATGGAACTGTTAATAAATACAGTTTACAATTCAGCTTATGTTTAGTTTCACAACATGAACTCATGCGTCGAAAAACGTATCTGTGCTCCATAATTTCAGTTTCTAGTCACCCTCTTCGCTTTGGTAGCAGTAGCTCACAGCGCAGTTGTACCATTGGCCAATGCAGACGAAGATTCCTCCAGCTTCGCGTACGACGTGGCAGATCCTCTCTCAGGCGACTACAAGAGCCAAATTGAGTCCCGCGTCGGAGGCGTAGTGAGAGGACAATACTCCTTAGTCGACCCAGATGGCACCAAGCGCATCGTGGACTATACAGCAGATGATGTGAACGGATTCAACGCTGTTGTACGTAAAGAACCTCTAGCTGCTGCTGTGGTTGCTGCCGCTCCTTCTGTTATTGCTGCTGCTCCCTCTGTGGTTGCTGTAGGACCTTCTGAGGTCGCTGCACAAAATTTTGTCGTGCCCTCCACCTACAACGCTGCAGGTCCATTGGTGGCCAGATCTTATATTAATCCATCAATATATTCACCTTCTGTTTATTCTTCCGGATTATACGCTAGCTCTCCCATATATTCTTCTTACGAATATCCAGTTTCATACAACGTCTAACTATTAAATCTTATTTAATATAAATTTTTATGTACATATTATTATTATGATTATAATTTAACCTCATGTATAAATAAATTGTCCTTGAATATAATAAATACATTGTTATAGTAACGCGATTATTTAAAATGTAATAAAACCTTAATATCCATCTGTGATTTTTTTTACCAACATACAAAAATAACACATGATCAAAATATATTATAATACGACGTTTAACTATATGCTTACTATGGGATAAAAAATATAATAGGCAATAGAAAAAACGGCATAAAAATTATATATATATATATATATATATATATATATGATAGTCAATTAATCTAGCCATCATGGCGCAATGGCTGACTGAAATCTCTGGTTCTGACTTTGGGTTTAATTTGTTGTTTGGGTTTTATATTCAAATTATTTTCGTTTCCCCGCTGTAGTAACAAAAAGCGCGGTGATAAGTTTCCCCACTCAATACATAAAGATTTGGCGGAAAGCTTAATAAGTTGATTATAAAGTAAAGAAAAATACCATCCATTAAACTATTATTAAAATATACAATTCTAACAACGTATCATTTATCTAAATCGGTTCACTGGTTTAACAGTAACAAGGGAACAAACGAACGGACATATTCGTACATACACGCTAAAAGCAGAACCCTCTTTTGGGTTTTGCTGAAATAGAGTCGAAAAGTAGTGTCTTGAAACTAGGGTCTCCCTGACTACGGGTCGGATCAAATACGCAAATATAAAAAAATCTTTAAAAGTCTCGACATTTTCAAGTCACGTTATATTTTATTCTAATAAAAATAATATAGCCTTTCTTTTGTCTGAATGTTTATCGTTAGAGACCATTGCCCTCTGTCATTTGCATGTTATTATGTTTGGTACAACTATAATGTCCAAGTCTTTGACTTTTATAGTGCTAGATATTGCTTATCCATTATTTATTAAAAAAATATTTTTTTTTTGGAATATTTCTTAATACATATGAAAACGTTATGGTATCCTTCAATTTTAACTTGTAATCTGGCTTTATAATTATAAAAATATAATTACTTAACTGCTGGCTTATTATTATTGTTATATTCTATGAAAATAGAATAATAATTTTTAGATTTTAATATATTATTTCACTTAAATATTATTTTAGCTTCACGTTTTCCCAATATAGGGGAAGACCTGCGTTCCCTACATTCCGAACGATTTTCGAGTAAAGTGGCCTGGTAAAGTGGTAGAAGTAAACTTTAGTTTAAAGCGGGCAAATGAAAATAATGTCTTTACATGACTGTGAAGTTAGACTCTTCCCAACTGCATCACGAAGTTCTCAAAATTATATAATATTTTATTAAATCCGAAATATATTTAAGATGGATTAAATAAAATCATGTCCATATTTTACAAAAATTAAATTAAAAAGCTGAAAAAACTCAGTTAAAGTAGTATTTTTTACTTATTCCATTCTGTAAATATTTTTAATGATCAAACTGTTTAAGTTAAATAGTTACATGTGACAGTCAATATTAAAAAAAGAAATATGTTTACCTACTCATAATTTACAAAGTCATTTACATACAATAATAGATTTTATTAACTATGAATATAGAAACAAAACTATATAGCTCTCGTCTCGGTGATATAAAAGCACGACGACAGGAATCTTTAGACTATTGGTTAGTGCAAGCAACGATGATGGTCAAGGTAAATGTGAAATATTATTATTTATTTTTAATCATTCAATTTAATTACATTTTGACCTACTCTATGTTAGAAAAATATACTTTATTCACACTGTCCTGAGTGAATCTTATTCTCATTATTTTTACATACAATAAATAAATGTTTGTTGAGGCCAGCGCAAGGTTCCAAGCGTGTGACTGTAAGCATGACGGCTGTGGGTTATATTCCCATTAGGAGAAAATAATTATTTAATATTTTCATTTCCTTGATCTGGTAACGAGGCAAAACTCGACGTTAAGTTCCGCCACTCGACACGTAATGCCTTTTGAATACAGAAGAAAGTGGGGAACGGAAGTGTTTACTATAAAGTTTCTCAAGCAAAATATTTGGATTGTTAACCATATTGGTCCTATCGTTGTTCTTAATGACCATGACTATGGTAGTATCTTAAAAAAAGTATCTTGTTATAAATTCATTTATAACAAGATACTTTTTAAAAAAAGTATCTTGTTATAAATTCATTTATAACAAGATACTTTTTTTAAGATACTTTTATTTCAGCTTCACGTTATATCTCGCACACAGGAGGGTAGTCAGAGGGAACATAGTTTTAAGACACTCCGTCCTGGAGGCATTGCGTGTTCAGTGGCAGAACTCAACGCCGCGCTTTGCTTCGCCACCAGAGCGAAGAAATGGAAATAGTAAATATTTCATCTCCTCGAGTGGGAATCGAACCCACAACCAGTCGGTTTTACAGTCACACTTTGTGCCACTGCGCCACGACTGGCTCATATTTTTATTTATTTCTAATCTTAGTTCTCGCTGCGTGTATAGCCGTTTGCGACAACGCTGCTCTAACAACTAAAGCAGGCGATTACACAAATTTTGCTTATGATGTAGCCGATCCTACAACTGGGGACTTCAAGACCCATACGGAATCTCGAATTGATGGTTTTGTACGGGGCGAGTACACCGTCGTCGAGGCTGATGGAAGAACACGAATTGTTGATTACACTGCCGATAATGTGAACGGATTTAGAGCACATGTACGGATAGCTCCTGATATTAAAAATGTTGTTAATTCTACGTTAAGATGAAAAATAAAGAATATTTTAACTTAGTATAAAGATAATCTATTGACCATGACATGATATGTGAAACTTATTGTAGTTTAGATAAAAAAGGCCAAGAGTGTACGCCAATTGAAAAGAATTTACGTTTATTATTCAATAATGTCTTTTGACTTTTAAATTGTGTCAAATATATTAATCTTACTGAGCAATATGAGTTTTTTTTGTTGGACTGTATATTTTCTATATAACCACTACAAACATATGAAATATATAAATATCCCTGAAGTGTTCAAAGAGAAATCTCTCCAATGTTTTAATCAGTATTGCAAAAAAATACCTATCATTTTATTCTCATATTTCCAAGACCAAGAACAGAGTTTCCATATATTACCACTAACATGTTGTGGCAATTAAGTTTTAACACATTATACAAATAATACGATTTCTTCATAATATATAAGGTCAAAAATAATGCAAAATTAGTCATTTATAAATATCTATTTAATTACATATTTACAAGAACAATTACCCGTAATCGAATTTGTATTATAATGTTTACCAGTATTTGAGAGGAGCGGAGTAGGCAATGGGAGCTGCAGCAACAACGGAGTGACCAGCAGAGTAGACGGCGGGGGCAACGACAGCTGGGGCAGACGCGGCGTATACTGCGGGGGCGACGTACGAGCGGGCTGCGACGACAGCGGGGGCAGAGGCGTATATTGCGGGTGAAGCGTAAGAGCGAGCAGCAACGACTGCTGGGGCAGATGCAGCGTATACTGCGGGAGCGTAAGAGCGGGCGGCGACGACTGCGGGAGCAGACGCGGCGACTACGGCGGAAGATGAAGCAACTATGGCGGGGGAATAGGCGCGGGCGGCGATGACTGCTGGGGCGGCGGCGACTGCGGCGGGGGCTGCGGCCACTACAGCGGGGGCGACCACACCGGGCTCCTTGCGAACAACGGCGTTGAAACCGTTCACATCATCGGCGGCATAGTCAACAACACGCTTGGAACCATCAGCCTCGAGCAGGGAATACTGTCCTTGTACATTTCCGCCGCTGCGGCTCTCCACTTGGCTCTTGAAGTCGCCGCTGAAGGGATCAGCAACGTCGTAAGCGAAGCTAGAGTAGTCGGCGTCTGCTCGCGCCACTGGCACCACTGAGCAGTGGACCACAGCGACCACGGCGGCGAGTACTACAACCAACTGTAAAAATGTAAAATATATATATATTATATATATATTGTTTTTAACTTTAATTTACTGAAAGTGGAAAAAAAGCGTTTTCTTATATCTGAAATTAATTAAACCTTTAAAAATAACAACAAACCTTAGCTGCCATTGTTAATGTTGCGACGGTTTGTTCGAGTAATGATGCTGAGAGCAGTCGATGCTAGCTTTTATACTGCTCTCGTGAGATAAATCAGTTCCCAGTGAAGCGGTCACTTGACGTACTTGAAGGTGCACAACTTGTAAAAAACGAATTCATCGTATACAATCATATTTATATCATTATGTAACATTACCAGTTTATTTAAATATTTAGTATTGCAGTAAATATTGTACACGCAACACTCAACTAATCAATTAGTTAAAAAGATCATTTTTTTTGGGTTCCATAAAAAATTACACACTTATATTTGTAGTTAATTTCATACAAACTAAATGCATATGTCCGCAAACATAGGTTAGCCAACTTACACAAATTCTATTTCCCGTTTATCTACTATCCTCAAATTGGTACGGAAGCCTCGGTGGACTAGTCCGGCGCGCACTTAGTCGGGTTTCTTTCTTATTTTAGGCCTTTTTGTGTAACTTAGATAAGCTATCTAAAAATAAAATTTAATTTAAGAGTTACAACATTATATTTAAATATAAAGCAGCGCCTGAGTGCACACGCGAGGGTTGTGTATTCGATGCTGATTTAAATATAAAGAATTAGTGTCTTTTTTTTCCTTTAGCTGCTCTTTTGAAATAAACATGCTAGCTATAGGCTATACATAGGCTCATATTTACATAAGAGTTCTATCACTTTACATAATAATATGATATTGAATCTTGCGAAACTATTTCAGAATATAGAACTATTTAATTGAAATCAGACCGAGGAAATGAAAATATAAATGGAAAAATTTTTTTTATTTAAAATGTCTGAATAAGCTTTATATGTTCTATGTTGAACTTGTAAGCGTAATGTTATATATCACTGTTTCCTTTTGTTCAAAACCAGCTTGGTGTTCTTATTCAACAATCGGTTAGGAGCTGTTTATCCCATTTCTTGATTTTCATCGTCACTAAAAATAGCAGAGCTAGCTACTTACACCATGGAAGCTCGAGAATCTCTTCAAGAAGTGGTAGTAATGAACTAATTGAATAAAAAATATTTGATATTTGAATAAAAAAATTCAAGAAATATATCTATATGTATTTTTTGACTAATCAAATCTCATTTTAAATATACCTCCATCAACGGGTAATAGTAGTTTAGTCCATTATTTTCTCCCGCTTTCTCTAAAATTTTTTCGTTTTTACATCTTCATACGTTGCTGCATAACAAGACTGATTTAAGACGACGACACCCTCATTTTACGTTTAGGAAACAAGGAAAAATCAAATATCTCAAATTTTATTCATATATATCTGTCTACATTTAACAGGAAGAATAAAATATAACTTTAGTTAAAGCCAGTCGTGGCGCATCGGCACGAAGTGTGACTGTTAAACCAACTGGTTGTGGGTTTGATCTCCACTTGAGGAGATGGAATATTTACTTAAAGTTATATTTCCATTTCTTCGATTTGGTGTCGAGGCTAAGCGCGACGTTGAGTTCCGCCACTCAACACGCAATGCCTCCAGAACACGGCAGAAAGTGAGGAACGGAGTGTCTTAACCCTAGATTCCCTATGCTTACTCTGCTGTGCGCGGGATATTCCTTCGTTCCGTTCCTCCGTTCCGTTTTCAACCGTCCTCAGTCTACCGTACTCCTTACACCTCGTCCTCTGTTAACTTCTGTATACACGTCCTTCGGGAATATTTTTCCTTTTTTTTTAAATTTAGAGATGATGTTTTGAGTCTTACTATACAAAATATCATAAAACATAATCAGCGTCACGCTGTATCCCGCACACAGCAGAGTAGGCATAGGGAACTAGTGTTAAGACACTCCGTTCCCCACTTTCCGCTGAATTCTAGAGGTAGGACACCAAAGCGAAGATACAAAAAATCCAGAATGGTTATAGGGATGCTCATTAGAAAATGACTCGTAATTTATTTAAAAAACATCTTGCATCTCGTGCATCGTAAATTACGAATCATTTATTTCTCCCGCCCTATCCCCTAGTCCTAGTAGCTTACTAGGAATAGGCTAGCTTTGAGCTTTGCGCAAAGTTTTTTTCATTTTTCCTGGTAATTTTGGTAATTTTTTTAAGTAATATTTCTGAAGTGGGCACAGACCAAACCTCCGCCCCCATTTTCCTACACATATGTTAACATTACTTCCACATACATAAGTATTTCTATTTTCTATTTTTTACGCATGCAACGATGCTGTTGAAATGAGCTTACGAGTATATAAAATTATGAAACTCTATAATATCCTAACTAATCTCTAAATATCTTCTTAGTAAACTAAATATGTATATTCATATAATATTATTATTATTATATGTTAACAAAATTACTATAATGGATTATATATTTAAATCTTCTAAATAAATTTTTATCAGAGTGTATATGTGAAGCACCTATTTAATAGCGAATTAAATAATTCAAATAATTTCAACTTTTACTTTGTCTCTCTTAGAGAGAGAGAGAGATCTTCGACAATTTTTCATATAATTAGTTCTTGCACTAACTGTTTTCACATAGTGTGAGATTGTTAATTTTATACAATGAGAAGAATAAATACAATAATCATATTTTTAAAATATATTTATTATTAAGTTACGTATTTACAAGAACATTTCCCCGTCGTCCTATTCAATGAAACGTTTACCAGTATTTGAGAGGAGAGGAGTAGGCGATGGGAGCTGCAGCAACAACGGAGTGACCAGCAGAGTAGACGGCGGGGGCAACGACAGCTGGGGCAGACGCGGCGTATACTGCGGGGGCGACGTACGAGCGGGCAGCGACGACAGCTGGGCCAGAGGCGTATATTGCGGGTGAAGCGTAAGAGCGGGCAGCGACAACTGCTGGGGCAGATGCAGCGTATACTGCGGGAGCGTAAGAGCGGGCGGCGACGACTGCGGGAGCAGAGGCGGCGACTACCGCGGGGGATGAGGCAACTACGGCGGGAGATGAGGCAACTATGGCAGGGGAGTAGGCGCGGGCGGCGATGACTGCTGGGGCAGCGGCGACAGCGGCGGGGGCGGCGGCGACTACAGCGGGGGCGACCACACCGGGCTCCTTGCGAACAACGGCGTTGAAGCCGTTCACATCATCGGCGGCGTAGTCAACAACACGCTTGGAACCATCGGCCTCGAGTAGGGAATACTGTCCTTGTACGTTTCCTCCGCTGCGGCTCTCCACTTGGCTCTTGAAGTCGCCGCTGTAGGGATCAGCAACGTCGTAAGCGAAGCTTGAATAGTCGGAGTCTGCTCGCGCCACTGGCACCACTGAGCAGTGGGCCACAGCGACCACGGCGGCGAGTACTACAACCAACTGTAATAATATGAAAGATATATAAGTATATTGTTTGTAATTTTTATTTACTGAAAGTGGCTGGAAAGCCTTTTCTTATATCTGAAAATAATTAAAACTTTCAAAATAACAACAAACCTTAGCTGCCATTGTTTATGTTGCGACGGTTTGTTCAAGTAATGATGCTGAGAGCAGTCGATGCTAGCTTTTATACTGCTCTCGTGAGATAAATCAGTTCCCAGTGAAGCGGTCACTTGACGTACTTGAAGGCGGGACGGGTAGCAAGATTAATTGGTGGCACATGTAATAGTTAGTACAATCCGATGTATAGTTATTCATGTTTAATATTTGTTAATTTATGCAAGTGTCTATATAAATTTTTCAATTTTTTTTATGTGTCAAATGAGCAAAATTAGTAAAATTAGTAATACTAAATTAAAGGCGTTGTAAAAAAAGTTTTTGAAGTAAATCTTAATAACGCCCGCAAGCAGCGGAGCGCAACATGGCGTCTATGGCGTACCAGGTCCGCGTCTGTCTATGCGGATAACGGTTGGGGAAATAGGGAAATTATGAATTAAACTTTTCCATTGCACAACAAAATTATAAATAACGTTTTTTTATGTTTTAAACCAACAGATTTGCTGATCTACGTAAAAAGAGTGCACAGTTGGTTGTCCCCATTGAATACGAGGTACATAGTATGTTTTAAACCGACATATAATAAAAAACGAACTGATTATGAAAGTCTCATTTATAAAAAAAACAAATTAGAAACTATAAAAATAAGAGCCTATTAAAAGAGCCTATTGGCTGACCTGTAAAAAAACGAATAAAAAATATTTTTCTAGCTTTATCTCTGCTTATCTGATGTATAGCTGCTAAGCAGAGATCCTTAGCTAGGTAGTCATAAAAACTAGCGCGTTGTCTTGTTTAAAGAACGAAAATATGAAGAAAAATACTTAAGTATTCTGTTTCTCATTAAAATACTTTGTACCCTACTTTCCGCTGAATTCAGGCACGAAATTAAGCATTGCATATCGAGTGGCGGAACTCAACGCCGCACTTCGTAATTTTCATTTGAGTGAGGAAATCAAATTATTAGATATTTCTTTCCCCAATATTTCTTTCCCCGAATGTGAATCGAACCCACAACCATCGCGTTTACAGTACATGCTCGTGCTCCTGCGCCACGAAGGCCTCAAATTTAATTAATAATATTGTCGTACACATCTTTAAGCTCGTATGTAAAAATTGATAGTTTAATTTCAAATATAATCTTAAATCGCTATCTCAAACTATTGAAGGCGGTTTACTATTTCGATTATTGAAATGTAATATAAAAAAAAAACACAACGCCAAATACGTTTCAATTTAAGGAGGCGTTTCCGCATATTTATTTGCATAAGCGTACGTAATATGTGTCTGTTACTTCAGTGTCACAAAATGTAAATTGAATTAAAAATGTATTTATAAGTGTAAAATTCTTCTGTTACTGACTGACATCGCAAAATCCGGAACTAGGCGGCGTAGAACGCTGAAGTCGGACATGTATATACCATCTGTTGGGGTGTGTAGGCAAATACTAAGAGAGGATTTCCCTAAAATCCTACGAGTTTGGTATTGTGCATTTTGTTTAATATATATTTTTTTTACCTTCACGCTGTATCCTGCACATGGCAGAGGGACACTGGGAAACTATTATTAAGATATTCCGTTTTCCATTATGAAACTTCCTTTTCACACTTTTTTTGAGGCAGTGCGTGTTGAGTGACGGAACTCAACGCTGCGCTTTTACCTCGTTACTAGAGCGAGGTTATTATACAGGTATTAGATAGGTACATTTTGAAGACATTTGGAATTCAACTATCGATTTTAAAAATTAAAAATTGTCTACGACTACTATAGTAAACGTTAAATTTTAATAAACATTACATATATTTAAATATTTTATTAGGCTATCGTGGTGCAGCAGCACGGCGTCTAACTATAAAAGCGACGGTTGTGGGTTTGAGAAATTATTTGCATTATCTTGTTCTGAAAACAAAACAATGGTTACCGTTGAGATCCGCCACTCAACAGACAATTACTTGAAAATTGAAAATTAAGCATAAGGTAAGGGTGTGTCAACAAATATGACCCCCTTTGTCAACTCTGCTATATGCCGGATAGACTGAGAAGCTGTTATAATTTTTCAATATTAGAAACATAAATGTTAGGCATATAACATTTGATATCATTTAAATGCCATATGTCTTAACAAAAAATAAATATAAATTAAGTACTTAAAATCACAGACTTGACATTTAGTTTTTTCTTCGCTACTTTCGATTTTAAATCGACTATTTATATCAGAGAAAGGTCGAATAGCCTTGTGTTTATAGATAAGGTAGGTACATACGTACTCGTACAAAACTTCACGTCGTATCCCGCCGTCGTATCAAAGCGGGTTAGGCAGAGGGAATTTAGTGTGAAATAACACGACTTTCCATACTTTCATCGTTTCCACTAGGTTCCTTAGGCTTTTGTGTACCCTACTTTATGCAGGATACATTTATTGTTGTATATTTTCATCATTATATTCTGGCTTATATCATGGCATAACGTACAAAAATCTTATCTTAACTTATTATAGTTACTACAACTCAATTCAATGATTTTTTATTTATTGTTTTTTTTATTTTATCTAGAACCCGTTGGCTCTTTTCTGAAAGTTATTGAAAAGGTTCAAAGTGATTAAAGTATACAGGTGCCTGTCTTAATTCACTGCGCAATGTCATATAAACTCTAGTTAACCATATACCTTTCAATAGATAGTTTAGTTAAAAACAGGAGGTATACCATTTTTTCAAATATAAAAAAGAATCAAATAATTGAATTGCAACAAAATAAATTAAGAACAGTCACTGTTATAGTAATAGACACTATGATTTGTTTTTATTATTGTTGGTATACGTTTAAATATCTCCAGCGATAAGATACGTCTTCTATAACAGAAACAAGAAAAATCCCTGATATTACAATTATTATTTTGTTACGTTTAATTATTCTTTTACCATAAACTACTTAGGCGACTGGATTTTATATTTTTGTTGACGTTGTGCGGACGTTCGAGAGCTAAGAGTACAGGAAGAAAATAACATGTGGTTGTTAATTACCAGTAGCTCATTTATTGAAATTTCCTTCTGCGAGTTACGTTACACACTTACTATGCACATAACATCAATAAAGGATGTAAAATAAAATAAAATAAATAAAACAATGCATAATATAATTTTAGCAACATTTTTTTATTAATTTAAGAATTCCACAATGGAACAATTTTATTTCCATATAATATCTATACCTAAGTCAGATGTAGGTACGTGTCGTGGGATTTTACGTAATATTTATATAATTAGTGCACATGGACTATTATAGTACCTGTATCAATGTTCAATTATACAGATTTTTACATGTCTTCATTCTAAATACACGTGCTGCGGCTACTTCTACTAGTGTCACGAACAACGACACATTCTTTAGTAAATAGATATAAAAATTTATAGTGGGTAAATAATTCCAAAGTATATTAGGTAAAAGCATAGTTTAGAAATGCGAGTGATAGTAAATAGAAATACGGAAATAGTCAAGCGGACCCCAATATGCCACAGTACGTGTATCTAGACAGTAAATGTGAAAACACAAGCTAAGTACCACTAGAGGGGCCACAGTGACACACAAAGGCCCCCCGATTCCCCTCCGCTCGAACCGAAAGCAAACATAACAGTTACATACTACCATTATCACATTAAACTAACAAAAAAAAACCGACAAAATGTTACCACACTAAAAAATTTTCTAGAATAAATCATTAATGTTAGGATTATAGAAATTAATTTTCTAATTTTAACGAGCCGCGCGACCTCTATGGTAAATTCGTATCGAGCCCGCAGGATTTGGTCCGGGGGCGAATGTCGAAGCGCGCGCCTCAACGAAAACAAGCGTCGCTGTGGTCATACCAATCGCCATAACTTGATACGCCATTTCGTCTGCCAATCATATTTATACAAGTATCATTTTTCTTATGTACACTCAACCCGCTTCCCGCTGCTATCGTTCTATTTATCCTAAAGTATTGTACAAAAAATGAGGAAAAACTCATAAAATATCTAAAAATCACAAGTAGTGCTATTCTTATTATGTTAGGATTTCTCAATATTTTCCATATATATAAAAAAGTCGCTTAAAAAAAATCACAGACAATCACTTTCCCTTTACAGACATATACCATCGACGCTTATCGTCAACTAAGCATTAGTTAGCTACGTACAAAATTCTATTTAGTTTTACAACCATGGTGGTTTACATACAATCTTACGCGATACTATCCTCCTAAGCCAGTGCTCGGTCGAGCACGCTGTATACCCTTGCTCTTCACGAGTTAATCCACGCCTACCGTTTTATACATACATAGGTTGATATGGGGCTATTAGATCGTTACTGTATTGAAAAAAACAACAATTAAAGTTATTTAAGAAATTTAAAAAAAACTTATTGTTTCATTAAAGATTAATTAAATAAACTCGTACAAAAAAAGGACTAAGAAATTCGATTTAATAAATAATTAAACTAAATAATTTAATATTAATTAATTACAAGATCGCTTAATAGCCCCTTTCAACCTTCAACTACCCTTACCCAAAGAGATGAAAGTTAATCGTGCTAAAACAACTAAAATCAACCGAATGATAACATTAACCATTAAAAAACTGCACACAGTACTAAGTGTGACAAAAATCCCTTAATAATTACGAAATCTCCTAGACAAGTTTCAATAACACCCCATCCCACTCCTAGCTGCGGGCTGCCGTACATAACGCAAGTAGCCAACGAGAGTGTATTTGATTTAAATAATCACTAATTTGAAAAAATAATCACTAATTTGAAAAGATCATTTTGGATCAAAAATGTAATGATTTCAATTATTGGTTTTGTTTTGGAAAATAAAATTATTTAATAGATATTGAGTAATATTTTCCCATTGCCAAATAGAGCGATGTACACTCTCGTCACCAATAAACGATAAGTTACAAATAATTTTTGTACTTTACTCAGATAACCTACGTTAAACGTTAAATTATAGCGGGTGCTCCAAAAAATATAATTTTGGCAACATTTACATAGTATCCAACTGCATAAATCTTTCATTTTTTTTATTCATATTTTGTACTGACATTAGTATAAGACTTGACTTTGTACTTTAGTTCTTGTAAATAGTGCTCTATGTCGTTGCTCCATCGACTTGACACGACACCAAGAACATTGTAAACACCAATTAATAACAAAATGATTGTAGATCATAAAATGGCTAGTGATTATTTACATACATGAAATGCTTTAATATTTAAACAGATTAAAATACGATAAGCTTATCGTTCAATAGACAAAATTATTCTCTCGCAAACATACATTTGATTTTTACCTTTTTATATATTATAAGTGTATTTTTTTCTTTATTTTTGTTTATGGTTTTTATTTAAAAAAGTAGTTCCATGTACAATCCATCATACGGCCATTTAAAAGTTATCGAACATTAAAGAGATCTAATAAATATTTTTATTGAGGACATCAAAAATCTTCTATTAACAACTATATAGGGATTGTAAACAATATTTCAATCTTCATTATAATCTATCTTAAAAAATTTATATGTCGACAAAAATTTGTGATATTTCCTATTATATTAATTGTACGTAATAACTATTTTCATTTTAATGGATCGCTTAAGAGTATTGGAATAAGGTAATGTTTATGTGAAAACAAACATCGGACACTGACATTACATATACAAAAATGATTGAAACACCGTCGTACGCACGGAAACGCACATTAACGCGAGAGAACATTTATATTATTAATTTGATTATCAAATTCGTAGACACGAGTATTACGCGAACGACCAGCGACGTGCTAGTGCCTTTTTAAGTTAGAAACACCAAATAATCATTACTTAAACAAATACCTGTCCCTTTCGTGCAACTACATACATTAAGAATATTAAATTTCAATTCCTTAAATAACATACTTAAAATTACAGTAAATGTTAAACACGATGGACGGGTGTAACTTGTCGAGAAAAAAAAAGGAAAAAAGGTAACAGAAAAAAACAAAACAAAACAAAAAAAAATATAATTTTTGTTTACATTTTTCTTTTAATTTGCAGAAACCTAACAAACAATAATTTTTCAATTTTTCATCTCCTTAAAACATAGTAACATCTATGCAACACAAGAAATAACTGGTGAAAAAATAAGTTGTAATAATAATAAAAATTATGAAAAAAAAAATAATAAAATTTTTATACTCCGTAGAGTGTGGGAGGTACAATTAAATACACTGAATGACCGTCGGTCGATCTCTCGCCGTCCGCGCTAATGAGGTAGAACTTCAATGAGATTATTTATAACTAGCCTAATTAACACTTAACTAACATTAATTCAATTACATTAACATTTATCCCAGCTTAGGTAACTTAGATTGCTCGACACCAAACAACTTGAGCATTCGCCGGGTAACTTACTACCTTTCAGAGATTCAAATACTTGGATACATTTTTTTTGTTGCCATAGCTCTCACTTTAGTCACTAACGCTGCAGATGAAATCTATAATATTGGTAAGAACATTTCCGAACACGCGCGCTCGCTAGCGACGAAACGAGCTATGGCAGAAACTGAACGCCAAACAATTTTACCTGTAACATTTAAAATAAAATTGTTAAACGTTCAGACACTAAATAACATAAATAAATTCCATATGACGATGCCAGTCACGGAATATAGTGATATTGAATCCTGAGGTAGTATATTTTTGTACTTCAAAATTTTTTTTACTTTTCAATTTTCTCTTAACATCTAATTTACATTATTCCATCATATAAAAATCTATGTAAAAGCTTACTTAAACTAGAACATATTACTCGAGGTAGATTAACTTACACGCTAGTCCTAGTGTGACGGCAGAGGGTCACCATACCCGTATCAATCTTTGGCTTTACCATCACGATATATCGCGATTTATATACAAAATAAACATAGAAAATAATTAAAAATATCATAAACTTAAAACATGAGCCAAAGGAGTGCCATTATCTAGCCGATCGGGCGAGTGAACGTCGCTAACTAATAGTTATATTAATTCTACTGAATTAATTTCGAAGAATATGTCAAAATATTGGACATTTTCGCTGGCCCGACGACGAACTCCTTCAAATAACATCCTTTGTTGGTAACATCAAGTATATTATAGTATCGTAATGGCAATTCGCCGTGTATTCGCCATACATTTTCACATCTAGTGTCGCAGGGACGCGAGAGACCGACCCGAGAGGGATTGTAATACACCGACGAAGTGTCCTTATCACATCAATACAACATTAACACTATGGGGAACTATCCAGTGAGTCTTAAGTATTACAATGTGATAAATAAAAATCATTAAAACCGTGTCAAATTAATTGTACAATCGCAACGACAAGTAAACACGGAATTAAAAAAATATGACTTACATAATATTAAAATTTGATATTTTAAATTTGTACCTTAACGATAGAAGGAAACGATTGAAGTAGCTTAATGGCGATCCCTTAGTGTCAACGTCCAGACAATACTTCGTTACCCCCTTAAAATTAGACGCGATCAAAAAAAAAAAGAAAAAACTTAAAACGTGATGCATTATGCAAATCCCTTTTACGTATCACAAATAAAACATTAAATGTCAAAAGAAATCACATGTACGCATGAATTTTGAATTCACAAAAAATGAAATGATAACAGAATAACTAATTAAACTTTCATCCTAATGTTGTGATTATTGTAAAAAAAATCATTAATTTAACAACTTACAAAAGAAGAATGAAACTAGCCCTAACAATAAACCTAAAACAAATATGCCAAAAATATGTAACGTAATAATGAAAAAAAATCGTCACCTATACCAAGTTATAATATACAAATCGTTGTTTATAGCGCTTTCAATATGGCTACCCCTCAAAGTGAATTTGTCAAAATTACTTATAAGCAAAATCTATATAGTGTCAATGAAATTGCTTTCATGTTCATATTACAAACACCCCGGATTAATATTGAATATTTTTTGGGATTTGCAAAAGTTCAAAAGCGCTATAACCGTCCGTTCTCAATGATGCATTATTTGCATTACGACCCGTCTTCTTCAAATCGTTCCGCTACGTAAACGTAGACCATACGCATTAAAAAAATCCTTGTCTTCGTCAATATTCGCCCAAAACTTTAAAATCGAGGATCAACAACTGGATCAACAACTATACGACAAGACAACAAAATATATGATAGAATTGCCTGTCCATCTGTGTATAAGCTACATATATTATGCCTAAACATTTATGTTTTGTCGTAAAAATAGCATCTATAGGATTATACAAGAAATTTATAGTAAATATAAAGGTGAATATAGAGTAAATTGTATTTTCGTTAAAAAGTATTATAATATTTAGAGTTTTTAAAGTTAGGTACAACGTTCCGATCCATACTGACACTAAAAGGACTGCGCACACATAAACTATAAATAAATTCTTAAATGCGAATAAAAATGAGGTAAATCAATTAATTATTTGTAACGAACAAACAGAAACTACTAATTTAACAATAAATCACTGAGCCTTTGAAAGCGTTTATCATTAAAAAGAAATAAAAATCAATGTACACTAAAAATATAATATAAATATAATAAATATGAATGCAACTCATTCCTAAATATCAGGAATAGAACACCCAGTCGCTACATTCACACTTAACAAAAAAAAACAAAATAAATAAATGGTGTGAACTTAAAATTGAGGTTATTTGGCACTGTCCCGTTTGCATTTGTTCCAAAAGAACTAAACGTGTTGCAGAATCTACGCAGCTGGAGGCGACGGCGGCCTCAACAATTATAATACAATACCACCGACGCCCCACTAAATATTTAAATCTCACCGTTGCACTTGAAATGACTAGGTTATACAATTAAAGAGGGGCCTTCTAAATGTACCTATAAAGAAAATATATATTTAAAAAAAACATAAACGGAATGCTAAAATCGACACCATCGCGTTAAAACATATAATAATTTGGTCTCAATAGTAACATCCGTCCGAGTGGAGACGGTCCTGTGTTACGTGCACAATTTCAACGTTTACCTAACTACTTATGCTTAGGGCATTGTACTTTGTACAAACAAAACGTTCGGTAAAACTGTATAGTAAACTGCCGTCCCGAAACACACTCACATGCTATTTACTTAAACCAGTGGCGAAAACTAAAACAAAAATATAGAGCCTGTCCTATTGTATCACAGATTTGTTTAAATAAACATAAACCAATACCGGTCTATTGCGATAGATAGATGAATAAAGAGTAATTAAAGAGCATTGATTAGAATTATATGATGCAACGTCAAACGCGTGTTTCAACCTAGGCCGAGGCGGTACAAGATTCTCCTATTATTTACAGCTAAGCCTATGCCATCAGCCATCAGTCTCGACAGGTCCTTCAGTACAGAGGTACGAGTGAAGGTGCAAGGTACCGGAAAGGGGCACTGAGCGACATTCGAAGTCACACGTGAATCATCGCACGAGTCCAAAATCTAAGGAAATCTTAAGATCAATTTTTGAGGTAGATCATTACACAATATGCATCGACGAGGTAATTTTATTGTACGCATGTTACAAGAGTAAGAAACGGCACGGGTGACCACGACTGTCCGGGCCGTGCCGGTGTCAACGTAGGGGAACGTTCGCGCGCTACAGTCGTTGGGATACTGACAGGAGTCAATAATTCCTAATTCACATTTATATTGATAATATAACTAACAAATTCTTCCAATAAAGCTTAAAACTGATCAAAGAAAGAAACTATCTATATAAATGGTTGACACTATGTAAGTATCACAACGACTATCAAATCGGCAACACCAAAAAAAAATGACACCAACAGGCCGCCCGTGCGAAGAGGTAGTTTGGTTAAACGATATACAAGAACAAGAACACATAAGAGAGAGTAAAAGAATGGGCATCAATCCGAGTGATCAACTCTAACAAAATACGATAAAATTGCTTGTCCGTTTGTGTATAAACATTTATGTTATATGGTAAAAATTGCATCTTTTGCATACAAGAAATCTACAAAAAATATATAAATGTGAATATAGCAATTGTAATTATATTTGCAAAATAATAATAATATTTAGAGTTTTTAAACTGCGATCAGCAGATAGGACAAGGTCGATCACTCGCATTGGCGCGTGCGGTTGAGCAGCGGGCCGCGGGGCGGCTACTGCGCGTGGTTGGGCAGCGCGCCGGGCGCCAGGTGCTGCACGTGGCGGTGCTCGCGCGCGATGTGGCGCCGCACCGTGTTGTTGCGCGTGAAGGTGCGGCTGCAGTGCGGGCACGGCACGCGGATGCCCTGGTGCCGCTGCCGGATGTGCGCGCGCAGGTTCGTCTCGTACCCGTACAGCCGCTCGCAGTATGGACATTTTAGTTTCTTACCTGCAATATTGTGAGTGAGTGTATAAGATGATAGGTAATGGAAAATTGTTATGTTTAAATATAAAGATTTAAAAGTATAAAAATATTTTATAAATTTAATTGTTTATGTATGCAAGATATGTTAGTTGCAAGATACATATTAATTACTAATACAAGATACATACTAACTACATACAAATTCAACAAACAATTAACAAGATTTTTTATACATTTTTATTTAGCTAAAAAATATGTATTTCCTTACCATCAGCAGTTGCTATTCCGCCAGATTTGCTCGTGATCAGTTTCGTGGGCCAAAGGTCGGGGCTGGGTTTGGGGGGTACCGGTGAAGTCTCCTGCGCCTTGTCGTGGTAATTGCTTGTGGGCACCGGTACTGCGGGAGGCGGTGAATTGTTATAACCCGAATGGTAGTCGTTCTCACTTTTTACCCGTAAATCTGGAAATATAGCAGACAAATTGTGAATATTCAAATCAGTAATATATAGAGATGTAACAAAAAACGAATTTAAATGCCAATTGCTCCTTAAACCAACAAATTTAAAAATTAAACGTCCAAGTATTAGTAACTGTCACCAATTATTAGTGTTATTTGGAGAAAGGAGTGTTATTTGTAAATTTTGAAAACGAAACGGACCTTCAGCCCCCTGGTCATTGGACAGGCTTTCCATCATACCATCATTAACCGCGGTGCCTTTATCGTATCCGTTGTTCTTTGGGTTGGCGTGGCTGGACGTGTCGGGCGCGTCCTCGTAGCGGCCGCTGGCGCCCGGCGACGAGCGCGTGTCCGGCTCGTCGGCCACGCTGCCGCAGTGCGACGATGACGAACTTTGCCTAACAGACGTGTTTAAACTTTACATTTATAGAGGGGATGTTCTATTCGTTCGAAATACTTATATAAAAACTATTATTATTATTAATGTGTCAATATCAAATTCAAAATTGCTATTCAATAGTTATCATTTTATGTAACCTTTACCTTCAGGATATTTGTTAAATCCTCACGCTCCTTACTTGTAGCAGGGATGGACGAAAACTAAACCGTATTACCATTTATTTACTTTTCCGTGCAGTGTTACTGGATCAAACAAATTCTCCAACTTAATCGGGACACACCGACACATAAAACAATTTTTATTTCTTAAATAAAATTTTAATTTAAGACTATCTATCTCATTCAGTTCATCTACACATAAAATATGTATTTCCTTACCATCAGCAGTTACCATCAGCACCTAATCTATACGTACAATAAATTAGACCGAAAAAAAAAACCAATCACCTGTAATTCCTTGCATGTGGGCTCTGTGACGGTGACGGTTTCGGTGGAGGTGGTCTGCGGTGCGTAGAAGAGTGCATAGGTAGGTGAGCGGGTGGGGCATACCGCCCCATAGAGCCCCCTCCACTGTGTATAGGCATTCCTCCGTACTGGGGCATAATCGGTGCGAACGTGGCCGTGTGCGACTGAGGCGGGGCAGAGTCCTGGATATCACAGCTATTGGATCCTGATACTGGG
Organism: Heliconius sara; assembly: GCA_917862395.2. NCBI lineage: Eukaryota > Metazoa > Arthropoda > Insecta > Lepidoptera > Nymphalidae > Heliconius > Heliconius sara. The sequence goes on along the minus strand of OU860780.1, from coordinate 9,530,361 downwards.
CTCGTCTTAACTCGGGTTGAATGGCGCTCTGATGCTTGCTGCGTCTGCTGCTTCACCCATGCTTCGTTGGACATTTCCATTGATAGGCCTTTAACCTGAAATTGTTAATAGTTGAAAGTGATTAATATTATGCACTGTAAGCCATTACAGAAGAAATAACATGTCTTTTCTAATTTTCTGTCCTCTGCTAGTGATACACAACTGAATGGAAAACTACTTTATTCCTTTATTTTTTAAATGTTTTTATAATTGACTTTAGAGAAATTGCTAATTTGATAACAGAACTGTTCACACAGACCCAGATTTATTATTTAGATTTTTTTACATGTGACTTTGATTTGGCACCGGTATTGGTAACACTTAATGTTTTTGAAGGGAAAAAGAATAAGTGACTTATCACCAACACCTCTTAACATATACCTCAAATTGGAAGAATTAAATTTAGATTTTACCTGTAAATTTTCTCCGCTTTTAAGAAAGCTGGAGAGAGCATCCTGGCTGACATGCACCTCTCCCTTGTACATGAACTCGAGGAGTGCCTGCATGTTGTCAGCACTGGTTGCTTCAAGGAACACGTAGCAAGCGCCTGCATGGCTAGGCGGAGCTGTGTCGAATAACTCTTGAAAATGTTTACTGCATGCTGCCAAGATAATTTTATGTGCCTTGAACTGGCGTCCTGAAAAGAAAGTATATTTTTTATTTATTAGAAAGTGAAAAGTGTGAATGTGATGTGTGATGAACTTTGTATGAATTTTGACTTCCTCTCTTTCGGATTTAATAAATTTAGTAAACCTCGTTTTTTCTTGTTACTACTCTAGGAATTTCAGGAATTCCTTTTTCATGTAGCTACGTTAGTTAAGGAGTATAGTGTGCTACTCTATATTCCGAAAAGCTTAATAAAATACATGATCGTGTATTTTAATTATATTTTTTCATTCTAAGTTAATCTAAGTCTAGTTTGAGAGCTGATGATGCTACAGTGCAAAAATATATAAAGATAAATGAATATATTAATAATGTTACAGATTACATTACTAACCCCTGAAGAGTTAATCAACATCGGCAATTAGTATCTGAAACATGGTAGTTACGGTATCTATATCTACAGACATACATACGTCGCGACAACAGAGCGCCTACATCTGCTGTTACGTCAGAGTGAATAGTGCGGAACAAAATACAACTAACCTTGGACCCACCGTCACACGTCGATTAGGTGTTTTACTGACGGACGATTTTTGAACGCAATTTTATTATTTTATTCTATTTTATTTTGTTCTTAATATTATTTAAGTTCGATGTATTTTTTTTATCATTTCCTCGCTCAGATATCGAGGCAAAGCCCGACGTCGAGTTCCGCCACTTAACACTCGATGCATTCAGAATGCGGCGGACAGTGGAGAAATGGCAAACCTCGTTTTTTCGCCGATAGAAGGGGAAGGAAGAAATGCTTAACGCCCAGGTTCTCGCTGCCTACCCAGATATGTGCGGGACACAGCGTAAAGCGAACCAAAAAAAAAACTAAAGTAAATATAAAGGAGCTGAAATTTTCTAAATGTACTAATTAGTACATTTCCTTTAGACCATTTCAAATCCTTTATATTTAAAAACTAGAACGATTGGACGATATAAAGGCGACAATTTAAACTGTCAACTATAAATTAATTTTCATATAGTAAGTAATTAAAATTATTATCATCAATATATATTCAATATATTGAAGTTACGACATATATACATGTATTGAATTTTTTCCTACAAACGTGAAATAAAAAAATAGGAACTTCAATTAATTTGGCCCTAGAACCAGAAGCTGCACATTTTTTTAAAAAACTGCGCCGTTGTCTAGCAATACAGAAAAAAACAGCAAATTCGATATTTTTGTGTTCAATTCCCACACGAAGAAAAGGTTTTTGTTAATTTCTCCAGTGTCTTGTTGACACTATGTTCATTCTGGCTACCCTACGATATGTGATAAAACACCAGTCGTGAGCGATAAAAGCAAAAAACCATAGTACATATATTAGTTACAAAATAAATAAATAGGATTGTAGTCTTCATTATAAGAGTTAGGCTACGCTTTATATTGTTCATGAAATGAAAACGACCTTAGTTGAACAATTACATATGTATATTTACAATTTTTTTTGTTTGTTAATTATACTGTTGTTAACATTGTATGTATTATTATTAACTTTAAAGTATTTCTAAACAAGTCTTATAAAAAAATTTTAGATCATACAGACATTAAAATTCTAAATACAATTTTCTAATTTAACAAAATATATAATAACTTTGAAATTTATATATACAATTTTAAGCTCATTTTAATGTTGTTGTGTAGTCTGCCTTACGAGACAGTGTAGTTTGACGTTCCGCTCCTACGGACTATGCCCACAGATTAGATTTACTTCCTTGTTCTATAACAATCATTGCAGTTATATTTTATTTTCTTAATATTTTATTTTCTTTAAAAGTTGCATTGCAATTTTTTAAAGAAAATAAAATATTATTTTAATGAAAGAATAACAAACATCATAATTATTTAGAGAAAACCTTGTGGCATATCACTATGTTCTCCACTTTCTGTTTAATTTAAATACAACAACGTGATACAACTCAATATAGATCTCTCAACCAGGAAAATGAAAATATTTTAAATATAAAATTTGCTTTAAACAGCTAAATATTTATCACCTGGACCACGAAGCCATCTTGTAGTTAATGAGAAACAAACTTATTAATTATTTATTTCTTTTTGACTTTGCTCTAATGATTTTAATTATCTACAAAATATAATAAAAATAAGTTAAAATATACCAAAAAATATCTATATGAATAATTATTATACATATATAATAATGTATGAGATACATTACTACCGCTAGTGTTGTTACCTTGGCATTGGCCTTACCTTGTCACTTCCTTAATAACCTACAAAGAATTCAAATGGGAACGTGACTTGGACGTTTTAAATAACATAACGATTTTAAAAAAACATGGGCAGTAAAACAGAAATTTGACGTATTTTATATGTAAACTACTAAAAAAATTTAGATGAAATTTTGAGTAATATATGAGAATAACACATAGGGTATAATTTATGTAAAGATTTTGATCATAATTTTAGTATTTAGAATTTGCCTATAATATATAAAAATAAGCTTGAGCAGTCGGGCCGCGTTTGGGTTGCTAGTTTTTCATACTTCTCTGTGGTTACTTCGTCTCTGTGGTCAAATGGAAGTCACGAAGAATTTTGTTTGACTCATGACTTATTGACACAGTACCCGAAGTTACTGTGACCACAGATTCAGTGGGCAGTTCTATAGTTTTCTTAAATAAATGAAATATCCGACCAACCAGTATTTCCTGAGATTAGTGAGTTTGACCAAACAAACTATCTAGTTTTATAATATTTATATAATTTGTTCATTGAACAACAACTTTTTGTACTAAATTTATTGTATAATATATAATAAGTCAATCTTCTTCTGTTCTTATCCATGTGTTATATGACGTAATGGAAAATTTTGGAATTTCTCAGTATTAATATATTAGCTCTTTTATTTCATAAGTAATAATTTACATATATATAAATACAAAAAATGTATAATGAATGTATATAATTCGTCAAACAGTCAATATGGTAGGGAAAAATCACTCCTTGATTATTGCCGTCATTATAATGAAGCTAGAGAATTGTCGTGAGAAAATTGAACCTATAACCTTCGCACGAGTTATCTGTGCCAATTAGACGTACCCTGCACTACAATGTACATTATCAAATAGTTTAAAGTTTAATTAAACTTTAATTAAATATTAAATTCAATTTGGAGTCATCGGGATCTGACTGTAAACTCAATGGTTATATTTTCGATCCGAGTTATGGTAAAACTTATTTTCGTTTTTCGCTTTGGCAAAATAAAATGTGGTGTGGGATCCGTCGTCTTCAGCGCAATATCTCGATTTAGGGAATACAGAATATAGAATTAAATATCACCTTTTATCATTATCTACTACCTATATCTATCACTAAGTTCTCTACTATTATATTTTTTTAGAATCACGCTGTATCTCACATGTAGCTGGGTAGCCCACAGGAAACCTAGTATTAAGACACTACGCTTCACACTCCTCCGAATTTTGAAGGCCTTGCGTCTTGTGCGGCGGGACTCAATGCTGCGCTTTGCCTCGACACCAGAGGGAAGAAAGAGAAATATAAATTTAAATAAATACTTAATTTCCTCAAGTGAGGATCGAACCCACAACCTGTCGTTTACAGTCACACGCTTGTGCCACTGTACCGCGACTGATCTCTGTAGTTTAATTTAAGCGGAACAAAGCGTGAAGATTTGGCTATCTGTAACTTTACTTGAAATATACATTCAATATGCCTATGTCTGTTACGATGGTTTCACGTGCTCAAGTCACGTGTTCGGCAATCTGTATCTCGACGAAAAATGTTATTATGTATCGACGTGACGTGACAAGGACAGGTTTATTTTTAAGGTTTATTTGAAAAATATATATAATAAGAAAAAAATATTTTATAGCAATGCGATAGTGGATTCAAATCTCTTAAGTAGGATTCATTGATCATTAAAATATATATAATATTACAATTTATATAGTTTTATCTTATAAATACTTTATACTACAAATTAAACCAAAAAGTTAAGGTTTATTTGCATTTTATATTCCAAGCAATATTTTCTCTTCTAAGCAAACACTAACTAGTTCTTATAAATCATTAAATATAATAATAAAAAATAAAAAACTTTAGTTCTGTAGATATAACGTTCTTTCTTTTCACTGTCAAATATCACTTAGATACAATATATTTAAAAGGAAAAACCGCCTCTCCATCTAAGATGAAACACAATAAATAACCACAACGCTTATATAACGCGGTGTACTGAGATCTATTCATGCAGCCTGCATCTCACGATATAAATAGAATAATAGCATAATAGTACTGCATTTGTTATGAACATGGCCTGACCATCAGCTGAACATCCTGCTCGAGTTGTCACCTATTTGCCGAGATGTCGTTCGAAGGAACATAACAAGGACCATTTGAGAAAATCTATACGTGTAATAATATTATAAAGCTGAAGAGTATGTTTGGTTGACCTCACCAATCTCAGAAATTACTGATTTAAAAATGAACGTAAAAATCATAGTAGAAAACTAGTACGACGTAGGTACAATCCGATTTCAACATATAATGGCAAAAATAGGTAAATTAAATATATTTTTTTATTTTATGAAAAATATTGTAATTACTATGTTAGATTTAAATTTGAGAAAGTACCGTGAGTTAAAGTAGTGTTGTCGATAAACGATAGTTTTGTTTTGAATATTGCCAAACACATTTGTATTTTAGCGAGCTGTCTGTGTCGTCTTGGGCATCACGTGCTAGGCGTGTAGGTAAAAGTATATATTTAGTATATTTGTTTCTAAATCAAATGGCTCCATTTTACTGATCATGTTATATGAATCAGGAAATTTGTATCTTATTTTTTATGTTTATATTTTAAGCTTTTTTTTGACATGATTAGATCAAGAACGATGTTTATTTAATAACCTTTTTAGTAATCTTTTCAAAGTGTCCAAAGAAAATGGAGAAGAGGGTATCAAATCTCTACAAAATAAAAAAAAATACTATTACCTACGAGTATGTACAATTGTAATTTTGGTTCACATCAATTCTCAATTCTCATAACGTAAGGTTGTATCAAATAAATATAATAACACATAAAATTGTATTATCGGTACCTACTAAAACAAAATAAAATTAAATATTTTTCAATATAGTCTTATATAGCACAATATTAATATATGCATTTCAACAGCTACGTTTACAAATCATTAGCATTTTTATTTGTTACAAAGGTCATTTTTCGATAACTATTTCAATTGACCTAGGCCTAGAGCATTCAGTTTTACGACACATTTTATCAAAAAGTTAATCTCGAAATTGTTTCAAGGACTTTTCTTTACATGTTACGTTTATAACACCTAGAACTAATTGTTTTATTGTGTTAGATTTTTTAAATATATTTTATAGTAAAATATTTTTTATGTTTTAACTGTAATAGCCAGGCATAAATAAGACTAATATGAACACGAACATAGCTAATTTATTGTGCCAAAGATCTTACTTGTATTGGTTATTCGATTCTTGGATGACGAAATAAATAGCAAATTTCTAATGTTTCTAAAATTTCTAATTTCTATGATATTTATATACTATTATTTGTTATAGAAGCAATAGTATAAAGAAGAAGACACAATATATAGAGGCTATTGAAAAAAACTTAAAGTATGAAACATAAAGACAAAAACAAAGACAAAAAACACATAAGGCAGAAAAATACAGAAATAATGTTTAAAACTAATTCCGTTTTATTTTCTGTGCATAGTTTTAATTAGATGACAACATTAACTTTTTATTAATATGACCTTTGTCATCAAACAGTAACTAAATCAATCGATTTGTTATTCGATTCATAATAAAGTACATCCCTACTCCAAAACCATAGAGCAAGATAAAGAAGAATGCACTCGTGCTAGTGTTGTAACTGTGCCCACACCGCTGACGTAACTAGGAAATGGAAGAACGACATTGGCTGGCGCGGGCGCAGTTGCAACACTAGCCCGACATTGGCCTCATTTCGAGGCCTACTAACGTCAGATAAGCGTTAGGTCTACACTTTTTCGTTGTTTATGTTAAATTAGAACATTTTGATCGTGATTTAGAATGTAAACGCAATTAATATATGTATTTAGGCTTTAAAATTAGTGACAGACCCTGTACTAAATACAAATTTAATTGAAATACAAATGTTTAAAGCTTTATTACTTGGTGTACTATTTAGGAATATGATGTTTCTGTCATAATAAAGTTTAATTTGAAGTAGATAATTTTTAAATTTTCTATGAAAAAAAAATGAATAATAATGGCCAGTATATATATAATATGGATGAATATCATATGAATATCATATGAATCAAACTACGTGACGAAGAGTGCCCATGTTGTTATTAATCTTGTCATATTTTTTAAACGAATTCATTTATAAACATATTCCGTAATCATCGTGATATAGGGTCAGCGACTATAAACGAGATTGTGGGTTCGATTTCCACTCGAGGGAACGGAAGATTTTTATTTCCTCGGTCTCCTTATTTTATTACCAGTTCTTTTTATTTCACGCTATACATATGTTTTTTGACCTGTTATTAGGGCGAGAAAATGAAAATAATTCATTCCCTCGAGTGGCAAACAAACGTACAACCGTTCTGTATATAGTTAGTCGATGTGCCGGCTGCGTCACAATAGCTTTTATTTAACACCTAATTTAGCATGTTTAGTTTCTTTTTCATTTATATTGTACGATATTTCACAATATTGTAAAAATGTCAGTCGGGCGGCCTTGTATTTAAAATAAGTAATTATTTCAGTAACTACTTGCGCTATTTAACAATATTGCAATGCGAAATATTTTAAAATCCTAACTAGGCGACCTATTATTAAAAAAAATATCTATTTATAATAATTTTTTTCTTCGAAAAATTTAGCCACACCCAAATTTTGTACACAATTTAAGCACATACATTCTGGTACAAATACAAGTGAAATATTTATAATAAAAAATCAGAATGTATTGACTCCATCGTTGCATTATTTGTAAAAAAATAATATTCTAATGATACTGAAATCATAATAAGTTCTTTGATTTTCACGATTATTACACATATTAAATGAAACTAATTTAACCGGATTAATCGCGTGTATTTAAGATTTTTACATTTTGGAAACCCGACGTTTCGAACACTTTACAGTAGTCCGTGGTCACGGGTACGACCCGGGACGGGTGTCTACCCGTGACCACGGACTACTGTAAAGTGTTCGAAACGTCGGGTTTCCAAAATGTAAAATTCTTAAATATACGCGATTAATCCGGTTAAATTAGTTTTATTTAATATTGATACTGAAATCAATTCACAAATATAAAAAAATATTATTAAGCTATTAAGTGATAGTCGTGGGTTCGAATTCCACTCCATGAAATGAAGTAAAGTCGAAGCCTCTTGGCAAGAAATTAAATCGATCAATCGATAGGTATCGTTGTATACAGCAAGACACTATAGATGTTTCACATTATTGATTTTTAATAGAGTCCTTAAAAATTAAATTGATATATAAGCACCTGCAATTTAACAATATATTTCATATTGTAAATTGTAAATTTACTTGCATAGCCACTGTACTAATATTTTAAGTTTACGCTTACAAATTTTCACTCAAATAATTACTCACAACCAGCCATACATAAAATTAAGAGGGAAACATAGAGGGATGCCAACTAAATTCACATGTAGCAACTTCAAAGAAATGAACGCATGAATTTAACCCTTTACACACCCCAATCAATAGCAACATACACCCTCGGGGGGTAAATTAGGCCTAACTGCACAACTATAGGGGTGTGCCTCCCTGGGCGGTTTTGTTTTAGGTATAATGCACTTAAATATAACAGTGGGGGAATCGCGCTCCCACCCTAGCCACAACACCTTGACTTCTGATAGTAAAACAGCTATTCGATATACGTAACAATTAATATGGTTTGTGTAATTTAGTAAATAATTTACTTTAATTTTTGGTCTCATATAAATTTACTATAGCATTTATTAAAGTAATAGTGTTAAAATTGATAGATTGGTAAAGAAACCGATAAAATTTTACTATGCGTCATACATATAAATATATACGTCATGTAGAGTCATGTGCCTTAACTAACTTAGTAGGAAATAGAACGTCGATAACTAAGTATCTATGAAAGCCTTTCATATATACAAATAACCCAACCCAACCCAAGTTCGCTATAGTATTTAAAAAAAACTGACATTTAAAAACACTCTAATCTGTTGCTAAATTTCATTTAACAAATTCGAACTCTATAGAAAATATTGGTTAAAATCAACAAAATGCATTTTAACAATTTTCCCATTTCTATACAATAATAGATTCCTTCAGTTCTTCAGATAAGTGATATATTTGTATGATTTACTTTTTATACAAATTACAAAATTAAAGAAGAAAAATCATAACGATAAATTATTTATTTATGTAACTTGGCAAACATCCACGGTAGACGCCTATGAAGTGACTTCATAATTTATGGGTTCTCGTTATGAAATATTTTCTTTAAAAAACTTAACATAATTCAATATTTAGTATTCAACTATGAATAATACAGACATCATGTTGCACTCCGGAAGTGCTTGAGTGAATGCGAGGGTCGGTACTCCCTTTGGAAAAATGTGCATTTATATTTATAATGTAGGTAGGTACATAATATTTCTTCTTTCCGAAAAGTTTCTCAAATGGAAAAATAATGGAGGACTTAATGATCTCATCAGTTGAATCCTTGAATATGTCATAAAATAGTTAAATATATGAACATAGCTATTTCTTTTAGCTTTACTTTACACTTTACGCCCCCGCCCATTGCAGGGGAGGCAGAACCTAGACCGTTCCGCACGTTCCGCCGTATTCTTGAGGCATTGCGTGTTAAGTGGCGGAACTCAACGCTGCGCTTTTACTTCGTTACCAGACCGAATAAATGAAAATATCTAATAATCACACGTCTGTGCCACTGCATCACAACTGGCCTCAATGCGACAGTTGTGAGTTTGATTCCTACTCGGAAAATAATAACACTAGATCCTCTCTGCTTATTTCGTAAAACGAAACAATGTATAATGAAAACTATAATTTTTCTAAGAATCTTCATGTATATCAATGCATAGGATTGTTTTTATTTAGCTGACCTTACTGCCATTGATAAGACACGAGGCGAGCATTTTGTTTTGGATATTCATCAATAAAATATACAAATAATATATTTTTAATTTAGCGTTACTATCAAAAAATATCCCAAAAAAGATGATAGTGATGGAAGAAATCACATTCTGTAATTTTATAATTGAACCCCCACCATTTTTTTTTTTTTTTTATGGAAAAGACACAGCAAACGAGCGTGCGGGTCACCTGATGGTAAGTGATTACCGCCGCCCACGACCCCGTGCAACCCCAGAGGAGTTACAGGTGCGTTGCCGGCCTTTAAAATGGGTTGGGCACCGGGGCCCGGCATTACCTGATGCGAAACGCAGTGGCATAAAGCCACCACTTCACGCCGGTTTTAAATGCCGGGGGTGGTAATGATCCGGTCGAGTCTGCCCATGCGTGTTGCCATTGCTGGCGACGTGACTCTACCACACGTACTTTAGTCGCCTCTTACGACACCACAAGTACCAGGATGATCCTATTCTAGGCCGGGATCACACGGCATAAAACGTTTCTTTCAATCTCGCACGTATTTCGATGCAGTAAAATAAAAAATGACTACGCCTGCGCCTTAGCGTACTACGCCACGTCACGCTAGCAATACCTATTAGGTATTATAGGATAATCGCTAACACGATAATATACGTTGTTTATTATTTAGAAGTTAATGTCACTGTGTGAAGAAAACATGTCTCTAAGTCACTTAGCATTAAGTATTTTTTCTATTAATTATTACTGGAAAAAATATTATTTTTTTTTTTTAGATTAACGCTGTTTCCCTAGCGAAGGTAGGCAAACGCAACGGTCTGCGAAAGACTTTAAGAAATTTCAAGTATATTTCTAAGGTTTTTTTTACGTTTTAACAATGTTTTTATGTTTTAACAATTTTTTATCTATAGTTTATACAAATTAATCTATAATTTATATAGATGTAGATAAAGTATGGAAACTATTGTGGCGCAAAGAGATGTCATGTGACACTTAACGGGAGGGTTGTAGGGTTCAATACCTTCTCGGGGAAAATGTTATTTAAATTATCCGCAGTGACAAGACAAAATTCGGCGGTGAGTTCCGCCACTAAACCCAATATGGGTTCTCCTCGAATTCGGTAGGAAAATGGAAAATGGACTGTTATACAAAAATATTTATACTAGTTCTGAAAGAACTAACACACACTTTTAAAAATAACCAAACAAAACCCAACCAAACCCTTTATCTGCACTAAGCGTATCTATAATAACGTGATAACAGATTACAGGGACAACATATTTGACGAAATATTTAAACATATCATTCAAGTTAATTCACGTAACAAATGATAGGCCTCATCCTGATGATAAATAATATCTAGTAGGTTTGTATTTATACACAAAAGTACCTAAAATAACATCCATATATAGAAATGCTAAACAGATTTCGTTGCTTATTCCATAAAAGATATAGAGAAAAAAATTTCGTTCATTCATTTCGAAAAGCAACTTTTTTCTCCGCTCTTTTTTAAATAGATATACCTCTTTATATTGTACTATATTTGTAAAAACATCAAGCTGCCTTTCACATTTTCATATTCTGAAAATCCCCAATTGAATTGCAAGCACGAAATTGACACCAGCGGGCGAGGCCATAAAAATGCAATAGAATCACGGCCCACGCACCCCGCCCGCCCGCCGAGAACAGGAACACTGTCGATAAGTTCCAATTTTCCTCTCAAAAGTCAATTTCCGTAGAACCGCCCCGAAAATTATAGATAAACGTCAAATTATAAAATACGACAAGTACAAGAAACATGTGGCTTTGTCGTAAACAGAAATAATGTTGGACATTTTCTTTTATGTTATTTTAGTTAAGAAATATATTATATTAGTTAAGAAATGTGTAAAATACATTAAAGTTCAATTAAGGCATTTCTAATTAAAATATAAGATCTACTAATTGAAGTGTCAGCTAATTCGTAGTGAAAGACACTCCGTTCCCCACTTTCTGCCGAATTCCGGAGGCATTGCGTGTTAAGTGGCAGAACTCAACGCCGCGCTTTGCCTCCACACCAGAGCATGGAGCAAGAAATGGAAATATAAATTTAAGTAAATATTTCATCTCCTCGAGTGGGGATCGAACCCACAACCAGTAGGTTTTACAGTCATACTCTGTGCCACTGCGCCACGACCGTTGACCGTTAACAATTTTAAAATATCTAAAACTAAATTTATCAAAAAATATATGTATAACGCAACCTACAATATTACGAAAAAAACGTTAACAACTTGTAACAATCCATCATTGATATGAAATACTTAATAAAATCTGCACTCTTCAATATATAAAAAATAGAGGAAAACACCTGAAAAAAAACTCCTGAAAATTGAAGCCCACAATTTTGCGGATGCAGCATCAATAACGTTCACGAGGGTAGAAATCAGGGGTGTTATATGTATATCTAGTCTGTATAGCGCCGTGCGTTGTCAGCTGTGGGGGGTGGGGGCGACACACATAGCCGGGTCGATACTGCCGGCGCCGATGCGTTCCGCATTGGGAGCGAACGCAGTGCACGATTTTGTAGACTTTAAACATTATTTTTAAGACTATTTTAGACATTTCTATAATATTTTATATGAAATAATAACATTTGTTAGTTAATCATTTATTATTTAGTAGTTAGTTAAAATTTTATGTTATTATTTTAAGTTTATTGTGATTTTATTATACGTTGTTAAAAAAATCAGCTTCACGCTGTATTCCGCACACTGCAGGGTAGGCAGGGGGAATCTAGTGTTAAGGCACTGTTGTAATATGTAATTATATATTTTAGGTATGTTTATAGATTCAACTAATTCTTTTAGATATAGATATTTAAAAGTTTCATATAACTGATTGAGAATAACTAATAACAACAATTTTAATAACAATTTCACTTCCCAACAACACAACTCCAGACACAAACAGAAAAAGAAAATACAACATAACAAATCTCGTTAATATATCATTAAGTTTTTCGTAAAATAATATGTATCATAGACAAATTAAACACAATTATTTATGCGCTGCTTGATAAATAGGTTATTCAGAACTTCGAATTTCAGGGTTCGAAGTCTCAAAGTTCCTGAAGGCAGCCCCCACCCACCACCACGTCTGGCGGCCTCGAACTCGATGAAAGAAAAATCGCAACGTTATTAACGTACTGACTAATTATATTATTGGAAATCGTGCAAAAGGATAACTTATTAATAGTTTGTTTATATTATATAAGCAAGAATTGAAACAATAAATAAATAAATATGTCGTAATTTTATATTTTTGCAGTAAAATATTTGTTTCACATCTATATGTAACATACGTTTCATACATACGATGTAACATACATACGATGTGAAACACTATTGTTTCTATTTTAGCTCACCCCAATCCAAAGTCGTAATTTAAACCAATTATACAGATATCGATACTGATAATGTTACGAATCGATAATATAATCGATACGATCCAACACGCGATTTCGATACCTGGTGGAGCGCGGAAAAAAAGAGTGTCTTAACACTAGGGTCAGGTAGGAAAAAAAAATATTTGTAAAATGGGTCTAGATAAAAAAATGTTTTGCCCGGATCCTGTTAGACAGGTTGAAAACTAAAAAAATTTTTTTTTCTATATTACAAAAATATTTAAATTTAAAACACACAATAACAATTTAAAATATCCTTAATCAAAATTATCCATATAAAAGCATAACGACATTACAAAAATGCAAACTTCATCCAAAAATAGCCACAAAGTAAGACCGTTGGAATTTCCAAAGCCTAACGACTAACGACGGGGTCGATCGTAACCTAGATTTTATAGATTTTGACGCAGGGCGCATGCGATCCTATCCTTGCAATCAATAAGTACAGGGTGCACAATACACACCGTGCGTCCTAATTAAGGAAAACGATCATATTATTCACAATATTTTCCGACCTTGTCCTTGGCAGTGCCATGGGATTTGAGTCTCGTGGATTATATGTTAGGTTAGTAAGTTTTTTCTCTTCAAGTTTTTTTTCCAAATTTATTTTTCACGCTGTATCAATAGCAGGATAAGGCAAGAACTAGTGTTAAGGCACTCCGTTTGCCACTTTCCGTCGATTTCTCAAGCCCTTGTCTGTTAAGTGGCGGAAACTAACGCCGCGCTTTGCCAAAATAAAACTTTTTTAAAAACTTCGTAAATATTTTGAGTGTTTCTTAACTTACGTTTTTTAAGAACCTGGGAACCTAGTATTAAGCCACTTCCGTTTCCCATTTTCCGCTGAATTCTAGAGGCATTGCATAATGAGTTTTAATTAATAAAGTTAGACTTTTTCTAAAGAATAAATGAGTAAAGCTGAACTGGTTATGAAATAAAACTTATCGGACACTCCTCCTGTATACAATTTGTCCTAGAAGAGAAAAAAAACTAAAACAACTTTTCTTTAGATTCTGTTTTTTATCTACATTTACCCATATATTTTTATAATTGGCCATAATATATGATTAAAATATAACTAGGCTAAGAGATGCACTTTAAATGACAAAGGTTAGAATGGGTTATACATCGTTATATTTATAAAAGATAGCCGTTTTCCTCTTAGGTCCTTTTTAATATTATGACCTTTCACTCCATTTTTTTATTATTTGTAACGCATATGTATTTATTTACGGTTATATAACAAAGGAAATCACAAAAATATATTGTCTGTAAAATATTAATCTCTATATTCATATTTATTATAAACATACATAAGACGAGGCGAAAGAGGTATGTAGAGACCGTAGCGTTTGGCGCTCCGTTCTCTCTGACTACCCCGCTAGGGATAAAGCGTGAAACTAAGTTAAGTTAAGTTATAATTTATAGATTTTTAAGTGTCAAAAAATATTGCCATACTATAAACAAATGGTCAACGTTAGTGGCAAATGTAGGTCAACTACAATATCTAAGGTTTCCTCTATAAGCCAAACACCTTCAAACTTAATTTTTATCACACTCTTTAAGGTTTCTTCAAAAGTTACATATCGGTATTTTTTATTTTTATTTAATATAAAGAAACTATGATAGCATATAAAAGCTTTTAAGTTGTTAGGTTTCATAATGATAGAAAAATGATAAAAAAAAATCTAAATATTTTTATTAATTGCTATTAAAAAAATGCAATAATTAGGGTAAAATCGTTTATTAATTAAAAATATTTTTTTCACCAATCTTACATATTTAATTAAGGTCAATAGTTTTTTTAATAGGTGCTTGAATATTGATTATTTAACAGAATAAATAATCGGCATCATTTCAAACTGCCTAAAAAAATTTCAACCGTTAAGTTCAATACTATCTAAATGATATTAATATAATTACGCGATAAGCATATTTTTTTATATATATACAAATTTCTCTATAGAAATACGGCCAAAAGACAACTGTGTAAATCTAAATTCAATTGAAAGTAGAATCTTGATTCGATAGGTAAAACAAGTGTCTTATTACTGTGTATTTTATTCGATAATTTAAATAGCAACACCTTGACGCTTTTTCTCGCATATTGGCGTATACAGAACAAGAAGAAATACAGATAGCCTATTGTCAAGATATGTAGTTAAGAGACTCCTTTCTTCAGTCAGAAGCAGAACTCATATGTATATTTACGATACAATATTATTTTGTGTGTAATATATATTTTTTAGCTTTAAGTTCGCTATGTGCAGGAAACTGCACATAGCGGAGTAGACAGAGGGAACCTAGTTTTAAAACACTCGGTGAGTATTCATTAACTGCCGTTCCCGTTTTTCGCCAAATTCACCGAGGCATTGCGCGTTGAGTGGCGGAACTCAACTCCGCGCTTTGCCATATTTTTTTTATTACTTTGATAAAATAAAAAAAACTGAACTTATTTCACACTATCAACATTGCGAATACGCAATATAAACTTCAAGGAAGTGGCCAAAATTTGAATTTCGCTTGCAGAGATAACGAAATGCATTCGTCATTTGTTTTTTTTTTACAAACCGATAAGATAACCTCTCGACGAATGCGTAAAACACACCCGACACGTGTAACTCCTTAAGTTCAATACACCGATATCTGTAACTTGAAATATTATGCACTTTATCGTCATACGGTATTTATAAACATTATCAAGGCCATTTTGCCAATTTTTGCAAGTGAAATAAACAATTTAAGCTTATTTGTTTAAACATATATTTCCTTAACGTCATCTGCACCTTCAACCCGTGTTGCAGCGTAGGCAGAGGGAAAGCGGCGAGGTAATATTAGGTGTATTACCTCGCTACTTTCCGCCTTATTCTGGAGGCATTGCGTGTTGACACCAGAACGAAGAAATGAACAAAAAATTTTTAATTTCTTCGAGTGGGAATGAAACCCACAACCTGTCGCGTTTCCAACGGTACGTTTTAAGTCTTAGTTAGCCTCAAATAACGAAATAACAATAATAACAAACGCCATCGAATTGCTTTAAGCGCGTGCACTGTAAAAATATACGTCAGTATTTAGTATTTATATTATATGACAAAAATGTTCTATTTTATTAGTTCTAAAAAAACCCGATACACCCTATACCTATTTCTCATAAATAAGTCATAATAAGGCATTTAGTGACAAAAATTATTTAAAATTGCAAGGTGATAGATACTTCACCGTTTTTATTTGATAAAGATATTGAAACTTACGAACGAAAGTTATTTCATCATCATAAATTTTTTTATGATGATTTCTCAGAATTATGACTATTGGCAAATGCAGCATAATAAAAAGTATTATAGGTGGTATGCGGGCGAAGCCGCGAGTGGGCCGCTAGTTATGTATACAAAATGGTTGAAAATTATAAATTGTAACGACATACTATGTTTAAATATGACTACGATTATATTAAGTTTCAACGGGAAGCGGACGTCATTTCAACAATTCAAAGCCAATATTGATGTAAGATTTTAGGAAATATTGCTGTCTTAAGTTGAAAACTAGCAAATTGTCGCAAAATTCTCAAACGTATACAACAATTTATATATAATTTGTTTTTTTTTTTCATTTACACTATTCTTTTCTCTGATTTATTAAGATAATGCACAGTGTGGGATTATGTTGCTAGATGTCTTACCACTAAACTGTGCGATTAATAAATTTAAAATGATCTAAAAAATAAAATCATTAAATAAAAAAATGAACTTAAAAAATTTTTGAAAATCTTTTATATTCATAGTGAAAAAAACCTTATATCTTTAAAAAAAATCAAATAGACCTATTTCAAATCTTCGACTCACTCTTATCTAAATTAGGTAACACACTGAAAAAAAAAAGTATTTTATCTCTTGCCGGTGTCGACGACCTCGTTATCAATTTTGCAAATTCGCGAACATCTATGCACGTCCACGACGTAGCCTAATAATGATAAATGGTGATAATTTACGACACGCAGAACTGGTTCTTAAAATATAATTTATATACTTTTTAATGGTTGAACGCACCATTCGGTGTAACTGTAAGCCTATTTCAATTTCCGAATTATGTTTTGATTATAATCATTAGAACTGTGATCATTTTTTTGTATATAATTTTGTGATTTAGTGATTGATAATTTTGCTCATTAAAGATTTTTATTGGCGTAGTTGCTATGTGGTGTACCCACGTTAGGTGTGAGTTCTTATTTCATTCGAATAAACGTTTCGCTTAGGAGCAAATGTTTCCAATGTAAGTGAAGGAAACGAAGAGAGCGGAATGATAGTTTATCGCTAAAACTTACCGATTAAATCTACAACTGTTTATACGTACTCTAACTTAACATATGTAACGAATGATTTAACAGTTGTAATAAAAATATATTTTGGGTCTTTTTTCTTAGGATTTGCACTTTACGTTTTATCTTATCACAATTATGTTTTATTATATACACAAGCCGGAAGCAAAGATTTTTAATTAATTTTAATAACTTAAAAGATCAGTCGTAGCGCAGGAGCACAAGGTGTAACTGTAAACGCGACTGGCTGTGTGTTCGGTCCCCAATCAAGAACATGAAATATCAGCTTCACGCTGTATCCCGCACACAGCAGGGTGCAGGCAGACGGAATCTAGTGTTAAGACACACCGTCCCACACTTTCTGCCAAGTTCTGGAAGCATTCCGTGTTGAGTGGTGGAACTCAACGCCGCGTTTTGCCCCGGGACCAGAGCGAAGGAATAAAAATATAAATGTAAATAAATATTTCATCTCCTCGAGTGGGGATCGAACCCACAACCAGTTACTTTTACAGTCACACTCTGTGCCGCTGCGCCACGACTGGCCTTAGAAAATGAAATATTTATTCAAACTTTTATTTTCATTTTTTCGCTCTGGTGTCGAGGTAAAGCGCAGCGTTGAGTTCAGCCACCCAACACGCAACGACTCCAGAATTCGGCGACAAGTGAGAAACGGAGTTGCTTAACACTACCCACTGCCTACCCTGCTGTGTGCAGGATACAGCGTGAAGCTGATTTAATTTAATTGTAAAATTTAACTTAAAATACTTCATTTTAAAAAACGGTTCTGTAAAACGTTTTTAATTTTTTTAATATTATTATTTTTTTTAATAAATTTTTAATTTTTTAAATATTATTTACTTTTTTTACATAACATAATATTTGATTATATTTTTAGCGTTGCATATATCCAGATATATGTGCGCTACGCTAAAAGCATAAAAGTAAAGTGAGTTTAAAAAAATCAGTCGATTATATCATAGATATTATTTTAATATTTTAAGCTGAAATCACGAATAAAGTATATCTGATATCTTAAGCTATAATCACAAATCTTTACCTTTTTTTATAACAGGCCTCTTGAAAAATTCTTAATATCTCCATCGCTGGGTTTTCTTACTAAATCATTCTTAGGTCAATAAGTTATCGTATTGCAGACGAAAAATAATCATAAAGAAATATATGTAAGCTTCAAGTATTATACGGAATAATAATAAACTAATTACTAACAATTATGCGTCAAACGCTACTGTACTACGTTTGGAAAAATGTTTTAAAATTAAGCTTTTTAATGGAGTTATACCTGTATGACCGAACTATATGAGTCTGACTTTACTCTTCTCTTTATTTTCTCTATAAATATCGTCTACCATATTGTCTTTAATCATAAATTGACAAATAATTTTGTTCTAAAAAAACCACTCAACGCCACACTTTGTCTACCAAAATGTAAGGATGAAAAAAAAAAAAAAAAAAACTCCCCGTTGGTATCGTTCATAACCTTCGAGTTTACAGTCAAGACAGTACCACTACGAAACGACAGCGTCATATTAAAAATATATTTTATAATTTATCGAAAAAAATATTAAAATTAAGTTATCAGTATCTATCACAAAAACATAAATTCATAATCAAAGGAGAAGCCTCTATCACGTTCACTTAGATAGTCGAAACATTCGTCAATTAGCACACATTATGGTCTTAATATTTACACAGCTTATTTAGTAGTGGCCTCCACAATTGCTGCTTAGAAATGGTCGTTTAATTCAACGACCTTTTATACAAGTGTGCCATAGGTAGCACCTTCTATGACTTTGGTTATAGGTTCAAATTAAATAAAAAAATAAATAAATAAATCAGCTTCACGCTGTATCCTGCACACAGCAGAGTAAGCAGAGGGAACCTAATGTGCGTGTTGAGTGGCAGAGCTCAACGGCGCGCTTTTCCCTCGACACCAGAGCTCCTCGCACTCCTCGAGTGGGGATCGAACCCACAATTAGTCGGTTTTACAGTCACACTTTGTGCCCCTGCGCCACGACTGGCCTCAAAAATAATTAAAGAAAAAAATAAACATTTTTGTATAGATCAAGATTAAAATGTAACTGTTATACGCCCCTGAAAACTGCCATCGTATCAGGAGTCGGAAAGAAATTCAATATTTATTGTTATCTTAAAATGCAATTTTTACTATATCTATTTAATGAACAGTGGCAAGTGCGAGTATCTATATATTGATTTTAAAATATTTGTTGTCGTACGTGAATCAATAAAGTTTTTTTGATAATATATATATATAAACTTTTTTTGGCTTCACGCTTTACTATTTGCATTATTTTATTTTTTAACTATAATATCTATAATATAAAAATATCAATATCAATATAAAATATCATCTAATAAAACCCAGAATTTATGAAATTCAGAACATATAATTAAAACAATGTGTAATCATCTCATAAGCTTACATCATTTTTACTTTTACTTAAGATTACAATGAAAAACCCTAGATAAATCTAGATATTGTTCACCAATAAAAACATAATCTTATCGTTTTAAATGCCGTACAGACGCCGTCTACCATATCGCAGGTTTTTGCATTGAAATTTGATAATATGTCTTGAAGATACTTATTTAGAAAATCTCCCTACAGAGATGTTAACAACATAAATAAGTTGTAACAAGCCTATAAACATTTCTTCGTAGCTTGACGCGAACGTATGGCTTGGTGGTCAGACTGGTCGGTTTCCAGGAGGCGTGGGTTCAAGTACCGCTACGTAAAAAATTTTATACGTTTTCTAAATAAGTATTTTTCTTTCCTAAGAGTGGAATAACACTTTAAAATGTTTAAAAATGTCTTGAAGATATCATTATATCTTCATGATTCATCACATTTCGAGTAAAATCATTTTATATAATAAATATTACTTTTCACTTGATAAAAAGTAAAATATATCCTAATAACAATCTATAGTATATTATATATATATATAGTATATTTATAAAATCAAAATAAAATAAATCAGCTTCACGCTGTATCCCGCACTCAGCAGAGGGAACTTAGTGAAAGACACTCCGTTCCCCACTTTCTGCCGAATTCTGGAGGCATTGCGTGTTAAGTGGCAGAACTCAACGCCGCAGTAGTATATTTATGTTAATATAAAAAAAAATGTTTTATTCTATACAGTAGTAACAGGAACTACTGGTTCCTAATAAAAAAAAGCTCTTGTCTATTTGAGGTAGTTTATCGAGGAAGACTATTTATTTCCCATTATGTGACCCACAGAGGGAATACAAAAAAATAATAAAAAATAATTATTCATTCCTCCGCAACCGTTGCGTTACAGTCAAAGTTACCCCCCTCTATGTATATCACTATATCTTATATGTAAATGTTAACTATTAGTTTTGTTTATAACAATATAAATATATTTTTTAAATTTTCTTCTAAGTGAAAGCTATTTTCTACGTAAACTTTTCTTTTACGAATGTAAATTAACGCCTACATATATTCGAGTATGTTAACACATCATTAATACATTATAATTTAAGCAAATTGTTACCGATACGTATCTTAGTAGATATTTAGGCTTATTTTTATTTAAATTTTAAATCAGTTTTCAATAACAAGAGATTTTATCATTTATTAAAGAACACCGACTCTAATATTGTGATGTCATGTAATATCGATTCTCGCTATTATGCGGTTTAGATCTTTTATTTTTCATATTCTATTTGATTATTAAACTAGGGCTATCTACTAAAATGTTAAATTTTCATATAATATTTATTTTAACTGATATAAAATAAATATAGGAACAGCTAAGTAACAATGTATCAATACTTAGACGGAGACAGTAAGCCACAGTGTCGTGACGTCATTATATTTGAATATATTTTATTTTTTATATATTTTTTTTATATTTTTTTTATTGAAGCTTATTGATTGATTAATTAGATTATAATCAACGATACAATCTAATCGATTTACGCTGTTTTCAAAGCTTTTTATTTATATTTATTATTGATATAAATTACGATAGTTATTTTGGTGTTGTACACCATAAATTTTACAATTTTCTGTCCATATATAATTTAAGGTGATAATGCCTTTACCAGTGGCATTATCTAATTCGATTCATAAAATTTAAGAAATATAAACATTTTAAAATAAGTTAAAAACATTTTTACAAAGTTAAAAATACATAAAAATACATAATAAAAATAATAGCTACACGCTTTATTCCACATAATAAAAGATAGATAGTTTGCGTTCCCCACTTCTCGCTCTGTTTACGAGATATTACGTGTTGAGTGGCAGAACTCAACGTTGCGATTTTTCTTATTACCTAAGCAAGGAAATGAAAAAAAAAAATGGTTTTGCGAGTGGGATCGAACTCATAACCGTCGCCATTACAGTCAAATACGGCGGTTGTCATAATATAAAAATAATCACAAAAAAATTACCTTCACAATACAACGTGACGTCAGCAAGGTTTTCAGAGTTCCATAAGTTTGCGAATGACGTCGCTAGATTAGTGCCGAAGCTGTTCCACTTAAGGCAGTACTGCTGCTGCTGGGAGTCCATGCCCGGGCCGCCTCGGATACCTGCCCTGTAGATGAAAATAAACGTTAATATTTTTTTTTATTACTTTTATCCAAATTTACTTTAATATTTTATATTTTTGAATAGGAAAACAAAAACTATTATTAAATCATTATTTTTTTTTATAATAGCCAAAGTTAGAATAAAAAGATAATTAATCATATTATTATTGCCATAACATATGAAAGATGTTACAGTGCCGTTATCAAGTAATTTACCTTAATTGCAAATTTCATTTTTTTTAACAACGTTTCAGTTCTCACTCAATTCGTTTATATATTCGTTATTTGTAGTAGGTATTAGGAGTTTTTCAATGACAAAAAAACTAAATATTAACAATAAGTTCAAGTTTCTCTTACACAAATTCTAACTATAACAATAATAGAAAATACATAACAATTCTAACTTACACAAATTCTAACTATTACAGTGTAACTCATATAAATTTTACGGAACGGATAGAAAGCCCTCTAAATAAGTTAATTTTTAACCGACCACATTTGATAGTTCTCACGTGTTTCAGAATTATTTAGTGGACGTAACGCCTGACTAGGAAATACGATAGCATATCGATTATTTCATTTTATATGTCAGTTTATTTATTATTATATATAATAGTATAATTCAGTATATTTGTTTAAGTCGAAATAACTAAGGATGTCAAACATTCTACCTGCCATGCCTGGTGACATGTTGCGACACATCACCTCAATTTCATCACAAGTGAAAAGAGAATACGAAATGATCTTTCAAATATTATTCAATAGCTTAATTAAAGTATATTGTACTAAAATTGTGAGTCGTTTTGTAAAATTTAAAATTTTTCAAAATAAATTGTATTATTTAAATTTTCACTGACTTAAATATAAATTTTCGTAATTTTATAATTGTTCAAGAAATAGTAATAAAATTTCTAACAAATAACCTTATCACATATAAAATAACGAGCTAAGTTCAGTAAAACTAAAAGCAATATTATTATAAACAATAATAAAACAAAATTATATACAAGGACTGAAAAAAACATATGTATAGCATAACACGCGAGCCCCTCCCTTGCTCTTCAGCCTGAAACTTCAGGGCCGACCTTACAAATCAATAACAAAACAAAGCCTCCACAAAAGCATCACAACAAACCTGCAACACAATATAACAGTATAAATTACCTTTGCGGACACCGCAACAGCGACTTGGCTCTACAATTTTGTACCATTTGTTCAAAAACGTCGGGAAGCACGAGTCGATACGGTATCGATTTGATTCCCAGCACAGTTACCGGCTAACTGTACATTTGCATGCGTGCACGTATACCGGGCCGATATTTGATGAGCTCTCCGCCTCTATACGAGGTGTATAGGCCGTTGGAGCGGGGGGGAGGTCAGGTAGGACTGGCTACGGTGGAATTTCGGCTGCGACCCGGTTCCGGAATGCAGCACACGCGCACGCGCAGTGCGTGGGGGGAAGGGGCGCTGCATCGAGTTGCGCAAACTGCCTCGGCAACGGTCAACGGTGGCATAGAGTAATTATTGTGTAGACGCGACGCGGTTTTGTAATTATTTTTAAATTTTTTTAAAATAATTGTAAACGAATTAGCGAAGTTTGTAAAATTTCTCGGAATTCAATACTTAAAAAAATTTACAAGAAATTGAAATTCAAAACTGTAGCCCGTAAAATGAAATTATACATTTGCTTGTAAGCAAGTATGTATGTACATACAAGTAGGTATTTTGAACAGTCAATATAAATATATGAAAAATAAAAAAACAAAAACGAAATGCTGTAAACAGTCTAGATAACGGATTTATAATAAACCCATAGAGTGAATCCCATTCAAGAATGAAAAACAATATCCGCGGTAAGATGCGCCAATGTCCGCCCTTTATTTGGGTTAACACGCTTCACGAACCGCGAAAATCATCCAAAACATATCCATATTCAAATGTTATAGACGAAAATGGAAAAAGTTCGCGGGTAAAGGAAATATAGTTCAATTTTTATAGTATTACAGAATGTACGTTATATACTACGTATGTAATCTTGTTTTAAGTTAGTTTGATAAATAATGATGCCGGTCGTGGCACAAAGTATGACTGTAAAACCGACTGGTTGTGGGTTCGATCCTCACTCGAGGAGATGAAATATTTACTTAAATTTATATTTCCATTTCTTCACTCTGATGTCGAGGACAAGCGCGGCTTTGAGTTCTACCACTTAACACGCAATGCCTCCAGAATTCGGCAAAAAGTGGGGAACGGAGTGTCTTTCACTAAGTTCCCTCTGCCTGCCTGCTGTGTGCGGGATACAGCGTGGAGCTGATGATAAATAATGATAATGTGAAACTTTTCTTAGGTAAGCTTTAAGTAAGCCTAAGAAATGTCTAACTTAATATAAAGTAAGTTTCGCTCGTAATTCACCTTGAGCTCTGATTGACTAGAACTTTATATAATAAAACAACAAAAGGTATACGTTTAGTAGCTACGATTAAACGTAATATACGAAATAATATATTTTCTTTATTTTATTAATAAAAACTAGCTAACGCAACAAACAAATAATATAAAATCATTATTAATGAAAAGAAAAGAGAATTCATGTTACGGAAGGAAAATAAGTACTACTAAATACGCACTTACTTAATCTAAATATCTTTTTTTGCACTTAAATTGTAAACAAACGTACCATTATGACAATAATATTTATTTAAAATATAATACATTCATATACATTCGATCAGACCTGATCGCTACGTGACTTAATCTAATTGTCGCAACTAACAATCTATCATACCGTTAAAATTTCTTTATAAAAGTTACATTCAAAATCAACAAGTGTATGAACAAATGATTTTTTCATACATTAATATAATAATAATAATTGTTTACTTCAAACATAATATTAATATATGATCCCATTCTACACTGTGTCCGTCGTGGGAATATGTCAAATCATTTAATATCTACTCATCAGATATGTATGTTGTGTAATTTAAGTTAGAGAGGGGAACGGCGAATCGTAATCAAAGACGCATGGTATATACATATAGCTGTAATATTATAGCTTTAGTTTGTTTTGAACAATTGCTGGTGTATGGATTTGCTTGTGATATAAAAGGTTTTTTGTACTCGCGTATCTTCTTAATTTATGAGAGAATTTAGGAATATGTTATTTCGTACTTTACTTATTTTCGTTAGTATTTATCTAGTAATGTTTCCGTATACAATTTTTAATTGGGTAAGTTATTGTTAAGTTTTGCTTAAATTGACATATATATTTTATTTTCTGGTTTTTACTTAATCGATCTTCAATATTTTTTTTTACCTGTGACCAATTAAATAGTTTGAAGTATTTATTTAGTTAATTATTTATTTACACTTTATTGTGCACAATGACTCCTCAGGAAATAAAATATATAAAAAGAACAAAGAGAATAATTGAACAAAGATAGAAGTATCTGACAAAATTAAGTTGCCCGCGACAAATTTCACCTAGCTTATATATATACATATTATTTATGCTAATTCATCTATGTATATTAGAATTTCTACATAATCAAACATTTCAAATAATTATTTAACATTTTTTTATTTAAATCTTATTCATGTTGCTATCAATGAAAACGAAAGTAACAATAATAAATATTATAGTTTCAACCTATTTCTCTGTCAACACAACGACAAGTGCTCTATAATAGAGTCCATAATGCATCAGTTCATTGTTCCTTAATACTTGACCTACTTCAATTTTTTTTCCTTATATTCAAACGGACTCAATATTTATTATGAATTGAACAATAGTTATTGTTATAATTCAACATTTTATAATTTATGCTTCGAATACAGCGTCGATAAATCAGTGAATGAATAATAGTTTAATTTCAAATCAGAAACTATTATTGTTTATATTTTGGTATTGTATAAAAGCGAAAATATTATTTAGATCATATGTTATTTTGTATCTAAAAACTAAAATTAATTCAGTAGCTTTATTATCATCTTTCATCATCATCATCATCATCATCTAAAATGAAGTAGCTTATTATCCAACCAACCAATGGTGTATTTTGTGAGTTTATTTAATGGTCTAATGTCGATGATGTGGGTCAAGCTTACCTTAAGTACGTTTTAAAGGCTGAAGAGACGCCATAACTAAAGAACTGAAAAAAAAAAAATCGAATCCACAATCACCACATTCAGTGTGAGTTCTGAATCAGGTTTCGATGGCGCCAAATCCATATTATGTTAATAAAAATAAACTTTTTCAAATCTACCCTTAGAAAGAATCGATAGAACAATGTATACACGTAAAGTGTGCCTACTACAAAGCAATGACTATCAACGTTAAAGTGACGTAGCACGCAACGCTAATTATCCTCTATTTAATAATTTTTCGGTTTTATTTATAATTATTACGTGAAGAATTATTATTAAAATAAAAAAATAACTGTAGATATAATCGTAATAACTTAGGCAGTGTAATGCACGTTATTTTCATACTTTATCCCTAGCGGGGTAGACAGAAAGGAGAGCGCTAAACACTACGATCTCTCATTATTAACCTCTGTAAAGTCTTTTCCGGAGTGTTTTTATGCTTTTTAAGTGACCTATGCCTCTCTTACTACTCTCTCTTGCTTCATAATTCTTTTTACCATGATTTTGTTACTCATTTTCTCAGCGTGCTCAAAATACCTGAATATGTTCTTCGTCATTCTCACTGTCACATCCTCTCTCGATTCGGCTAGTATCTGTAGTATATTGTCTTGTTCATCTCACAATTTTTTAAAGTAAATGAAGACTCGGAAAACAGTGTTCGAGTCAGAATCGTGGAAAAACTTGCATAGAAATATTTATCTTTCTTTATCTTTGTTCTTTCACTTTACTCAACACTGTCTTTAAATAAATATTATTTAAAATAACGCGTAACAATATAATTTTTATATGTGAGAATCGAACTCACTACTACTGTTTGTACAGTGAAATACTACGCCAGAATACTGAGAAAAATATTTATCTTAAGTATTTCTTTAATAATAGGATGATCCACATACCTTAGAAAGGTAGGTGCGGTTTTACTCTATGATATTAGTCGAACGTAAAAGGCAAGTCAGCAAGTAAGGTTTAAAATTGCATACAAATTTAAAGGTAGGTTTCATTATTCTTTCTCCTTCGCTCATTTTTTTAGCCCAGCATTAAGATACTCCCATATCTTAGCCCATAATATATGCTGATTGCAGGCAATAAGAAAATAGTTTTTAGTGCGTACTGCGTAATACTATCTACTATTACGCAAGTAATTGAGAAGTACGCTAACGTTTCTAAACTACAATCGCTTATAAATCTCAATATTTTTTAATTTCTTAAAAAAAATCTTAAAATTGCTCAAAAATTAATGATATAATATATATATATTATATTACGTTATAATAATTTTTTTTTTTATATACTCAAGTACGACATGACAGAACTAAAAAAAATTTCATTGTATTATAATTAAATATTAAAAAAAAACAAAATCAAATTTTCTACCACAAAAAATACCATTTTCCAAAGATTTATATTAAAGAAGGCTTTTAGCTGCATTATATTTTTGGAGTTTTAAACGTAAAGCGTAGCGTAGTCAAAATAGAAAGTTGCATGCCGCTGCAACGCGCTCACGCACCGGTACGTTTCACAACTAGGGGCCCGCCTTTTCTATGATACAAGCAATTGAGGACAGTATTGTGTGTTTTGTTTGTACACATCTCACGCATTTTTGCAGCGCGTATTCTCTTAATGTATAATGTTTCAGCAGTTTGCCAGATTTGGTCAATTTCAGAGGTTAACTAGAAGTAAGTTGGAAAAAGACTTTGTTTATCTATTAAGGAAAATTTTTATGTAACTGGCTACCAAAATGATTTTTTGACTACAAATATCGCATACCTATATCTAAATATTTCATATAACTAAAATATTCTTAATTTCTATTTGTTTGTAACCATAATAAGTATGATTTATTGTTACTTGTCGTACATTAAAATATGAAAAGTTTCGTCCCTCTCACAACATTTTTTTTTTCATTAAATTATACTTATTAATAATCGATTTAATTTCGAGTAATTTTTACATAAAAAAAACTGTAAGATTATAGTCACGTCTATGTAATAGACTTGTATTCGTGAGAAAGCCGCGCCTAATTTCAAAACGCAGCGTAGTACGTATGTATGTATGTATGTATGTACATGCGCGAGCGATACTGTGCGTGCATTATGACCACCTTTCACTTTACTGCAATTTATATCTACTTATAAAGGATGCCTTTCAGAGTGAAAATAAGATCAAAATTTACTATTTTTTTTATCTCACGTTTAGAAGATTAAGTAGACAGAACCTAAAATCCGTCGCCGGTTTCTTTTGTGAGTCAGATCTCAACGTCATGCGTATGTCTACTAGGCAGGGCAATTACCAAAGAAATGAAAATATTAGATATTTCATTGCACCAAGAGGAAATTGAACCCACAACTATCACATTTACAATTAGACGCTATGACACGCTATATTAGATTATAGCATTGTCGTTCTCTGAAATTGTAATAGACAATGAAATTTAATACCAGGTAATAAGTATTTATGGGAAAGCAAAACCGCATAAGCCCATCGTAACCGATATGTAGGACACAACATGGTACCCAGCGGGTACAGCTTGCACTATGACTTTCACTCTAAAGCTTCATCTCAGTTTCGATTTGCTATTTTCATACTTAATGGTTATTTAATGGAAATGTAAGCGTTTTTCTATAATTTATAATAAAAAATGTTGCTGGCAGTGTGAGCTTTTTCGTTAAAAAATTAGATATGATAGTTAGAATATAAGACACGTTTACTAAAACGTTACAACGTTTATTTATATCTATTACCTTCAAAAACATACATACTTATATAATTATAGGACAAATTGCGTTATTTAATTTGTTAATTTTATATGAGAATTAGAAGAATCTTCCTTCTCAAACAACAAACATATGAGGAAAAATATTACAATAATTTTGACTATAGATAATATAAGCTAATCACTTTGTAATGCAACTTTTGGATTTTTGCAGCGGAAACCTGAGTTAAGTGATTCTTGTAAATATTAAAATTTTTTTAGTACATTTATATATATTGGTTTGATATATATTATATAATTCTATATGTTTACATCATAATATTACGTTTTTAAAACTAACTTTGGCGATTATTAATCCATCTATACATATTGTCTGACATTTGTCTGTTTGTTCACGCTAATCTCAAAATAGTGAAATAGTACAAACAAATTGACTGAAACTTAAATTCTCAATGTATGATTATTAATGTTAAATTATGTTATCACGAAAGTATATGAGAAAATAAATAATTTTGTAGTACGAATGACGTAGTACTGTGATGTTTCGCTAGTTTCTCTTATCAGACGATAATTCTTAGTAATTATCTTTAAGAAGCAGAAATTTAAAAATCTCTATATAGAGATTCTAACATGTGCAATAACACTTTAAAAAAATAAAATAAAATAAATTAAATAAACAAAAAGTTATTTTTTATTTTTGGTATAATGTGTCTAATTTTTGTTTGCAATAAAGTATATTGTATTGTGTTATAACAAACTAATTATAAAAGTATATACATCTGGATATCTGCTTTCACAATCATATCTTCCGAGATCTCAATTCAAAATATTTGGCTAACGGTCGTGATGCTATTCAAATGTACGTACAAGTAAGTGCAACAATAGGTAGGTTACATTACGCATTGTGTGGGGTAGCTACATCGAAACAGGTTAAGCACGTTTTCAATACCTACTCGTATTTAGGTCAAGGAATGCTAAATACAAATGTATTTATTTCATTTCGGTGGAGTAAGGAAGTGGAATTTTGAATTTGTTCCATTTGAAACGAGTGGTGCGAAAATGATTTGACAAATTTTATGAAAGAAGCCTTCATTTAAATATTACTATGCATGAATACTGCATATGGATTCTTTGTTTTTTCAGAACCTAGCGTTAGGACACTCCGTGCTCCACTTTCTGCCTAAATTTTGCGGCATTGCGTGTCGAATAGCAGAGCGGAGCGAAGAATTGAAAAGGAAATAAATAATAATTCATTCTCCCCTAGTGGCTATCGAACCCATAACCGTACATTTACACGCTTGCACCACTGTGCAACGACGACCTCTAAATACATTATGTACGTCTGTCTACATTATATATTTGCTTTATTAAAATACTTTTATTTTCTGAAATCTTATCCGGAAAATATTTGTATATTCTATATCAGGAAAGAATACAAAAGTATTTATTGTAACATTAGCTTAAAATAGCTGTATTACTTGATTATATATATAACATAAAGATAAACATCAAATTAACTAAACATGTTCACTATACAAAATTAATATCGAAAGAAGTTTCGTAATAATTGATGCATAGAATTGACCCCTATTTCATTTAAAATGTATATAAAAACCCTTGACCTAAATAACGCCCCTTTAAACTACGCCTTATGTTATATTTTAACAGCTTATAATCGAATAAGAACAAAGAAAAATGTCTTCAAAATTACTAAATTACGACCAAAGAAATAATACATTTGGAGTAGCAAATAGTCAATTTTCATTTTTTTTTGTTTAGGCGAGCGAAGTCCTCTCGAGTAATATTAAATGATTTTATAATAAATAAGTGATATCTACGATTATTTTTCGAAAACCTTTTTGAAAATTTTAAATAAACAATAATAGCATTTATTTAATTTTTAAAAGAAAAATATATTCAAAATATAATATTTTATAATATAACATTTTATTATATCGTAAATAATCAATAATATAACTGATGTTATTTGTCAAATGTCAATAAAATAATGTAGATGAATACATCGATTCATACTTAAAAATTCTAATCGTACTTGGGGCAAAAAGACTATTGTATCGCTTATTTGGTGCAACAATGACTTATTTGCACAATTTGAAAAATTGCAGGAGATGCAGTTAAAGTTTCAAAATATTGGCATATTTAAATTATATTGTATAACAAAATGTAATTAAGTCATTGTTGCATCAAATAAGCGATATTTAAAAACATTCTGGCTCTACGCCTACAAAAAAATTTTAAAAATTTTATAAATAGACAAAAAAATATATTGATGTTTGTAACTACTTAAACACTAACTTTAAGTATTATAAAAAAACTCGTTTTGAAAATAGGTTTAATGAATATCTTCATATTATTGCCAAAAAATATTTTTTATCTCTTTTTACTTTCAATATGTTTGTAATTAATTACATATAAATTATCCAAAATATACCATTTTGTCTCTTTTTTCACTAAAAGCCTGACTTATCATAGCCTTGCACACAACGCACAGAGTTAACGCGGCCTTGATAGGTTACGTAAGCGTCGCGCCTCGAAGGTCCTCTCGTCCTTGTAAAACCAACCTACCTCCCCCCACTCGCTCACGACTGGGAAAAATTCACCAATATTACAGGGACATTGTAAAAGTGAATTCTAGTTTATAATATATGTATGTACATACATATACGTATATATTTTTATTAAAATAGTTGGAATAATCAATTGAAATTAAAAAATATATCTTCTTAATCTTTTTTACGTAGCGGATTCACTTGGATCTTAATATCCTGACCCTGATATTGCGTAGGTCCAATTATAGATTAAGAAAACAAAATATTATTAGTAATTCTAATTAGGATTGGTACCTAATTGGAATTACTAATGATATTTAGTTTTTTTAGTAATATTCTCATAATTAATTGTAAATAATTTTAATTAATTAAGGACTCGTAATGCAAATCACTAGAATCCATATCTTCTATATTATTCTTATCAAATGGTCTAATCGTGTTCACGTGCTTGTATTAGAGGTTATCTAACTGCGAAGATAATTATTACCAGAAAATTCATAAATTTTTAAGTGTACACATTGTACATATATATCATTTTATATAATACAAATGACAAAATTAATTATAACGTTATTTATATAAAAAAAAATCCTTAAATGCTGTGCTCGGATTTCGATTTAATTTCCGTTTTGTTCCGTTTTCCGTTTCATTCCTTAATAATAAATTTATTAAACAAACATATTTATAAAAGTTTGCAAGATAAAAATGTAATATATGTTGCAGTCAATTAGCATTACACATTCATAATAAAAACATAAATGTTAGATCCTATTTTTTGTTTCATTACTAAACAATTTTAAAACAAATAACGTACTAATAATAGAGACCTATTAAAAATAGCCCAAGGTTATTTACTATGGTAGAGACAAGGGATATCAAACTCTACCATTCATTAAGTAAATAATCTACATTTCTACTAAGATTTTAGTTCTAGTGTAAGTGGAGACATAGTAAGTAGTAAATAAATAAAGTTTATGAATGCGTTCAAAAGCGTGTCACCGCGCTCGCCGCCCATTGGCTGTCCGTTCGGCACCGGAGCAGCGATAGAAAAATTGTAGGCGCCATAAATTGTGCCCGACCTTCATACCTACGCCGGTTGCTTCTTCCCAGCTACTAATAATTTAGGTTAATAACAAACAGATTAATAATATATCTACTTGTATAAGTGGATTTTCAATATACTACGTCACTATGTATGTACTATGCTAATAATGGGACGTATAGTATTTTCTAGGTTCTTTTCATATAGTTTGTTTCTAATTATTTATTTATGTATAAATGTTGAGTAAAATATATTAAAAATAATGTATAAGTGTTGAATAATAAGGATCATAGTGCAAGTGATCAACCATATGAATCACAATAAACGTTTGAAGGGACCGAAACTGCGTACCAGAGATGGAATAAGGGTGCCACAGTACGCAGAGTACGTAACTACTTCACGCGATGGTTCGCGAGCCGCGCGGGGCGGACGAGGTAGGTGCTAATAGCTGACCACGGAGCCACATTGACAGTTTCTATGCAAATGTTTAATGCGTCGCAGGACCAGTTTTCGGCTCAGAGTGGTTCCGGACTTACCTACTCGCGCGCGCTATTCACGCCCATAGCTATTACCAAACATTACAGCTAAACTGGATTCCGCCGTGAATTCATTAAAATCATGTTCTACAACTCCGCAGGATCCAAATTGACGATCGTTAGAATGGACCTCATTCACTTATACGGCTCCAACACGAGCTATATTTTATGGACACGAATTTGAAAAGTCTGGAACCGGTCGCGAAGATTGTGCAAAAAACATTGTGATGCAACATAGGTGTGTAAAATTGAGGAAATACGGTTGTCTCATTATCAAGTTCAATAGCCCCAGAGCGACAGCACGTGTATGCAAAACCAGGGAAGCGGACGAAATTTGTGCAAAAATATCCTTTCAACTGAACAATTTAAGACCTATACTTCCTTACTCCTAACTCACTTAATATTTATCGCATTCTGCGGGGTGTCAACACACATTTGTCAAAGGCTGTACACTTTAGTACTTTATAGTCCAGATTTACTTACAAATGAGGCTGGCCGTTTCACGGACTGACCGCACTAACGATAACAATCTAAACTATCAAATCATAGTTGATAAAAAGCAACAATACTTTCCTCGACTCCATGAATGTCAAATTCCACAGTCCTTGAGAATGTTTTAAAACAAAACCATTAGTGCTCCTAAAACTCAACACAAATATACATAGTTCGTATCACTGAGTGCGTGTGTGTGTATCACTGCGGTATCACTGATTAGAGTAACACTGGCACCGTGCTGCAGTGGTGTCTCACTTCCGCATGTCGCAACGCGCGGCGCCGTGGCCGTGGTGCGCTGTGTGCGCTGTCGCTCCTAACCGCCGGGAGCCTCGATCGCGAATGCGACCGCCGAAAACTCCTCGCACCGTCCGAATGCAGAAAATTCGGACGCGCCGAGTGGGGGACGCTCTACGACTATCCGAAACTTGCGCGCGTACGTGCTGCGCTTCGCTATGAAAAAATCCAAGGTTAACTCACGCTGCCAAAAAAAGACGTACGCAAAATGAAAAAAAGATGGCTAGAGCGGCGCCCCTCGCGGGCGTCGCGGTGCAGCCGGCTCTGCACACGCGTCTACCGCACTCCTAGATTTCCAGTGAAATGTACTCAAATATACTCAATATTTGACAGTCAATCAGAAACCCAAAATCTATTAAAAGCGTAATTTTCAAACATAATTGTAGAGTCAGAAAATACTACAGTAAAATTTACTCTTAAAATTTTAACCAAATGTATATACATACGTAACCGTACTTCACGTGTAATCTACGCATAAACACAACCAAAACGATCCTTGCAATGACATAATGATGTACGGAGCTGATCTTAAATAATAATGCAAGCCGAGCTATAAAGTGGCCTTGATATTAGTTCCTCAAACGATTGAGAACGTCTTTCTGTTCGTTCGTAGCGCGAGTGCTTGAATAGAAACTGTGCAATTGGTTAACAGTTAAATTTTCCTGTTGTATTTGGATGTATGTTGACGAATAAGGACACATGCATAAATTAGTTAATAATAATTAAATTAAATAAATTAACCAATTATATTTTAAGTTTTTTTTAAAACTGAAGGAATTCTTTGAAAAATAAACTAAAGAATATGCAACGCAATGAAAATAATAATAAAATTCACTATAGGCCCAATTCTCTTATCAACATTAGCAAGGCCACGTAAATTACGATAACGAATCAGTATTAGAATACAGGCTGTCCTAAAATACAGACACCTGATCTAATCATTGCATCATATTAAAAAAGTAATAAAAGGTAACAACCATATGTGGGTTACAATAAAAACGTTATATATTTCTCAAAGAAAAATTGTAAACTTTGATTAAATTATTTTCCTCGTTTATTAGGACATCAAATTTTTGCCCTGAGGGCCCCTTTTTATGTAAAATCAAAAACATTAACATATACCATTTAAACGGATGCTCTTTCTTTGAGATAAAAATCAATTAAACGCATGTTTCTACGTATTAGTAAACAGGCTTGATAGTAACTAGTTCCTTTAACGGCCATTAAAGCTGTAAGACAGTCCTTTTTTGTAAATATGAATGTGTCACGATGTTTATTTTAAATGAATGAGTGAATTAAATGAATGAGTGAAATGAACATTTTAATTGAATTTAGTGATATAAAAAAGTTTTTTTTAAGAAAAATTGTTTCTGTGAACGTAGCTCTTATGTTAACGTAGTTTTTAATAGCACTACTAACATTTTAGTCAAGCTTACACTGGATTCTTTAAAAAACAAACAAAAGATTTCAAAAAGTATTTTAATTTTAATATATTATAATACAAGGCAAGTCTATATAAAATATGGCTTATTTTTGAAGGGTTATCTAATCACACTATCACGCGCTACGACTGCACTATAAGAAGTTATCAGTTAGAATTTATTTTGCTACGCCTGAAGACAATTGAATATTAGGATTGCTATTAGAATTCTTCATACGATACGCTTGAAACATAATACTTACTAATAATACATACAACATATGTACCTCAAAAAAAACGTTCAAAAATATTTCATATATGAATTTTTCTATAAACTTAAATTTGATTTACACGCCGAATTGTAATATATCCAAAACTAAATTATCAGTAGAAAAGGAATTGATCATAGCCTAGTGGGATAGCCTTAATGGTTATGGGTTATAGCCCCTTTCCAGTATAGTTAAATAATTTTTCCACCTCATTTTCAAGAGTCGTAAGACTTGAGAGAAGACACTTTTCTACTCTTTCTTTTCTAATGATATGCAGGATAACGTGTGAAGCACATTTTTTTCACAGATGCAAAATCAAAATATCCTGAGAGCACCACAAAATCCAAAAGAAATGCAATAATTTACAATTCATTCGAGTTATGCGAATTTTAAGCGGCTTACATCAACTTTCTAAAATATAAAAAACCGTGTTAACCTAAAAAAGCGTGTTGAAACTACTAATTAATAAATGTCTAATTGCTATGATATTCATTTATATTCTAATTACTATAGATACTTAAAAAATGGAGAAAGATAATGTATTAAAAAAATGTTTATTATAGATATGCAACAGATGATCATTATCAAATTAAATATAACCTGAATTTCAAGAAACAATTTGAGCATTTTTACTTGATTTTTTGGTTCTTAAAAAAACTGATATTTATCATCAAAAAAAATCGTAACACCGATCAAACGCAACCAAGGGTTACAATTTTATGAAACGTTTAGTTC
Source organism: Heliconius sara (assembly GCA_917862395.2). Lineage (NCBI taxonomy): Eukaryota > Metazoa > Arthropoda > Insecta > Lepidoptera > Nymphalidae > Heliconius > Heliconius sara. The sequence goes on along the minus strand of OU860780.1, from coordinate 9,493,938 downwards.
TCGTTTGTTTTCATGTAAAGCCAAATTACGATATAAAGAACAAAATACATTCATATTTATTGTTAATAATGGGATAAAGACAATATTTTTTAAACGTATGGCTCAGTGGTCAGAGCGCCTGGTCGGTTTCTAGGAGGCGCGGGTTCGAGTCCCGCTACGTTCAAATTTTTATACGTTTTCTAATTGAGTCTAAAGACAATATTTGTAAAGTGTTATGGTCAGAATTTTTGGGCCAAAAAAAAGATAAGAACATATTTTTATAGAAAATATATCAAAAATGAAAGATAGCTGGATCCAAACTGTTTTTGAAATGTGTGAGTATTTTAGGCAAAAAAGTTTTACATAAATATCATAAAAATATAAAAATATATTTAATAATTAATAAAATATTATTTAATTTATTAATTAATTAGTAATTTCCACACGTTGGTTATTTTTAATGTCAACAGTCCTTCCTATTAAAACAAGACTACAATGTAAATCTCTGATAAAGGAGAATTTCTATTTAAAAGTCTTATAATAGTGAATGTCAGTAACTAGTTAGTTCTGCTCTCAATTCGTTATTTGTACTAAGTAGATATACAGCATCTTGTTGTTTCGATCCCCCCGACACAAAAGAAAATTAGGGAATGAGTATTTTCTTCTAAATAAAAATGGATAATTTTAAATTACAATAATACGCGCGGCTTCTTACGTGTATCCCGGGAAAATTTACTATGTTATGGTTATCTATACTGATATGACACTTTATGAATCGCAATTTAAATCTTTTTGCCTCTTTTCACAGAATGGCGGAGGAAGCAGAGAAAATTAGCGTCAAGGCTCTCCATACTCCGCTTATCGTCCGGATTTCAATTTTATTAACATTCATGTCCGTAAAGTTTAACGCCGCAATACTGATATTACCTAAATTATATAAGTTTCATCGCCTTACATACAATGGATTAATAGATCTAAGATTAATAGATTTATTCGATCGATATAGACAGGCATATAGACTAGGTTCTGCGTTTCGCCCCAAAACATATTCAATTCGTGAAAATAAAAAACCAGCCAAGTGTGAGTCGGGCTCGCGCACAAAATCATAATCTACAAGACATTTGTTGCATGGAAAGGAAACACGTATGTTGTATGGGAGCCCCTTTAAATATTTATTTTATCCTGTTCTATAGTACTTGTTGGTATAGCGGAAAAACGCGTGGAAACGATAATTTTAACTGTCGCGTTATCTCGGTTCATGAGATATAGCCTGACAGACGCCAGCCAGATGGTCGGACGAACAGCGGAATCTTAGTAATAAGGTCCCGTTTTAGTCCCTTTGGGTACGGAACACTAAATATAGAGACCAGTCTATGCGCGCACATTGTAGTGTTTGATTAAGACAAACTTACAATTGTCTGTAAACCTATACAGAGTATCGATCATTATAAAGTGAACTTTCCCTTGAATATTAAATAAATAAATTAATAGATACAAAATTATGTGTTGAAAAATTATAAATAAATATTTTGGAAATTTGCATTTTTTTTAATTAATGGATATATAAAATAAAAATATTTAAAATTTTGTAAGTAAAACAAACATAAAGGTGAGCTTTCAAGCTTAGATTTCACTATATAGTGAACATACACATCTACGAACGTATCTAAATAAATATTCGAAAAGTTAATACAAACCGTCTCATTACCTATTCAAAAATTACAAAAGAAAACCAATTTAATTGTAAACGAATATGAGAACAAACATAATATTAAACAATTAAACATTATAGCCAGCTAATCTTAAACTGACATGGTAAAAAAATATCTTAAAAGTGCTCCCTAAATGACCGTCCCGCGGTATTAATGGTGGCAATAAAGTTTTAACGCGCAATCATTATCGTGCAAGTGGCGCGAACTACCGGCCATATTTGAATAACGCCGTTAGTCGTTAAAGGCGTCGTTAGTCGTTACCGATATATAGTGTATATAGTTTCGTTGTAAGACTTGAAAACTTATTAATATTAATATATACCATATACTACACATATGAAACATGTCTTAACACTAGGTTCATATGCAGGGCACAACGTACAGCTAAATGACGAATACCTTACTATAAAAATTTTAGTAATACAAATATTTTTATTTGTATTGAGAACTTAATAGAAAATGGCTCTTGAATTAGAGATGAAGTGATGAATCCGGGAGATGAAAATAGTTTAAAATATAACTAGACCACCGAGTGGGGATCTCACAACCTCATTAATAATACCAGAAGAAATAAATATAAACAAAGCAATATTGCTGTCACTCAACACGTAATGCCTCAAGAATTCGGCAAAAAGTGGAGGACGGAAATTTCTTAACACAGAACGGAGTACTAGGTTTCCAGATATTCTCTGGCTACTTCTATTTTCGAGATACAACGTGAAGCTAAAAATAATCAAAATATTTTACTGTATGAGGAGAACAAAGTCACTATACTGTGCCCTAAATGTCTCCCTGTTAGTCCTGATATAGAGCAGATACGTAAAGCTAAAAAATCTTTAATAATATATTTGGTTTAAAAAGTGTATAATGTATTTTGATCATTTTAAATAGTACGTATGATTAAAACCTTTGTCATGTTACTCGTTAAAGCTAGCTAATATAATTTATATAATTATTAAAACCTGCTGACTGCTCTTACTTTTTAAGTAAATCTATAAATCTCACTTTTCTAAATAAATTAGTGCAGTATCTTGTTTGTATATTAAGAATTGGTTATGTTTTAAATATTTATGTATAATATTAGTAATTTTTAAAATTAGACAAATAAAAGACACTATTTAATTTTACTATTATGCACTAAAATACTTAAAATAAAACCATAACATGCATAACGTTCAAATAAACATTAAAATAAATAAATTTTCATGCTAAGAAACAATAAAAATGAATAACTAATTACATCCAAAGAAAAAAAATCCTCGTCCATTCAAAGAAAATGGTAAGATCCACATAAAATCACTGTAACAAGTTTTTACTAAAACTGAAACATAAATAAGACACAATCACGACAACACAAAAATAAACATATCACAGAAAAACAAACACACATGAGCCACACCGAACACGATCATTACTCAATCAATGGTACGACAAGGTATGCACGTATATAGGTACACAAAATGAACTTACGTGAAGAGGGCCGTCAATACGCCATGTACGTCTGGGCAGCTAGGCAAGGCCGGCAACGGAACGCCCGGGGCACAGGCGGCACAGGCACAGGCACAGCGCGGACGCGCGGTATCGAGGAAGTCCGGACTAACTGTCAACGCTCGTGCGGAAATCGGGCGGCGGCAGGCCTAGGGCGCAGGCGCGGGCCGCCCGTCAACAGCCCTGCAGCTACCACCCCGTACCTACCCTTTAAATCGAACGTCATATCCCGCCGTTCCCACCCCGCTCCCGCCCTGTAATTTCAGACCCTAAAAAATGCATTGCGTAACGGTTCCGAATTCCACGCTGTTTGCCCGATCAATTATCTACCTGCGCCGAACAATGCGATGATAGCCTGTTAAATTGTACCTTTCATTTTCGATTATTTTATCTAGGAAATGCTTGTGACGCACAGTTTTCAGATGTGCTGGCTATTAGTTGCGTGTAAGAAAGAATTTTCACAAAATTTGTCTATGAATATAATCTTACAAAATAGAGATCTATATAACACTTTTGCATATAGAGTGAAATGGAAGCAAATAAATTATAAATATCTTGTCATGGAAGAATTATTAAAATAATCTTTTCAACTTACATTATTTATATTCATATTCATATTTGAAAACTAGAAAAATTAAAATTGTATTTTGCTCTAGAAACAACGTTGGCAGTGGAATTTTTGATTAGATTGAATCAAGGGAATCTAGCCATGCTCCAATCGGTGAACATTCAATTTGAATACATTACTATAACCTCACGCAGTTCGCTTTAATATTTAATGTGCCACAAAAAATATTGCTCCTAAGCCAGTCGCGACCTTCGAAGGTTTTTAAATTTTGCAGTGACCATGACATTTTCGTAGGACCTCATCTACCCTCTAATTATAATTATGAACTGTTTCTGATTTAAATATTTGCATTTACTTTGCAAGGTGAAGAAATAATAATCGTAATTTTAATATAAAATAATATAAAAACACTAGATGTTAATTGAAAATTGATCAAACCTATTTCAACGAGTATAAAGCAATATTGACTTGCATGTTTATACAAATTTCATCAAGTCGGTTATCATTATCAGCCTGGTCGACAAATTAATTAATATACAAACAGACGGACTATAAATATACATTATTGACATATCTACCTAGGCGCCGTATATAAATTATTTTGAAAAAGATTCAATTCTCTGTTTATGATTGACCACCCTATGTTAATTAACTTGTCCTATCATGTAAAATCAGTACACCCCCTGCGTAAACGGAACCTATTCAGCCTCAGGGCAATATTCGATTTTAACAAACTGATTAATTCTATCGCATACATTCTCTATAGAAGATTGCTTTTTCATTTAGATATAATACCAAAATTTATACCTAATTATTTCGTTCTATTAATTATTAAAAAGATTTTGGTCAGTAATGTAAGTGTGATCAAAATTATAGTCATCTGTATAATATACACTCATATAAAATAAAATATATATGTCGTGGGGCAAGGCCACAAAGTGTGACTTTACAGTCATACCGACTGGTTGTGGGTTCGATCCCCACTCGAGGAGATGAAATATTTTTTACATTTATATTTCCATTTCTTCGCTCTGGTGTCAAGGCAAAGCGCGGCGTTGAGTTCTGCCACTCAACACGCAATGCCTCCAGAACTCGGCAGAAAGTGGGGAACGGAGTGTCTTAATACTAGGTTCCCTCTGCCTACCCTGCTGTGTGCGGGATACAACTGCTACAACATAATACAACTGCTAATTTATAATAATGTGCAAAGTCAATGAGTGAGTCCATTTGACTTCGTTCGCATAAACGTCTTATAAATATATTACCTAGTAATTTTCCTTTAAACTATTCACAATTTACTTAACGTCATAACAGCTTGACGTCACAGAACTTCCCGACAAAGGGCGGACTGCGGAAATTGGGTCACCGTAATGAATGCAACTGGAGTACTCTTGAAATAAAAGTATTAAGGCCAATTCGCTTTACATTATTAGCAATTTATAAGCCTTGGTTACTACTAGGACTGGAAGTTGTGGGTTCTTTTTCTGCCCTGCGTAAATTTCTGTTTTCAGGAATGGGTTTTAAGCATTTATTTGCACTATTTTTATATAAAATTACAACTTAATACGATTCTTAAAAACTTTTTCTTATTTTTTTATGTAATTGAAGAATAATGTTACATAAAACGATCTGTAATCAGTTTTAAAACGTCCACTCTCTTTTCCTACGTCTTAAATTAACCGATACAGATATTTCCACTAAATTCATTGTCATGTCCTGATACTCATTCTTAAGAGAATTGATTCTTGATAAGTCAATACAAAAGCCAAGTACGTTCACTTAACTTCAATTTTTAGAGTTCCACACTTACAAAAGAAAAAATGGAACCTTGATAGATGATCCTATCATATATATATTTTTCTACAACTTTATCAAAAGACTAGCATTTATACACATTTTGTAAGTAATTTGCAGCGTAATCCAAAATCTATAGAGTAGGCTTATAAATATGAAATTTGGCGAGTGCTTACGATAAATGAAAAAAAAACTTAAAATTGAATATTTATAGCTATTTCACGGAAAAAATTCACGGAAACAAATCGAATTTGTAGGTCATTTAATACAAAAGCAGTGTAAACGAACACTCGCAAATTTGGTTTGTCAATTATTAAAAATTGTACTTCTCGTTAATCTACAATCCTGAAATTGGTACGGAAAGCTCGGTGGGCAAGTCCAACTAGCATTTAACCGGTTTTTTTTTTCATATAAATTATTTTTATAAACGTAGATACTATTCATATTCATTTAAAAGCAAAAATGGATTAATCTTGTAGAGTCATCACCCTTATAACACTACAATATAATTGCAATACTAGAACAAAGGACTTAGTGGAAACCAGGTCACCATGGCTGTAACGAATGCAGCCGGTGTGCTCTTTCTAAAATAGCTCGAGCCCCCATAACTGGGTCACGTGATGCGTCTTCAATCAATTTACTACTACTATATCACATTTCTTTACAAATCAATTTGCAAAGAAACTGCATGTGTGTATGCTTGTATGAAAATGTAGTATACATTAGAATGATCATTAGTTTTTTGGCAATTTGATTCGCTTGTTGAAAGATGTGTTAAGTTTGGTAGAGTTGAGGTAGCTTTAACAGTATTTGACAGTAAAGTTCTGACTAGACTAAAGACTATGAGTTCGATGTACGCTTAGAGGAATTATTGTTACTGTTTTTATTTACCCGCCCTGATGGACAAAACGCGGCATTGAGCACCGCCACTCAACACGCAATGTCTAGAAAATTAAGCAGACAGGTGGAAACGAAAAGCTTAACACTAGGTTTCCTCCGTCTATATTGCTATGAGGAAAAAACGTAGTTTCGTTTGCATTTATTTTAATACGATTAGTCTACTCCTTTTCATCCATAGTAAATAAACACAGCATGCATCTGTTGGAAAACTATCGACCTTTCGTATGTAGGTCAAAGAATGCGATTTTTAGATAAGTTTCTTTTTAAATAAATTGGAAGTGTTACATTAACGTCAGATATTAATTTATTATTGACAGATATACGAGTTATATTTTAAACTTGTATTTGGGGATTGTTTCTGTACTTGTACTCAAACGCTTTATTTTTAAAATATTGTTACCGCTTGTAAGAGTAGCGCTAGTATTAGTAATGTGGTTCAGTTTAAGCCACTTGAGAAACGCAGTACATTTTTTTTTTATAGATAGGCCAGGAATTAATGTTTATTTCTTTCAGCGTAATAGAACTAAGTATCGACACTCAGTTCTCCATTTTTCACCCGTCTTTAAAATATTGCGTGTTGACTTGAAGAATTTAACTAAATATATTAAAAGTCAAATAACATAAACAGAATAATATATCACTGTTCCTTTAACAATTCTATGTTTATCTTAAATTTCTCCTATAAATTATCAGATATTTTTCTTCATATTCCATTATCTAAGGTAAACTATCGTGTTGTGTTATGTACTTAAGTTTATCCATTAATTAGGACCCAGGTGTGGTTTTAGACCGTTCTGAACCCAAATGTCAAAGCTAAATTTCAACAAGCTATGTTTTCCTTTATGAGACATCGCCTTTATATATTTTTGAGTTTACACGATATACCTTTTATGTAATAGCTAGCTAAATGCGCGCGTCTTCGCCTGTGTAGTATTTGATTATCTCAGAAAATGTGTGTCACGATAAAAATTTATAGTAATTATCAAAATAGTTAAATATTTATAAAGACAAATATTTCATATTATGCAATTTCGACCCTTTATGCTCCCTGTGGTTGGATTTTTCAACATTTGTTTCTTAACTAGTTCAGTATACACTCTGCAAAGAAACCTTTATTTCGAGATTTTAAGTTTGGTGGTCTAGTTTGTGCGTTAATTTCTTGGTATGTCAATCAATTTAATTTTATCTATGGAGGATAATTAAAATTGTCCTCCATGCCTAATCAGATCTTCAAGAATCTTTTGAATGACAACTTTCATATATCACGTGCTAAGTCCGAAATAAAGCCGCCAATTTACATAGAGGTAGATATATTATAAACAAACAGTTCTTCGAATCTTATTTGAACTCAAAACTCGATAGTTTTGAGTTCTAATAACATTTCAATAATTTATCTCAAATGGTTATTGATATATTAACGTTAAAAACAGGGATATTTTGAGGGACTAAAAAGTTAAGTATGAAAATTAGATCAAAGAACATAGGAAAAAAGACGAGGTATTCATGATTAATAGTCGTTACAAAAAGTAATGATATTCTATCAAAAACATTATGTGACGTGAGTATCAAGTTAACAGTTAAGTAGTACTTCTTTCTTAGCTTTACCGACAAAACTATGGGAGATAATATGGGTGATGAGTTATGTTCTCGGATATCGGATAGAATCGGGATAAAATTCAAAGTCAAAATTTTACCTCTAGGCACAAAACCAAATACCAAACTCATAGTACATTAACTTGCAAATATAATAAAGCCTGCAAGCCAAAAACTGTCGAGTGAAATTTAAAGCTTCAATTTCATTTCGAGTGAACACAGAACTCGGCACCTACCTCTATCTATCTATCTTTCTCTAAATTTTGTCAGTGAAGTCGAGACCGACGCATTACTTTTAACTTGGTTCTCATTTCACATTTATATTTTTTATATGATTATATTATACTCAAGTATTACTATTCCCATATATTTACGCTGTACGTTGTACTCCGAAAATAGCAAGAGGCAGGGGGAACCTGGGAACAGAGTGTTAAAGTCGTTCTCACTAAGACACTTCCATACCCCACTCTGCGTTGAATTCTTCAGGCATTGCGTGCTTAGAGGCAGAACACAACTCAACGCCACGTTATGCCTCATTACTAAAGCGAGGAAATTAAAATATTGTTTTTCTTTTTGTCTTAAAAATAACAATATAATATTATATAATTAACTACTGTGAAAAGCCAATTTTGCATTTTAAACTTATAAAATCGAAATTACAACTTCAATAGGATGTCACGTAGTATTAAAACATACTAACAAATCATATAATAATTTCAAAATATTCAAAACAACATATAACCTTAAAAGATCGTGTCTTAAAATATTATAACTTAAATTACAACTGAATTCAGTTAGCATTCACTGCAAAAAAATACATTGTTTCATTTAGCTGTTACACACACACAAACAAACACACACACACTCAAACAAATAAATCCGCGTTCAATTTGCATAAACCCAAATAAGTTATCTACGGATGCGTGTAAGTACAGTGGGCAACGCAGCTATCAGTTCAGTACAGGCCAATATAGCATTTATGTTGTTACAGCTAAGACTTAGGTGATTGAGGTCCGTAAATGCGGCGCAGTGTACATCGCCTATGGGGGCAGGGGACGGGTGAGGAGGCGGAGGCGCTAGTGCGCAAATACGCGATGACTGCATACAATGACTGCCAAACATCGCATCCAGGGGACAACTCCGCGGCACGTGTAAGCACAGTGCCGAACTTCGGGCCGCAACTTATTCTATGCACTAGAAAATTATATAGACAAATGTGAGATACTAACAGAGCTAAATCTGTACGAAGTGACTAAAACAAATAAACTGCGAATTTTAGAAAGTTATGCGTACACAAACGGCCAGTAATAGCTGTATATTCATACCCTGTCATAACAAAACAGAAAAATTTCCAATACAGCCCTGTAATCGCATTGTACGATAACGTCATTCACGCACACACTCAAGCGTAGCCGAAATTCGTGGATGTATTTTTCTAGCCGGCGTTGCTGTGTGCGCCGCAGTGCTGGTGACGGCGCGACAGATATATGACCGAGCCGCTGGAGTGAACGGGACAGAGAGACATTGTATAGCTTATATAACGCATTATTTTTATAATTAACAAGCAAAATTTGAGAGATACGGCGCTGCGACCCTGGAAGCGGCCAGCGAACTCAACACGAAATTTGCACAGATCAAATGTGGGCGACCTCGGGCGACTAGTTGCACACCGGCGCACACAGACACGCCAGCTACACTACAGCCGTGCAAGAGGAAAACTCTACTTCCGTATCATCGAGCAACCTTCCAGTTTTCATGCACCGTATCGATCGAGGCACCTGCGGCCTTTGTTACGCTGAAAATTCGGCCGCTTCGAAAATTATTTTGTGCATTGACTCTATCGTTGTAATATTAGAGTACGTAGACCTTGATACTGTGTAACACTTCCTTTCGAACAGTTTTTCTGTAGTTTCCGTCACCAAACAAAAAGCAAAAACTAATCTGAACCACTTACATTAATAAAAACGGCTATTAAATACGCTTTAATGCATTCAACAATTACGTTGATAACGTTTACACGTGTCAATCAAGAAACCGGCCATTTATATTTAGATGCAGGCTTATTAATGTTGGAACTAGATTTCAAAGAAACAAAAAATCAATCTGCATACATCCTTGTACCAGCCGAGAGCGGCTCGCGTTAGTTGCTACGAGTATGTTGTACTTTTCTAGGATTCTCAATACTAATTGTAATTTCACTTGTATACCAAACGTATATTATCAATCGCGGCCGACCGGTTCCATGTCACATCCAGAATTTTTAATCAGATTTCTTCGTGACATGATTACTTAGCTAATACTATATATATGTATGGCTAAAGACTGTTTACAATAATAAAAAAACTGCATAATACTAATTTTTTGTTCTCATTCTCTATTTCCCTGTTTTCAGTCACATATCTACATAAAACACTTTATATTAAAAGAATTTAATTTTTTTGGTGCTATTCTGAGCTAGTTAAACAAAATACAAAAGTCTAATTGCGTGTATGTTCTTAATATCACATATTGAAATGAAAAATGGAAAACGGAAAATCTTTTACAAATTGCAGGATACAAGTGTATATTTTTAGGATTATATTTTTTAAGTGTTATTTATTATAAACTTAGGAAAAAAAGCTTTTTCAATTAAATAATTTCTAAGTGTGAAATAATCCACTTAGCATTTGAACGCAAGTTCAAATCCCATTACGTAGAAATTTTTATACGTTTTCTAAATAAGTATATTGGCTTTCTTATTTTCCTTCCCAGGTATTTTTTTATACCTCTCTGCTCAATTTTCGATATACATCTTTTTGTTTTACTTAGGAATTAGTGTGTCATAAAAAATAAATAAAATATGTATAGGAATATGCACATCAAGCTCTTTGAACTGATACCTCACTTGTACTAACCGCTTTATTACCAAATTTTTCCTTCCTTTTAAGTTTAACATTTTTTTAGGATTTAACTATAAATATATAGTTTTCAGATTTTTTCATGAACTAGTACCAATCTCTACTACCAGTAAAGGCAGACAGACAGACGGACGGACGGACAACAAAGTATTTTTTTCCTTAAAAGGTACAGAACCCTAAAAATGTAATATATGATTGATATTAATGAATTTAAGTATATGCATAAATTCCTATCTCGGCGTTGAGTTCCGCCATTCAAAACGCATTGCCTCCAGACGTCGGCGGAAAACGGAAGTGTCATGAAAGGAACAGAGTGTCTATGACATGATGACATTAGGTTCCCTGCTTCCCACTGCTATGTGCGGAATACATGAAGCTAAAAAAAAGTAAAGAAAATATGTAAAATATTTTATTATTAAAAAGTAAAATTTTCAATCACATTTTTTACGTAAAGTCCTGGATGATGATTTGAAAAACTATAAAATGATTAAAACTGGTCAAAGCAAGGTTGACTAGATAGTAAAATAAAGCACATTTAGGCAATTCGATGAATAAACCTGTTTGAGCCGTTATGGAAATAACAACATTTTGCATCTCACATTCATTAGTTAGTTCGCGTCGTTGTGCTACTATCATTTCATAATTTCATAGTATTATTGTTAAATAATGGCTTCTCTTTGTCGAATGTGACGTTGCTCAAATCTTATTACAAAAATTTAACCACCTTCCTCCACCTGATGGCCTGGTTTTAACTTTTAGTACATTTACTGCATCGTTATTAAGTTTCTTTAAATATATATTTTTTTGTTTTAATCTGTATTTCAAGCAATGCAGGGTAGGCAAAAGGAACCTAACAATCTAATATTAAGACACTCCGTTCCACATTAAGATACTTCCATTCCCTAGTTTTCGCTGATTTTTGAAGCATTGCGTGTTGAGTGTCGGAACACAACGCCTGACTTTACCATGTGACCAGAGCGAATAAATGAAATATAAATATATTTCCCCGCGTGGGAATCGAACCCACAACGATACATTAGCACGCTTGCTGCCTGCTTTTCTTTACAATATAAGTCTGTTTAAATTATATTTGTACATATATCATATTGACAGAAGAACTCCAAGAACCTTTCCCCGTTATCGTTGCAAACTTCCAGCCCATACTTGTCCTTAATCTCTAGTTATCTATCTATCCCTTAATTGCCTAACTCTTTGGAATTCAGATCACCTATATGACTATTAGTGCACTAAATAAATCGTCATATTCTACGTCTGATGTTAAAATTTTAGGTACGTAGCACTGCGATGGTTATCTTTCGGGTGCTGGTGCTGAAACCGGCTGTAATGATTCGTTCTGATGCTTTTCCTATCTAATAGGCACTACGTACGTGTATCAGTTTTCTTCAATCAAATCTTTTTTTTTTTTTTTATGGAAGAGACACGGCAAACGAGCGTGCGGGTCACCTGATGGTAAGTGATTACCGCCGCCCACGGCCCCGTGCAACCCCAGAGGAGCTACAGGTGCGTTGCCGGCCTATTAAGACGGGTTGGGCGCCGGGGCCCGGCATTACCTGATGCGAAACGCAGTGGCATAAAGCCACTACTTCACGCCGGTTTTAAATGCCGGGGGTGGTAATGATCCGGTCGAGTCTGCCCATGCGTGTTGCCATTGCTGGCGACGTGACTCTACCACACGTACTTTAGTCGCCTCTTACGACACCACCAGTACCAGGATGATCCTATTCTAGGCCGGGATCACACGGCACAAGATATATATATATTTTATTTACAGCGAAAGATACGTCTATATTTGTAGGTTTAAATAATTGTTTATGTTTACCAAGGCCCATAAAGAAAGAATTACTTAGAACATCTTATTAAACCGAATTCGGAGTATGGAATGAAAATAACAACCAACATGATAAATGTAGCACCCAGCATAACCAATAATTCACAATAGTAAGTCGAATATACATTATATAACTAATCAATTAGAGGCCAGTCATGGCGCAGTGACACAAGCGTGCGACTGCAAACTTTACAAGTTGTGGATTCGATTCCCACTCGGGGAAAAGAATCATTTAATATTTTCATTTTCTTGCACAGGTAACGAAGCAAAACGCGGCAATGAGTTCGGTCACTCAACATGCAATGTCTCCAGAATGCAGCGGAAAGTGTGGAACGGAAGTGTCTTAAATGGAAGGAAATATCTTTATACTAGGTTCCCAGGTTTCCTTTGCCCGCCTCCGAAGCTCAATAAAAATATTTTCACGCTACTGTATTAAATTATGAAACTGATATGCAACATATACTTCTATATATATACTTCAAAGATTTTTTCCTATTTAATATTAGTAATAAACACAATTGCGTTATCACAAACAGTGAACTCTATACAAATGTTATCTGAATTCCGTGTTCTCGGAAGTGATTTATTATTTTTAAGAAAAGTTAAGAAGACACGAAAAAATATGTACGTTTTCTATATGTTTATTTTATTTTCTTCACGCTTTATCCAAATTAAAACGACTTCAAATTTGTAATTTAAAAGAATTTTGAAGAGCTCAAAAGACCGCCTAAATTCAATTCATAAATTAGCAGAATTAAACGCCACACTAACTAATTCTGTTCTAGATTAGATTTTAAATTTTAGATAGATGTTGTCCCACAGTATCGTGATTGATCAAATCTTGTATGCTTTGTATGGTAAAGAAACACATAGATACAGTCATAATTTGTCTATTTTATGAATTTATAATTGATTGAAGTGAAGTGCGCAGTGCACTTGCATTGTCTTAGCTTCAAATTTCACTCAGTAAAATAATTTTATCAGTTCGATCAGTCTGACCATGTGGTGTTAAGTTCCGCCATTCAATTCAAAGGATCTCTGATTGTTTAAAAAAAAATTGATATAAATAAAATTTTTACTAAATTCTTTGAAAATTTTATATTTTCAATTTTTTGTTATTGAAGTGATTTGAGCCCACATCTAACGTGCATAGATCATGTCGCACAAACACGAAAAAAGAATAGGTACGTATATAAAAAAAAGTATGTCTTAAAAAAGAAACTTTATTGTTATTTATTACACAAAACTGACTATTATATTTTAAACACAAAATACATTTTTACAATCACTAACACGAAGAAAAAAAAACTAAAATAGCAGCTACTTAACCATTATAATTAATGCATGGAATAATCACGCAAATGCGTTAAGTTGAAACCCACCGCATACGATCGAAGCAATCTATGATCGCGTGAACTCGTTCTCGACCCTGAACCTGCCTTCGTAGGTTGACGTCACCTCCCAAAACCGACCAATTGCATAATGCTTGGGCGTTTTTTACCATGTTACCGTACCATGGTATGTTTAGTTTTGTAACGAATAGAAATTGTATTTTAGTACAAAAGTTGTATTTTTTAACCGACTGCGGGGCGCAAAAGAGTAATGTGTTTATCAGTTTATGGTTGTTTTTTTATAGCTTAACACTGAATCGCATTTAGCAAGGTAGGTAATATAAAGACAGTTCCCTACTTTTCATTCAATATTAGAGACAAAGATTATTTCCTCGAGAGGAATCGAACCGACAACCGTCGAGTTTACGGTCGGCTGTCGCTACTGATTAGCTATGCTGTGTACCAAAACAGCGCCATATATGTCTGTATGTATATAAATTTGTTAATAAATCAGTGGGGGTTTTTCTTTTGTTTCTATGCAGTCAGCTTTTTGAAATCATTTATGGCGTTCCCAACGTGCCAGTTAAGCACAAATCTTTTCGCCAATATCAAGTTGTATGGAGAAGAATATATGAAGAGGGTTATACGCTGAAAAACCGGTTACGTGCGAGTCAGACTCACCTACCGAGGCCTCTGTACCAATTTCAGGATTGTAGAGTAATGGACATACTCGTATGTAAATAAATTTGACAAACTAAAGCGTGCGGGCATATGCACACATTTTGTATGCTGCATGAACTACAAATATAAAAACCTTAAAACTTTTTACTTTTTGGATTTTTTTGTTTGTTTTTATTATAAGTATAATTTTCACGGCAGCGTAGAGTCGACTGAGGTAAAATACATTATTTGAGCAAAATCTATATTTTGTTAATATATACCGTACGCATATTAATGTTTGCCTAATTAAAGAAAATAAATCAACAACATCTTATAGACATAAGTGTTCATTGCGGAAAAAATATTCTTGAAATTTGTAAACATATTAATAACGAATTCTTCTTCTCTATCTTATTATATATATTTTATTAACTATCTTAAAATATTGCAGGTTCAAAAATAAAATCTTTTATCAAGAAGGTTTTTCGTAAGATAATAGAATAATATAAAAGATCACATCATGATCATGTCATGATTCGTACAAAACTGTGTTGTTAATATCATATAGCAGAATCCTTTTTTTTATTTTAACCAGACCGAAACAATAGTGACACTACTGTGCACTTAACATACAAGCATTGTTTCTGCCAAAAATATAATTTAAATTGCATTTAATGTGCGATACATGTAGTTTTTAAGTACGCAACAAATCAAGTTGTTTTGGTACTCATTTTTTTAGCTTCCCACTGTCTCTGTAATCGGAGGGATCGGAACCCTAGTATGGATACACTTTGTTCCACATTTTCCGAAAAATTTAGAGTTAAAAATCAGAACGAGAAAATAAAAACAATTAATTTGTTACGTGAGTACTAAACAATATATCAATGAAAAATTTACTAATATAAATCTCAATTTTTCTAATCTTAACTACGCAAGTAGTTAGCTACTAAGATTAATTCAATTTCCTGCAAAGGTGTAGCAACGGCTATGTCTAGTTGTATACAAACGAAACCTCCATCAAATAAAGCATTTTTAAACTAAATTTGTATGCACACGTCGTATATGAATACTTCCTCATGCGTTCATTACTAGGCACTGACAAATGCCGATAATTTTAATGATATTAACGCACAACATTGTTCTAGGATGAGTCAAATGGGTAGCCATAGGTTTCCAGATTAGTACTAGATGTATTAAATTTAGTTTACAGAACGGTTGCTTTCTTATTTTCATGAAGTTTAAGTTAACATATATGTATAATGTATGTATATTTTAGTCGTTTTCTACATAAAAGGTATATTTCCTTGCTAAATATGCGGAAACACTGAGAGATTTGCTGAAATACTTCCGATAAAAAAACACAGTTAAGTAATATTAAATTAGGCATAGATTGTTCCTATTATAATTGTTATAAAAATATCATTAAATACTGTATTTTTACTAAAGCACCAAAATATTTATTACGCGTATTTCGCTAAAGGAAAATTAATAAGATCATGTTGTTATTATCAAAAAAATATTATGTATGTGGGAGGCATTACTCGTCAGTGCTTTAAGGCTACATTCAGACTAGCAGAAAAAGCTCATTTAGTATAAGCAACGTCAAATTGTTGTTGTTTATTATTTATTCGTTGAATATTATTATATTTTATTTTGTTTTTCACTCATCATTTTAATAAATATATACTAATAATTACAAATGCATTTATTTACATATGTGTAGTTGTTAAATTTATAATAACTTTACGTGTATAATAATAATTTAAGCAAAAAAATTACTCGATTATTAGTTAACCCGTAATAGAGTTCGCTGAATGCACCGTAAAGGTAACGTAATATACGTTAAACGTAATATACGTTAAATAGAATTAATTATTGATTTTTCTTAGAACAAATTATTATTTAGTAACTTTTCATGATTTTTGTAGAATAAAGTAAAATATAATTGAAATTTAATATTCAGAACTAAATCTTTTAGAATGGAACTTTTAAATGTAAATAGTAAAAAACGTATGAGGTTAAAAATTTATAAGTTCAACGTTATAATTCAATGATATGCCATAAGTAAGTTGGCTTTTTCAATGTGCCCAATTTTAGATCATTTCAAGAAATGGCCAATACTACGAGTTACTCACGACAATATTTTGGAAAATCTTAGAATTAATTACATTTAAATAACTTTAAAATTAAACTGCAAAGAAATCCAATAATTTTAAATACGCTGGCAACGATTTTTTTAAAAATGTGAAATGAACTGAAATGTTAAATTAATTTTGAAGAGCCTTTAAATAACTAATAATATCGTAATAATACGAAACCTTCTTTGAGAACCTATATTTGAAAATGTATCTTTTAAAAAATAAGTACCAGTACCATTTTAGTTATAGAATATAAACATCTGAAAGATATAGGTAAAACTAATAATACAATTATGAATTTTGTGAAGTGTCTTAGGATTTATTTCCCAGATTCACACCGTTGGTACTCTGCTTAAGCTAAAAAAAAATTCATTTTAATTGCTAAAATTATGAACAGAAATAAAAAAAAATTATATGTTAAAAGCCTTAGTCATCAATGCCATAAGAAAGATGAGTAAGTTACATAAAATACTTGATACGATGAAGGCCATATTTAAAGGTCAACTCTACCGACACTTATCTTGTTCTAAACCCCATATTATTATAAGCTAGGCAATACAAAAGTTACGTTACAAGTATCAACCAATGAACTTGCTGATTCGTTTTTAGCTCTACGCTGTATCGCTAACACGGTAACCAGATGGAACGGAGCGTCAAACGCTTCGGTCTCTACAATTCCTTTTCGCCTCGTCTACTGTCATCAATCTCTTTTCGCGTTTCGCTGCCGTCTGCGTCGATACCATCACATTATGTATCACCAAACGTGCATATATGCTAACGTTTCGTCAATGCAACTATGGCACCGTTGACTCTGCCACCGGCAACAATACTACTTTCCACGTCCATTTCGTATCTTTCGTCTCTACTACGCATACTTTCCAGGTATACCACACTTCATTCATTTGCTCTTATATCATACCATTTACCCTTTCTATCAAATACTGAAATCTTTGTCTTACTCTCGGTCAGGCTTGTTAACGCTCTGATTATCTTATTTTTTCAGCTTGTTAGGCCTAATGAGCGATACACAAATATATTATATTTGTTTATCTTTCTAATCTATCTAGGTGCTACATAATATTTATGTTATAAATAATTTCTAGTCTATTTTTGTAAGTATACAAACGAAAAAAAGTGATGTTTTTTTTACTAATTTTTATCCTATAATTATATCTAAAGATATCTGTCTTGATACATATCATAACAAATCTAATTTGTAGACTCAAAAAGTCATATATAGTCTGACCATAAATAAATGCAAAGTATATAAGCATTTACTGTAACTTTTATTTTATTTGAACCTTAACTTTGACGATTAAACAATAGTCTAAAATGTAATATAAATTGCAATATAATATAATATATAATTTGATGTTTTCATGATAAGACCAAAAACAAGCTCTTGGAAATTTCCAAGTCCAATTCTTGTCCAATATTCATGAAGATGAGGAATATTAATGCGAGTAAACAAACGATACAAGTATAATAGCAGTTTTGAGTATTATGTCTATAATCAATAAGGCTTGTTAATTTGAGACCTACCCGAGTCTAAGCGTTGTTATGGCAACGATCCCTTTACTGGAGTTTCTCGGGGCCTTATTCCGCTGACGAATTTAGATGACACCACAGACTACATACAACAGACGTAGACATGGCTTTGAAATACTACATTGATAAAACATCAAAAATCAACTCGACATATTTGGTTTCCTACTCTATTCTTATCACACCATGCCCATGAATACTAGGCTGTTATGAGAGAAAATGCATGTAGCTGTTTTTTATAGTTGCGTACCTCAAAAGGTATATAACAAAGTGAGCCTATATCCCTATAGGATCTCTTTGTTATTCATCTGTCCGTCTGTCAAGACCATTTGTCTCAACCTCGCGTGGAGGTGTCATATATTTAGGTCTATCGTCACACTTTGAAGCACACAAAAAAGCTTTCAAGTCAAAAGTAAATCAATCTTACTGTATTTAGTGTGAATTTCACACTAAATGCAGTAAGATCAAAATCAATTAATCAAAATCTATAGAGAAGTCCTCGTGGAGCTAAATATTTTGACAAGAAGTGGGAACTTACAATACAAATGAAGAAAGAAACCAAAAAGTAAAAATTTGTGGATATTTGATAGAAAATCATTACGTACTTATATTTATAGCTAATTTCATACAAAGTGAGTGTATATACCTGCACACTTAAATGTGTTTTATAAATTGTGCTTCCTGCTGACCTACAATCCTAATAACCCTACCTATAATCCGTGATACGAAAGCTTCGGTTGGCGAGTCGAACTCGCACTTAACCGATTTTTTTAGCTTCACGCGACATTCCGTATATAGCAGACTAGAGGCAAATTATTGTTAAATCACTACAAATTTTGCCCAATTTTTGAGACATTGCTAGTATAGCGGGAATCCACTTTGTGTTTTGTCATGTTACCAGAGCGAAAACGACCGAACCCACAACCGTCACATTTAGAGTCAGATGGCCTTACACAGCATAAATTGTCTATTATTTACCATTAAATTATTAAAATTCAACTATTATATAATATTTTCAAAATTAAAAAAATATAAAATCATTTTTAAAGCACTGTCTAATGTCTACTATCAACCATAAAGAAGACGAGTCTAGTAATTTCACGTAGGCTTCCACTCTCTTTGCTGTGGCAAACAGCCTAGCTTTGTAATAGACTGCTCACTTTGAATTTTGAGCAAATTTAACTAGATTGTAAGTGCTGCGTTACTTTATTTACGTTCACGTCTATGTGACCTGAGTATTTGACGCGCTATAATGAAGACGCCTCCGAATAAGCAAAAATTGTTTCTTTGTGCAATGTTAATATCTAACAAGTTTCCTATTAGCAGTTTGTGCAAGGAAAAAGGTTCACGTTCGTTACGATAAAATAATAAATAATGCGAGATGAATCCATCTTACTTAATTCCTAATTTTAAGACTCACTAGCGTTATCTTAGCAACGTGTTGATAATAATTAAGTTTAATGGCAAGATTAAGTCGTTCAATTGGTAATTTAAATAGATTTTAACATAAAACCAGATAAAAATCACGCGTAGAACGGAAATAATTTAATTAAGTTTGACTCGTAGTTGTTTCCTTCGGTTTCTAAGAAAATGATCGATCTTCTTATTCAAATAGTTATAGAATTAAACACTTTAATATGATAAGGAATAACATAATTATATGAACAGAATTCTAAAATAGGTATATTATAATAGTTAATTCTTTTTAAACTCATGTATATTCTGTGTTATGCATGATAGAGAGAGCCTATACTGTAATGTTTTCCTAAACTTCACAACACATTTTCTTTAAGCAAACATCGAACCCACTATCAGCAAAATATAGTCTAACAATTCTAACGTAATAATTACTCACCTGTATATTAAATAACGTTAGGAAACCATGATTTAAACCATTACGATAATATTGAAAGTATATTTGCGTTTGTTCCTAAATAATAATTTAAATAATACATAATTTTATAATTTTATTTATTTGATTGTTAAATACATTTTATTCTTGCAAAATTATTAATAGAAAGCTCGATTTTACATTAAAACCAATAAATAGCTCGCATGTCGCAATGATATTTATTTATCATGATTCCAAATTTATGCAGTATTTCTCAGTGTATAGCATAGCATAGCATTAGCACCATAGCAGTATAAGTAGAGAAAACCTTGATCTGAAGACATTCTGTTCATTAAACGCGAGTATGGGTTTGATTCACACTCAGGGGAATGAAATATTTAATAGTTTCCCGGCTCTGGTAACTAGGCAAAGAGCGAGACTATTTTCTGCCACTCAATCACACAATCACACAATTCTGCTCACATCGGGAGTTTGACTTAAATTGGGGAACGGAAGTGTCGTAATGAAAAAGGAGTGTGTTAATATTAGGGTCTCTCCGCTGTGTGCGGCATACAACTTGAAGCTGAAAAACAAACACGCCTCTATCTCGATGAGTGACGTAACTTAACACTGTATTTTTTCTTACCAGGGGAGAGAAATAAAAAATAATTTATTAAAATTCTCCACAGATGTTAGTTTATTTCACATTAGAAGGATATTTTTATATGTCACATTAATTTAAATATCCAAACAGCAAATGACAACTAATTTAAATGCGGTTTTCATTATTTTTTGTTGTAAATAATTGTCTACTCACGTGATACACCTTGAACCTTAATGTAACTTATATGGAAATTTTGATTTTTAAATTGCTATATAATGAGTAGATTTAACGTTATAAATGTGTAATAAAAAGTAAATTTATTGTCGTAAAGATAGTGTAAATATTTTATTGTAAAAGACAATCTGTTGACATTCTCAGTAGCTATTCTCTACAGAACCGTTTCTAAAGCCAATAACCACTCCTTGATAAATTCAAAATTAAAAGTTTTTTATTGTATGACTTCAGCTACGTTTAATCACATGAAAGCCTAACTTCTAGGCTGCATCAACGCTTGTATTTTCTAAATTTTAATTTTGGGTGTATCTATTTCAAACCTCGGTTTGAAGATAAATTGAGACAGGAAAACCAGACCAATTTATATATTTTTTTCAGCTTCATAATGTATCCCGCACGCGCCAGAATAGGCAGAGGGAATCTACTGTTAAGACACTCCATTCCCCAATTTCGCCGAATTCTGGGCAGAACTTAACGCCGCGCTTTGTCTCGACACTAGAGCGGAAAAAAATGGAAATATAAATTGAAATAAATTTTATCGAACCCACAACCAGTCGGTTTAAGTCAAATTTGACGGCGTAATCCAAAATAATTTATTCAATAATTTATTTCATTGTCTTCATAAGCGAATATAGAATGTAGACTGAAATCGTATGGTAAAAAAGAGCATGGCCTAAAATAGTTTGCTTCAATGTTCGATAGTGAAATGGGGCAGGGGATATTAGATAATGTAATTCCAAGACACACTCTCAAATGTAAGTGACAAAATCCTACGCCGATAACAGTATCAATCATATCAGGAGCGTCTCAGAACTAGAATATTTCTGCTTATTTTGCTTATACAATTCTATTTTATTCTTATAGTTAATTCTACGGTTTTCGAGCGTACAAACATACAATTATTACCAGTTCTTATAGCGTTTTTATAGTTACTTATACACTTAAATTGTGTTTATACTATTTTTCTTAAATTAATTAATATTGTTCTTGAGCGGCCAAACTGAACGCAGCGCTTTGTCTACAACAACGTAGACATGAAAATAATTGAAATATAATCATTCCCCCGAGTGCGGACCTATCGTTGTTATTTATGTTTTGTTTATAGCTTCACGCTGTATCCCGCGCATGGCAAAATAGACCGAGAGAGCCTGTGAACCTAGTATTAAGACACTTCGTTCCCATTGAGACACTTCCATCTCTCACTTTCCGCCGAATTGTCAAAGCATTGCGTGTTGAGTGGCAGAACTTAACGCCGTGCTTTGCCTCGCTACCAGAGTGAAGAAATAAAAATATTAAATATTTCATTCCCCCGAGTGAAAATCGAATACGCAACCGTTGCCTTTACGCACGCTGTGGCAAGTGGCACGCTTCTATACTTGGGCCACGACGGTCTCACTTAGTGTTTCATCAAAATGGTAAGCCACCGAAGGAACCGAATTGAATCTGTATCTGTTGTGTAGCATGTATTTAACATCTTTAGTACTTAACATTTCAATCAAATATTCTTACAAACTAGATCTACAGCTCATGTAGATTCATATTATCATATGCTTCTTTTTTGATAAAATAAATATATATTAAAAACGTTTGGGCAAATTTAATTTCCAAAATAGCATAACACTACACTGATTAAGCAAGACAAAAGCCCACTGGGGTATAATATTCATAAGATTTATATTGCAGAGATGTTCTACATGACTGTGTATGAAGTTAGCAACTGTAGTTTATACTTAAAAAATATTTAAGTATATGTATAATAAATAACGTACATTATATAAGAAGTTCAGAAATTATGTAAGAAGAAAGTGAGGCCGGTCGTGGCGCAGCGGCACAAAGTGTGACTGTAAACCGACTGGTTGTGGATTCGATCCCACTCGAAGAGATGAAATATTTACTTAAATTTATATTTCCATTTCTTCGCTCTGGTGTCGAGGCAAAGCGCGGCGTTGAGTTCTGCCACTTAACACGCAATGCCTCCGGAATTCGGTAGAAAGTGGGGAACGGAGTGTATTTCACTACGTTCTCTCTGCCTACCCTGCAGTGTGCGGGATACAGTGTGAGGCTGATTTATTTATTTATTTATTTATTTATGTAAGAAGTTAAGTAGAAGTTTTTTTTTTAAGTGTAAATCGACCCTTAGAAAAAAAACCTGCTTATTAGGAAACATAAAAATTTATACGTAGCGAGATTTGAACCTGCGCCTCTAGTAAATCCTCCAAGCGCTCTGAGCAACTAAGCCATACGTTCTCATCGAGCTACTTATACATGCGGATACTCAATTTGCGTCCAACGACGACATTAAAGATTAAAAAGACTATAGATAAAACTATGAGTAAGCAATTTTTTTTATTTATAAACCAACATATTTTTGGTTATTTTTTAGCTTCTCGCACGCAAGCTTGCATCCCGCACATAGGAGAGTAAGCAGAAGAACCTTGTGTTGTGACAACACTCCGTTCCCATTATAACACTTCCGTTCCACATTTTCCGTGGAATTCTATAGGCATTATTTGTTTAATAGCGGAACTCAACGCTGCGATTTGTCCCGACACCAGAGCTAAGAAATGTAAAATTAATGCTAAAATGTATAAAATTAATGCTACATACAAAGAGAGGCCTGACTACGCGAAGGTGCCAGTCTTTTAAACTATTAAATTGATTTATAAGAATAAATTGATTTATTATTGTTATTACGTTTCAGTTTAATTCATTCAGACTTCGGCGTTAAGTTCAGCGATCTAACAAGCATACCTACAGGACTACCAACCAATGGTTGAACATAGAAATATTCTTTTTAACAAACTAAATACATTATGAAACCAAAAATAATTTTGCTAAGCCCTCAGAGGGTAGCACATTGCATATTGTACTTTGCATAGTCACTGTAGTGACCTTTAAAACTGTGGATATCAGTTTATCATCTATGGCGAAGTCGAATATATGAATTATCGGTGGGATCTGAGTAGAAGGAGGGGGGAGGGAGTTCGGAGGCCCGTCGCAAATAGCAAGCTGCTGGCGTAGACTAGTGTACTTCCCGGCCAGGGCCGCACTTGTAACGCCTAGTTTATTATTTAGGTTAGATCGATAAGGGATGAAGCCTTGTTAAAATACGTGTGCAAAATATATATTTTTTTCATTTCATTAATTGTGAAATATATTTAATTAAATATTTGAAACTTTATTATGTTGATTACATTATATTTATTATTTAAATGTTTATATCGTTTTTATATTTAATAAAGAAATGTTAAATAAGTATACGATATACTAAAACTAAACTATGTACTAAAGAGCTTGACCGCAAATTAAGATACTTCATTGACACTATTAAAATACATTACGTTCCCATCAAATACGGTTATTGTTTATAAATTCTATTTCCTAAAACCTTCAATCCATCTTCAATTATGTTATTTCGACTAATTTATATGGAAATAGAGAAATGAATTTCTAAGAAACATCCCGAATGCCCCTGAATGTTCCCCGAAAAGGCCAAGGTCTGTATATCGTGAGCCTGTTCGTTTTTATTTAAACGGGAAACATTGTAAATATTGCCGTGCCACCTTCGGCTTTGAGGAAAATGATCTTTACACGTGTTTCATATACGAATATATTTTAAATAACCTTTTTTATATATTTAAAATTTTATACAAAATTATCTATACAAGCATTATGTATTATAATGTTATATATTAAAAATGTTATGTATATCTGTAAATATTGATATTCAACTATATTATTAATACGTACCTCAATCCGGGCATGAATCGATGATATAACATGTTTGACACGATCATGAATACTTTGTCTAACTCAAAATATTCCGACAAAGATACGGTATCTAAAATTGATACCTGTCCTTAGGTAAAGATTTAGGCGCCATTGAGGGATTGAAAAGAGCTCGTAGGGTGAGGTCGCGGGGGGGTCGTCTCTTCGCAACGCGCCCACACGATCGTCATGGCTACGCCGAGTGCGGCCCTGCTTGGCCTTGCAATGGAATGGGGAGGGCATTAAACCCATCTACTTGCACGCTATCAGTTCTCGCTTGCCAACATTTTTGGCGACGGGCTTTCCGCGTTAATGTTCACTCTAACCCAGTTCAGAGCTCTGGCTATTAGATGAGAATTAGCAAATGTAAACGCACTTCTACGCATGTTGAATACGTTTTAGTATTTGCTTAATTTATAAAACATAAGAAATGCATTAAAGTAGTAAATCCGGCTTGTATAGCTATAAAAATGATAATAAATGGTCGTTAAATTTGTTATTTTCAGATACATACTAGTTTAATTATAAAATTCTACTTAGTTTTTAATTTTTTTTTCAAATCGTCCGCTTCATTATTTTATTTTCGACTTACGAGTTCCAACACTGTGATATTTATTTGCTCTTTAACAATATATTTGTTAATTTTACTGATATTTGCATTGAATTTGCAAACATCGTATACAATCGTACGTAACTGTGCGTACGTTTGTAACGATCTCATAAATCAATATGACTCTATTTTCTAACGATTCAATTATACACATCCCATTCAAATTCGCTACCGCAGTACAACCTTGCTATTTCAATATTTTATACACGCTTTATATATATATCTAAAAAAAAGTCAGCAAATTTCAAGGCTGGTAATGCATTGGAGATCGGCGTGACCCAGCGTTTGATAAATTTTTTGCGTTTGTATGACGTTTCGTCTATTATTAAACTCTACACGCTCTATGCTCGCCTGGTAATTGGTAATGAAATCTGAATGCAGCTTTATTCATTCTTTATGAGATATTAAAGTAGTTGAATGATATACAAAAAATAGCTTTTTTGTTTGATTTCATTGATTTGTAATAATTATTATATTTTTTGGAGTTGAAAATAAAATATTTTTACGATTTATTTAAATTTATTATTTTTTGGTCACTATAACTGTTATTAGTGATCGTTGTTTACTATTGGTAAGAAAGGCAAGGAGTTTCTCGGTTAACTTTCTAGAACACAGTATCTATGCTACTGAAGGAACGTCACGCAAAAAGCTTTTATCAGAAAAGGGGAAATAACTTTTAATTTTATTCGTTACTCTGATTGGAATCGAACCTACAATCACCGCATACATAAATTGATATTTAATTTTTTAAATTTTAATTTTAAGACCCTCCGTTCCCACTAAGACACTTCTTTTTTGTCACTTTCTACTGAACTCTGGAAGCATTGCGGGTAGAGGAACAGAACTGAATTACAGGGAGTAAATAGAACATATTAATTACTTCATTTCCTCGAGTGGAAATCGAACCCACAACCTGTCACGTTTACAATTGCACGCTTGTGCCCGTGCACTACGACTGGTGTCTACACATCTCATTTAAATACTGTATTAGTATAATACAATATTTATCCATTATACAATTTTCTATTCAAAAATATTACCCCAGTTAAAGTCAAGACGCATTTCTAGTTTTTATAACAAAATAATAAAGCCGAAAAGAGCTGCTCATCTGAACCGCTCATGGCATGCAGACAAAACCTATATCTAGGCGACAATGAAGCCCACACAAAGGCGAAGCCTTATAACAGCCGCCCGCTTGCCAAATATTGTTCACACGAGTACATTCTTATGTTTTTATATACTGTATTACATTTTAAGATTGCTCGAGATTAAATTGTTGCTTAGTGTTACTATTCTTGGACACCAAGCTAGAGTAAGACAGTTTGTGGTCATAGATGGACGTAAACAATAAAAATAATTTAATAAAGACATTATTTTATGTATATTTATACATATTTTAAATAAATTAATGTCTTCGCGGACAGTGTAAATATGATGTAGATTTTTTTTATATACTATAAATATAAATTGCCTTCCGACGCCCACAGCTTAATCCCTCTAAGTGTAAAATTGTTATATAAGAGCTCCAAAAGGTCACGGGAAGCATGGAGATGCACCAGCGGCATCTGACTCTCGAGATTATCAGCATACATTCTACTATAATAGACAGTATTTGCAAAATGATTCAACCAGAGGAGAATAAAAAAGGGCGAAGACACACTATACTTAAAATCTAGTGTCAAATCACACTACATTTTTATAACGTATACCATTCACAATTTGTGGTTACGCCTGAATCGGACACAAAACATATTCAAATACATTAAGTTCTAGAAGAATTATTCATTCAAAAATATCCACAATTAAAAAAAGCAGAAGATACAAAAAGAACTTTATTTTCACACATATATTTAATATAAAATACGTCTATTTTATTTGCTACAGGGCCGAAGTCGCACCTTTTACCTGTAAGTATCGATTTGCAGCTCGTGCAATTCACCGCTAACCGTCTTCGATAGAAAATAATCGCGATATATCCACATGCGTGTTTGTACTGCAAGGCTATGGAAGGGCTCACACGAAAGAGGCAATAGTCAGTGTTTCATGAATAGATTCGTTGCTCGATAACACATCAGTTGAATATGAGGTCGCGTGCGTTTTCGTGCGTGCCCCGCGCCAGTTTCCTTTGTAGACTATGGGCGGCCTCGATTTCCAACGCTTTTACTGTTTTAATCCTGTTCATATGAGACGTTTCAGAAAATTCGTTTGACTTAGTATTCTTTATGTGCTATGTATTTTATTAACACGCATGATAGTATTTTTAGAGCATTATAAGTATTAATAGGAAAACAGCAAGAAATACATATTTTTAGTAATTATAAATGTCACTATAGTTGATTTGAATCATAAAATTAATATATAAAATAATATAAAATCTTTCCTTTTAGTATCAAAATAGCAAAAAAAACACATTATTTTGCTGAACAACTACCGACCAATAACTTCGTGTAGGATTAAGTCGTCGCCGTCAGAACTGTCCTGTTCCACGCCATTACGATTTGGGTAAAGCATGTTATTTTCTGGAATACGCTTTATTTTTATAAAACATTTCTCTATTA
Source organism: Heliconius sara (assembly GCA_917862395.2). Classification (NCBI taxonomy): domain Eukaryota; kingdom Metazoa; phylum Arthropoda; class Insecta; order Lepidoptera; family Nymphalidae; genus Heliconius; species Heliconius sara. Next base: position 9,465,879 of record OU860780.1, on the reverse strand, counting down.
ACTTCTGTCGAGTAGTATTTAACTTAATGTACAAAATGTCAAGTTAGAAAAGCCAATACGTTTATTCCTTATATATAAAAAAAAATACAAAATTATTTTTTAATTGATAAAAATATGTCAGAAAACTTTTAATATGTACTTTAAGCCATTGTGTGTTTTTAATAAATAATCTGCTTAATACTAATCTATCTTCTAAAATGCAAGCAAAACAGTTAAATATTTGGATATATTTGGAATTATTCTTGTACTAAACTTCAATTTATCGCTTGAAAAACATTTAAATAAACTTTATCGTTTCCATTTCGCAGAAAATAACCTACCGATTTCCACTAATTTCCAAATTGTATTGCAAATGACGCGATAAAACCGAATGTACATTTGAAAGCATCATAAATTAAGAAATAGGGCAAAAGTCAACGTTAGACGTCCTCTCTAGACAGTAAGTTTTTTCAGTAGATCCTAAATTGAAATGCTTGAAAGGTCTAGTAAGCTCTCCTTTTTCCCCCGGGTCCTAAGGGACGAAATTTAAATGCCTTTGAAAATTGACAAGAAAAAATATACAAATATGAAAAATATAATCTATTAACATAAAATCTTTTTTATCTATATATGTTTTTTTATTGATTCACGCTGCACATAGCAGTGTTAACACACTATAGATCGTTAGGACACTTCGTCTCCATTAAGACACTTCTGTTCCCCACTTTCCAACGAGTTCTTGGGGCTTTTTGTTTGGCGTGGCGGAGCTCAACGCCGCGTCTTGCCTCATTATCAGAGCGACAAAATGAAAATATAAAATATTTTTTTCTTCGAGTGGGACATAAACGTTAATCTAATAATTTAAATTTGGCATACAATCATCTTCAAATAATATACCTATCAATTATACTAATTGATGCTTTCTTATAATTTTTTTAATAATATTTAATAAAATGTTCATCAGATCAGCAGTATACGATATATATATATTTAAGGTAAAGAGAAATTTTTGTTTTCCTCCAACATGGGCTCCCTACCCCCGGGCCGGGTGGCGCCGGGGAGAAAGTCTGTCCATTCAGACCCAAACACGTGTAGGCTGATAGGTTGAAGGTCATCCGAATTTTAATACGAATTAATTGCTAAAAAGCCGGCTTTAAAGGCGGAAAATCATTTTAAGAAAAACATTTTATATTACAAGTTAAGGAAAAATTATAAATATTTTGGGAAAATAAAACATATATAAACGATATATAATATAATAACTTCATGCATTTAAGAGAAGAATGAACAGTCTCTAAACTCTAAAAGGCGAATTGTCCGACTAAAATAGAGATGAAGAAACAAGCTGGACCATTACAGGCCTGTCTGATGCGTGATAACAGCAAAATATGCAAGAGTAGAAGATATGTAGGCCTTGACCCAACAATGGGACAGTCCATGCTTGTACAATAAAAGAAAAGAAGGATTGAAGAATAAATTTCTCCTCCAATAGATACATATTGTCCATATTATAAAGCTTTTTTTTATTATTAACAAACATTCTATCATAAATAAATTTTGTATAAACTGCAAGCCGTCGTGTTTTACCGTTTAATGACTTGATAAACGAACCCAACCGGTTCCGGGATACCTGAACGTTTGTACAGTGTTGATACGAAAGCGTTGCGTAAAACAAATGATATGTTGAAATACAATAAAATTACAGTTGTTTAAAAAATAAATTTTTAACATAGTTTGTAATGTAAATTACTTAAAATGTTAAGCAGTTTTCTTTGAATAAACTTTTTTTGGCAACAAATATATTACAGTATATTGTAGGAAATATTATTGTACGATTTTAAATTTGATTCAATTCCGAGATTATAATATGAAAATGTTTTACTAGTTAAAAAAATATTATATTATAAAAATAAATATAACATTTTATATTTACAGTAAACAACAACTTACAACTAATCCCATATAGAAGGAAACAATGCGTCAATGTCCTAATAAGAAAATATCATTTGTGTTACCATAACTTGTAATTCAGATGGACCCTTACAGGAATGGAGGTGTGAAACCGTCTAGACGGCCCTATAGGCAGGGTTTGGTAAGGGACTCCGCGGCCTTGAACTTTCAGATGACTTAAACAAATGAGGCAACCTCCATCACTTTTTATGTTCGTAATCCCTTAAGTAGGTCACATTTATTGTACGCAAAAGCTTTTTTTCATTGAGAGATAATGTGATATTGATTACTCGGAGAAAATCCTAATATATTAATTAGTATTCAACACGTTTCTCGTTTCGATTCAAAGGGCATCGATCGTCCACGATCTTTGAGGCAGTAGTACAGTAAGCAGCGGTAGACTTCATATATAGTTACAATAACAACGTACAATGAGACCTGGGCTTACGAAAATAAGTTCAGCCAGTTCCTAAACAAAAAAGAAACTGAAATAAACAAGGTCGGGGAATCAACGCCGTCGTCGCCGCCGCCATAAAGACCGACGGCCGTCCTTGAAAAGGGGGGTTCTTACAAATTGGGTTATTACAATGCGTGAGGCGTGGGTGGTCGAGACGGGACGGGGAAGAGAGAAGGATAGCATTTTGTTACGATTCCGGTAAACGGGTGAAAGGGACGGACGCCGGGTGGGCGTACTCTGCTGCGCCACCGCGGCACGCCTCTTCAGGAAGGACTCCCGCTCCAGACTGGGGTTCCGGCGCCGATCATTATAATTACTCTCCAAGGTGAGCCGAGAGCTGCCAGCCTAATCCAGGGAAAGCAACTCTATCGGGACTTTACCCACAACCCACAATCATAATACGGTCACCAAGCATTAAAGTGAAGTCTGCTATGGATAATTACGAAACTAATTAAATGCTCGTGTGGCTCGTGCCACTTTATTAAGACGGAATCTGAGAAAAAGCGAAAACTTGGCAAATTATATATATATATATATATATATATATATATATATATATATATATATATATATATATATATATATATATATATATATATATATATATATAATTTATGTAATTTATTTACTTGAATGAATATAATAAGTTAAATTCTCATTGAATAAAATATAAAATAAAATAGGATAAAATGTATGGACGGTAGTGCATCTCGAAAAAATTTTACGTGTTAGATCTATTTCCACCAAGTGCATTTCTCGACCACAACGTCTTTTGTCAAAGTCTCAGTATCAGATTATTAAAATATATTATAATTAATTAAATTAAATTTTATCTTAGAAATTTGCTAATCCAGAGGAACTTAACTATATATATATATATATATATATATATATATATATATATATATATATATATATAATGAAAAAAAAAGATATTATCAATTATATTATATTCAGAATATTCAGATTAACTCAGTACTTTCAAACGAAAAAAAACGCATTCTCAGATTTTAATTAATATTTTTTATAGGTATATTACACCAGTGGCCGAGGCTTCAGGTATGAAAGCGCCAGCTGCAGATGACATCGCTATTATATCATATATAGCTGTGTATTTGGGACGCTTTGTTTGATATCGAGCGTCGAATGAATAGAACCCCAGCTAAAGCCAATGGATGACACTATGGGAATTTGGGTCACTAGACTACTTTTGACGTATTCGAGGTTTCATCATTTGGATGTTAACTCAAATGGATGTTTATAATAAAATTTACAAAAATATTACACACGTATAGCCCATGTAAAACAAAGCAGGACCTAGCCTATCCTATATATACTATTGGGGCACAGAATTAAACGCCGCACTTGGTTATTCTTAGGAAACGAATATATTAACAAAGGTACATAGGTTTACAAAGGTATTTACGTATTTATCCATTTAAAAAAAACCAAAAAAAAAAATGTTTTATCGACTTTGTAAGATATGGTAAAACTAAAATAATGTAATTCAAAAGGTCAAGTTTGCATTGGTGTAGGTATAGTTAATGTCTAATAGTAATTAATCGATAGTAACGACAGATGCCTTGAATAATAAATAACGATGTAGCTATCATCAATATTATTTACTACTAGCGACTCACTCGCGGCTTCGCCCACTTAAACCACAGAATTATTTATTTAATACACTAAAATTAGGATCGTGTTTTAATATACCTATAATGTATGTTTGCAACGCACTTAAGATTTCTAATGTGAAAATTATTAAAACCTTAGGTCGCATTTTCGTACCTTCCATAAGAGAGATGCAATGTCAATATATTAATTTCTGTCAATATATTAATTTCTTTAAACTTTTGCCTGCCATTCAATTTTAATTTTTTTTTATAATGTATTTTAATAATTTATAATAAATGAATCATTTACATTTTACCTATAGTTATAGAATACTTTCTCAACATATATAGATTAGTTTCTCAAAATATGTCATTATATCTATTATAGTAAGAACGGAAGCTTAAAAATTATTGGGTTCATAAAAATATTTAAGTAGTGGTCAGTTTCGTTATATACATCAGCTGCTTCCACTATCTACATTTTAATATCTAGTCATAAACTAGTCTAATTGAAAGTTACTTTATATTAAAACTAAAATTTCTAAGAATTTAATGCAAATATTTCTAAGTAAATTATTGGTTCAACCTAATTGTCTTCCTGATTCAGATATAATATAAAAAACCACGTACCTAATGATAGTGGTTTCAAACTTAAAAATGAATAAAAAATTATTCTACCTACTTTTCCTCCCCTACCTCTACTTCTCTATCAAAAGGTGAGATAAAAGTTGAAATAAACAATTAAATAATCTTACAAACTGATAACGATGTGGCTATGTAATACGATAATTTACTCGAAAATAAATACATTTTCTTTATATACATTAATATATTAAAATAAAAAGGCTGAGGTCATCTTGATACAACAACAAACTCTCATCAATTTAAAGCCGTAACGCGGTACTTACAGCGCGGACGGGCAGGTTCGATTCTCACTACAGTGAATTTTCTGTCGATTCCTTCTCAAAAGAAAAAACAAAACAAATCGCTATAAGTTCCACCACTCGTCACGTAATGTCTCGAAAAGTGGGCAGAGAGCGGAATATCTTAACACTGGCTAACAGTGGCTAACTGACTAAAGTTTTATATGCGGGATACAGCGTGAAATTACAATATAAAAGAATGTACATAATATAAACGTTAAGAAACTGAATTCCTAGTTCCTACACACTCATTGCAATAACGTATGCATTGGATTACGTCAATTACCTCTCATTATACAAAAATATCTTCAGCGCTCGTTCGTTGCCCTCAGTGACAATAGATTACCATCATAGCACGCGATATTGTTTACTGTTACTAATATTTATATATTCCATATTATAACTTCACGCTTTATCCCGCATGGCCGGGAAGGCAAGGAGAACATAGTGTTAGAACATTATGTTCTTTACTCTCCGCCCGATGGGGAATGCGTTTTGATCGGCGGATTTCATGTTTCTAATCTAGGTATCTAAGATTTTTATCTATACTAAAATATAAAGTGTCGTGGTCGTGGTAGTCATGGAGCCTATGACTTCGTGACTGTATCAGTAAAACCTCAAATCTAAATAATTTCGAAAAATTGTTATTATGATCGTATTAATAGGACATTTTTATATAATACAATATTTTATAATATTTTATATAATATAATATTCTATAATAAAAATATGCAGATTATTCAAATAACTAACTATAGCAAACTGAATTGTGGTTAAATTTTGACTCATTATATCCATCCAGCTGTTGTGTTATTTATAAAATAAAATATCGCAACTAGGCCGTTGTTAAGGTGACTGAATAAAGTTAAAATAAAATGTAACATTATATTATAATATAGAATAACCTCGAAAATCCTTTTGCCTATTTTAATTATATCGACATAAAAAAATAAAAGCTATACTATTTTTAACATTTTTAAGTGTTATTCCACACTTAGGAAAGAAAAATACTTATTTAGAAAAAGTATAAAAATTTTAACGTAGCGTCCTGGTCCAGGACCAGGACCTGGTCGGTTTCCAGGAGGCGCGGGTTCGAGTCCAACTACATTCATTTTTTTTATACGTTTTCTTAATAAGTAAAAGCTATAGGTACTTTTGAATATCATTGATAGAATTTTAAACGAACTGAAACGGAGGACAAAATAGTTGACATTTCATTGAACAAATGCACATGGTTGAGGCCCAAAATTTCGTTAACGGACTTGAGGCCTGAGGCCTTGAGGTTCAATGTATTCATCGGGGTCTAAATTCCAATGGCATAGTGGTGACGTAAGATTGCGGAGATCGATGCGTGAACGCCCATAGCAACATAGTGCGTCGCTATTAACATTGGTTTACATGACACTTGGGTAAGTACGTTCTATTCGTATTATTATTATTTTTATTCATGTACACCCGATTTGGATAACTGAGAAAAAAATATTTTAAACATACACATTAAGAAAAGACTTACAAATTATGAAAAACATTCTGTTATATCTTAGATCAGTAAGCTAGTAGAGAATCTATAATTTCTTCAGTTTCAGTTTTGTGCTTTATCCCACATTTAGCAAGGTCTATCTTTGAGATGTAACCTAGTGTTAAAACAGTCCGTTCCCCACTATATTTTCTTATTACTACGAAATCAATTTGTCCTAGAGTCACTACAGAAATCGACATAATCGAAATTGCATAATATAGATATAATTATAGTTGTTTTAGTTATTTTGCAATAAATTTATAAATACTCATTGAAACCTTGTATGTAGAACAGATAACTGTAGTTTTATCTTCTAATACTTACAACAAATGAGCCTACAACTACACGGATAGAACAAACAAACAAAATGATACCAACTCACAAATGACAAAATACCATAAACGACAAAGCAAATAAAATATCTAAATAAATAATTCATGTAAGCCTTGCTTAACCTGCAACATAATGTGATAGCACATTCGCATATCAAATGACACGTGGCTATTGGCAAATGAAACGAGTCGACTTGAAAGTTTGCTGATAGAAGCTACCACACACACTGCTAACTAATCTGAAGATAATCTTTTAGGTTGTGGACTAAATGTATGTTTGTAATATAATTCGGTGTGTTAAGACATATCTGTTTATACAATCCGAGAAGGTGGTGACAAGCAGAATGGTGATTGGTAGTTCAATATTTTATATAATGTAGTCATTTTTAACGTATAAGTAAATAAAAACATAAATCAAGTATTGAAAAAATATTAGAGCAGAAAACACGTAACATCCAACGGAAAAAGACAGAAGATAGATCTCCGCTTTCCGTCCAAATTCGAAACACTACACGTAGTGTAACGGAGCTTAACGTCGCAGTTTGTATTACCAGTGATTTTTTTTAGCTTCACACTGTATCCCTCACATAGGAGAACCCGGGAACCCGGGAATCTATTGTTAAGAAACTCCGTTCCCCTTAGGACATTTTACATCTCCGCATTTCACCTAAGTTAGTTATTGAGTTTAATGTCGCAGTCTGTATTAGGACAGGATCTTTTTTACCACTGTATCCCACACACAGCAGAGTAGGCAGAGAAAACCTGGGAATCTAATCTAAGGTCAAGATACTTCGTTTCATTAAGAAACTTCCAATCCCTACTTTCCGCTGAATTCTGGAGCTACTGTGTGGTGAGTGGCGGTTCTCAACGCCGCGCTTTGCCGACCTACAGCGAGAATAATCATTTGATTACTTGAAAATTCTAACAACTCATTTAGTTCTACTATTTACGTTTACGTTTAGGTTGTTGCTATGTATTTTTAACCTACTTGCTATTATTTTCAAGTACCATGATTCACCTCTGAATATACCTTACGCGCAATAGTAATAAATCTCATGAGAGATTTTACGCACAATAGTTGTAGCTATTTCATCACTTTAAGATCATGTATCTATAACAAAAAATAAAATAGTTACAGATTTTTTTCCACTTATAAAATATTTTATTTCATAATACCCATATTTAAAACTCAAATGTACACAATCCAAGTAACTTAAAAGCAAATAAAAAAAATCATAAATAAATTCGTATTTAATGAGTAATGGAAGACATAGTAGTAGGCGTTATCTTATTTAGCTGTGACAAGAACGGGATCATTTCCAACCAAGGATTTGCTATACAAACGATCGAGGACGCTGAGGTAAAGTGTTTAATAGTCACGTACATATTTTATGTATTTACGTACGTAGTAACAGTTAAGTGTAAGTTTGCTTTTAAATATTTAAAAGTTAATTTCTTATAAATAAGTTTGTTTAAGAATTTAATGCTACCGTAATAGATTACTATTACTATTTACTACAGACTAGCGACCAATCCGCGGCTTCACATTTTAAACTTGTTCTTATGTTATAGACTAGTTATACAAATGGTTTAAATAAATTTTAGCTTATATGTCACTCTGATGTAAACGCTAATTACTAAAAAAGTTTCATTTAAATCCGTTCAGTATTTTAAGTAAAAATGGAACAAACATCTATCCTCACAATCTACAATAAAAATCAAATAAAATATAAATAACAATAATAATTATAGAATATTAATTATATTAATATATTAACAAAGTAGCAGAATATTAATAGTGTGATAGTAGAATTATCTCAAGTATTTTATACGGTAGGTAGGGAAAATTCTGTGATTTTTAGTAAGAACCGTCTTAGAAGAAGAGAGAACGTGTAATGTGTTGTCTCGCTCACTATTTTCATTTGACGACGCGGACGAACCAACGAGTAAAAGCTAGTCATAAATAATTGTACCTATTGTTATTATACCATGCAATATAAAAAAATATAGTAATACAGGATTAAGCCTAATAATATATCGAGTTAATTTTTCTCAGAAGCGACTTAACCTTTTTAAATACAATTTTCACTATTATATTTTATTAAACTATCCTTAATATTAATTGTTTGTTTTATTTCAATCAATTCATAAATAGAAAAGTTGTATGTATCACTTTTGAGCGGACGAAGCCGCAAGCGGGTCGATAGTAATTAAATAATGTCCAAGTTTGTTGAACTCTAGGTGTGTGTCATACCTACATTAAAGTTGCAGCACAATAACATCCTTAGCAACACGTTTATCACAAATCTCATGCAAAGCTATTTATAATACGTTGTTCTATTTCATTTTAAATATTGTTTAAATGGTTTTGTTTTTATTTACTTATTTCTTTTATTCAAAACTAGTGTTCCGCTCACATCTTCGCCCGCTTAGATACTCTTCGATCGTACTCTTGAACCAGTATGTTCTAGGGAAAACTATATTAAAATTAGTTGGGCAGTTTGAACCATATAAGCATACATCGATGGGTAACGACTTCTTTTTATAGTATTAAATTTACTTATTTAGTAAATACCAATTTTTTTTCTTTGCATACGTGTGTATAAACACTTACATATATCTTAAATTTATAAGGAAAAATTATTGGATTCTTTAACAATTCTTTCGAAATCGTTAAATTTTAAAACGTATTTCAAACTAATGAGGTTGAATAGTTGCAGCTTGCTCTTCCTTATTAACAGTGACTAATATATTATAAAAAAAGCAAATAAATAATACACCTGTCTAACTTATATGTTACGACATTTTAATGAGGGACCCTCCGCAAGTAGGGTTTACAACCAATTATACCAATTTTAACAAAGTTTTAATAACGTTGAAAATTGGGAAATTTAAGACAAATGTAACAAAATTTACAAAAAAATAATAACACAAGCTTTTAAATAATCGGTTTTAATTATGTATTAAATGAATATCACAAGTATTTATAGATAATGTTATTTATTCAAGATGATTACTTAAAATGGAAAACACACATACACATACACTTTATTTTTATTTAACAAATTATCGACATGATATGTTAAAACTAACTGACACTGACATGTAACTGAGTGATAAGACAATAGAATGACTGCAATAATTTAAAATTACACACAGTCCCCATAACAGCTCCAGCTAAATAAGTACAATTTTACTTGTAAAAACATAAAATTTTTAATTTAAAATTTACGGAAATACACTGTACAAAGAATTATGCAGCTGTCTTGGAGATAAGGAATAGATAAGAGTAGATAAGGAGCTAGACAGTGATAGTATGTGGCGCCACACGAAAAACCCAAAAGAAAATATTACGCACACGCTGTAATTTTCTTGGATCTATTTAGGGAAAATTTATCAGTCTCCAAACCTAGTAATCACTAATTTTAAATTGATATTAACAAATAATTATTTATAACAAACATTTGATGATATCAATTTGAATTGGTCAATAACAATATGAGAGTCCTATATTACCTATATACATTAGCCCTCATCGTCTGTCAGTCTAGTCATACTGACTTCTTTAAAGTCATGATTTACTTTATAATCTACTTTTAACTTAGATGCGTATATCTTTAAAATTTATTTCAAAAGAAATACCTTAAAAATGTTTTTACTTTAGTAACTATTTATATTACACCGATTTAGCTTATAATTCCTTAACCATTCACAGTGGAAAGCAATCAAAAAATCAATTCATAAGGTGTATAAAAAATAAATAGTATGAAATATTTAATAAGCATATTATAAGAGACACAAGCCAAACCGGCGGCAGTACAAACAATAATACAATATTGTATAATACATGACGCAAAAAGTGCCGATAGTTCAGTCAACTCTGGTACTGCAGCGGTCTTTGTCTGCTGCCTAGATTTTTATTTAGTCATCGTTCAGAAATTAACTAGGACAAAAAATAGACAAAAACCACGCCTGCCAGTCTGCCATATCTATATGTATAGTAAATAAACAAGGGAGTACGTGTACGTAATGAGAAGTTTGGAAGTCATGTGATGTGTGAGATTTAAATAATTTTGATTTTTTTCTAATAATATATATTCCAATGTAATTACAACAGATTACAGTAAAAAAGCGAGCATTCCAACCATATCCAATAATTTAGAACAGAAAACGAACGTAATCAAACAAGTGAATCCTAAATAAGCTTCAAGCTGTATCCCGCATATAGCGAGATAGACAGAGGGAACCTAAAAAGGAGTGAATCTGCAGATTAAAAAGTAAAAAATATATTTTTATATTGGTGAACAAGCAAAGTCGCATAAACACCAGCTTCATTCTTCCGGCACTCACCGTGTCTGAGTGAGTGAGCAACAAGTATCTAATATTAAGTAGGCATTACAAATCCGCTAGCGATTATTTATGATGAATTGTGACAGATTTAATATACGGAAGTTGAAAGCGATTTTTCGTACCGAGATAAATGATAACATTATCTAGATACAATTTATATTTTATAGATACACATTTGTGTATGAAAAGGTTAAAAAGACATTTATTGTATTCCAAAAATTTGGCTACTGCTGTAGAAGTGTTTTAATTTTCTTATAAATATTTTTTGATCATTACAATTTTTTGTGATTTACTTTTATTTACGGCTAAAAGAGTCTTAAGTTCAAAAGTTAGTTGACAAAGTATATCTTGTAATATCCTAATATCAAGTAATATCTTGTAAGCTCTTATTACGGTTTACAAAAAAAATATAATAAATAATAAAATATAATAAAAAAAATAAAGTTTAATGAATTTAATAAGCCTGAAACATTATATACATGATATACGAGTGTGTACCTAACTAACTGACTAATTTCAATATATTAACACCGATGTGATTTCCTGATATTTTCTTAACATATTACTACATACATACATGTAGCAAAATATTAGATAGAGTTCATCATCTTGTTTTGTTATTAAACAGTTTACTGCCTAATCACAATAATGATTACTCAACTAATTACAAATAATCCTCATTGCGCTAGTCGCCAAAACAGAATGAAAATAAACTCGAGAGTTCGATAGCCGCAACGTTTCTCACGAGCATCTTTTACTTGCGCCCGCGCAGCTCTGTTTATATACAATACGTATTGCAAAATAAAAATCTGGGTTGTATTTTAATGAAAAATCTAAACGAACCGTTCGATTTTATCAAAATCAATGACATATACACTAATTGAGGATCTACGAAACGCATCTGCTACAATGCGCTACGATGCACAAATGCAACGTAGCGATGCAGCTACGGGTCTACGTGTGTAGCGACGCTACGGAACTGCATGTGCAAATTTTTGCAACACCTATTGTACTATACTATTTGGTTTCCAATATGTAAAAGTAGTGTTGTAATTAAACTGAACAGATAAGAATGGCATTTTTAGAAATATTTTATATATAAATATATAAAAACACATTTTTTTAAAATATTGCAAAAGACGCAATCAAAGTTTGTCCTACTCATTGACTTAATTGTTAATTATCTTGTATTTAATCTTCGTCGTTGTTGCATTACAAGAGCGATATTACGCTACATTTACACATATACTTTATATTCAATTATAATGAAAATATCTGAAATTTGTTTTTGGAGAAATTATTTATTTAAAATAACCATTGAATGCTCTTAACAACAATAAACTCATACACAACATCAATTACATAATCATATTTTTAATATGAAAACCATTTTTTCAAGGCGTAGTTTCGTGAGAATTGAGCACAATTTACTATGAATAATATGTAAGTATTATATATTTCGATAAATGTGCACAGCAGATGTTCGAAGTGAATGACTTCTAGCTCTATCGAGCTTCACATGCTCTTCGCTATATTTATAATAAATTGTTGCTGCATATTTTATAATGCGAGTGAACGAACTATATTAAAACGTGTGGTGTGTTTTAGAAGTTTTTTTAAGTATTATTTACGCTATACTCTGTTCTGCCTCTACTATTTATGTTAATAATATTACCGTTTTCAATCAACGTTAATCGCTATATACTTTAAATTCTCGTATTAACATTAAAATCTAAACTATATATCATATATGATATTTAAAAGTAAATTATATATTGTCCTTTTCACAGAAACATTCAGTAGTACAATAATGATTTTAAAAAACCACCAAAATCTAACATCATATCAACTATTTAGAAGTACATATATATCAACAAACAAATGGTACGATTCTACCGAATGTCACTGTTATAATATCATAACACGCCTTGACCCATTTCGAGTTGACCCTCCATAATCTAATTCGGCGATACAAAGACATACAATATTGTTTCACTTACGCCGTCCCTTGACTGGTTGCCGTCAAATGATGGGGCTAAATTTGAAAAGTTTTTATTTATATTTATGCCGTCACCTTCCTCTTTTAATCAGGAAGGCAGGATTCGTATTTTCTGCCAATTTTGTTATTTGCATCATGCATCATGATCGCCTCTGAATCAGTAATAACTACAATAATATACTAACAACTTAACTCAGTAACTGAATTAGTATAAACCTGTGTCATAGTTATCACCCACTCACAAGTATTGTTTTAGTTATCGTGGCACAGCGGTACAGCGACTGATTGTAAACACGTCAGTCGTGGGTACGATTAATTTCATCTATAAATAAGTGGTTCGTCAGGTACTGTATGTCTACTAAATCCATTATATTCAATCTGCTATGTGCGGCATACTGTGTGAAGCTAGTTATTTGTTATTAAATTAAATTTTGCTATCTAATCTAACATTATAAGAAAATAACATAGAGAAGGGAGGGTTTGGGAACTAGATATTATAAAGCATGGAGCTGAAAAAAATCGTCCGTAACATTTGAACTTATAACCAATGTGATGACAATGACGACAGTCATTTTTGTTATCAAGTCGAATATTGAAAATAACTAAGTCTTGAAATTCACAGCATCATTATGCCCATCATTAACAAGTTGTTTTGCTATCCTATAGTTTTGTTTTTACAATTTACGAGCCTATAGTTTTTTTTTACAATTTTTAATAGTAAAATTAACTCAAAATTCATTAAAAATACTTGAAAATAAATATGTATTTGATTATTATATTGGTGATATTTAAAAGTTATATATTCAACATATAATAATGTAAGTTTGCATTCTACTTGACTTAAATTGATTTTCTCTTTAGTTGGAAAATTTTTAATGGCCAATGCGTTTATAAAAATTCCGTCAAGTTGTCTGCCAAGTTTCTTTCTTTTAATCATTGATGAATGCATGAAAAGAATATTACATATTTAATAATAGACGCTCAAATAGTCGATATCGCTGAAATAGATAATAGTCGATATCGAATCGATAGATATTTTGACATTAGATAGGTATAATATTAACGTAAAATAATAATTACTATTATACTTAAATATTCCATATGAAATAAATTTTGCTGTTTTATTATGTCATGCATTGCATATTTTTTGTGTGTAATTTAAGAAGTAAAATTATGTACAGTTCCTAATTAAATTTTTTTAAGTCCAGTAATTTTTGTATTTGCTTTGACTGTTAATTAATCAATAGGTGTTAGTTAATCAATGATTGTAATTTTAGGTTCATATGTACCTTCTTTAAAAACGATTGCCAATCAAAACCATAATTAGGTCGTATTAACTATAAGAAAGTTGCATATAAATTTTAAAAAGCCAACCTTGACTAGAAATAACTAATATAAAAGCAATTTAAAACATTTCCATAGTAGGTATACTAGCGGGAGATGTTCCACAGTCGTTAATTCATGATATTTCTGTCCCTTGCGGTTCTGGTATTATACCGGTCTCAAACTGGTCGTGTCCTTGGCCAGCGGAGATTTCCGCATGTGGCCCCAACGATGCCTCTTATGAATGATCGAATATTATACTGAAATCTATTTTAAATTTTATTTTTAGTGCAGAAGGTTGTTACTATTTGTGTTCGCTTATAAATAAGTGCGACAAATTTAACTTTCAAAGAAATATTCCTTTTTCATTTTTTGTTCCAAAATAATAGGGTTAAAGCAGCTATGTTGAGATAGATAAATACTTACAAAAACCGTACTGATAGTTACAGTATATTACGATAAGTGATGCAATCTTTCATGTTGCTAAGGCTATAATTACACTAGATAATTAAAGTAATCTTATAATTAATTTAATTAATTTCCACAATAAAACGTGAAATTGCCTTTATTATTTTTTTATAAGTACCGCAGTGTTAAACACGCAAAATACGATGCCTCCACCACTATTGTTCTGCGAAGTACCGACGACAAAAAGGCCGAGTGTACTTTTTTACGATGGCATTTTAAACGGGGCCCTTTCTTGTTGTGCCCTCTATTCCTTTGTTATGGCCATGTTCCTGACCAGTTCATTGAAAATAAAAGAATTTTGATTGGGTAGGTTAACGCACTGCAAATAAATAAGAGTGAGCACAGGTTAAGTGGAGGAACGAGATTCTAGTTGATATTCACAGTGTTGTTAGTCGATAGATTTCAATTATAAATTTGGAAAAACTATTATTGCCATTAAAATTGTAACGTTTAGCTCTCCATTGTTTTAAAACAAACTTTATTATACCTATAGTAAAATGTCCTGTTAAATATCGCATTCAAAAGGAAGGTAAGCCGCTTGAAGTCTCAGCAGAGCAAAGCATTCATCTCTAATGAGATAGATTGAGGCCGAACTGTGTAATGGGTCCCTTAGAAGGCATTTTGAAAATAAGAAAGGAAATACACATTGTTAAATCGCGCTTTTTGCCTACTCGCTGATTGTAACAAAGAAATTCTTATAGATAAGTATAATTTTAAACGAGTCACGTAAAAAGCCCACTGGGCTTGAACTTTGCAGACAGTCGATGACGACAGGTGTCGGCGAAGCGGAAAACTTGCCAAATTACACAAAATGACCGGTCAATTTGGATTTGAGCCAAACGAGGATCAAACGTTAGAATACTATTTGTATAGACGACAGTATGCAGTTGCCTAGTGTCTGCGCACACGCATATAACTTAACTCATTGTCATTTATTATACCTACGTAATTGCGCTTTTACGCAAGTCTTCACACTTTCTTGTAATTTCCGATTTTATCTATACAAGATATCCGTAGTCGTGGGAATGTTTAATAGATTTGTTTCCAAAGCACCTCACCAGTTAATTGTCGAAACATTCCAGTTGCGCTCATGACATGCACGGAATATGTGTCAGCCGTATGCGGCAATAAATTTATTGTGTAATGGGCAAGCCACGTTTTAAATTGGGCCGTCCCTCCCAACGGCGCCCCGCGCATCGACATTATCTAACCTCGCGAGTCGCTCTGTTCAGTTCTGAAACGCATCTTAGGAACGCACATTGTTGTGACCTTAACGCCATCTATTGATAGACATTCAAATTTAATATATCTTTTAAAAACACTAAGTAGTTTCTTTATGTTAACAAGACATAACTTTCATATTCAAAACCAGCGTCTCTAATCGTAAAGTCTAAAATATCTGTTTAATATTAAAAGTTATTTTAGTTTAAATAAATTAAAACATACACAATTTTGTATCTACAATCACCATGATAAGATAATTTAATTTTAATTAAATACCTTCTTTATTATAATGAAATATTTATTAGTTTCCCTAATTCAACAATTAAAATAAATAACACAAGTTTTGAACGTAATAGGTATAATAGACAGAATAAATAAAGTTACTTATACTCTACATATTTATAAGTGTCAATGTGTGCGTACACATGTGGTGTAGAGCGGTGCGTTAATGACGATAGTACCACGGAAACGTTCTATGCAAGTTAAGGTCATCGCAAACAGTCGAATTATACTTTGGTAAAGCATTTAAATGTTCACAAGGTCTCTATTGATTGTCACATTTTTTAATACAATAAATTTGTGCGGTAAACATAAATAAAAACATATAATGGCTCTAAATAAGGAAATATAATATTTACTCGAGTTGTATGTATTAAAATATTAGGCATGCATGTCTACCCAAGTAGTTAAAATACGTATGAGTACGATTTTTTTAGCATTATATAATATTCATAAAATTGATTTTTTTTATATCTTACACAAATCAATAAACTTAAGTAGATATTTATCTTTAGGAACTAGACAGATAGAAAAAGATGATATGTTAAAGACGTTTTATATAAGTACCTAGTACAGTAAGTATACATATATTGTTACTTAGATGTGCATGCGCAGCATTACTAGGATATTTGGTAGTTCATTTATCAAGGATCATTATACTTGTGTTGGTACTCTCACACAAGCGTGGCCCCATGGACACATCACACAGCTGAACAAAACGCAGTGTTGGCCATGAAAATGTTTACATAACTATGCGTACAATATGTCGAGGCCGCGTGAATAGGTGTTCATTTGTAAATTAATATAATATGCTAATAAGTAGGTATTATTTGGATATATAAAGGTAATTTTTGTTCGTAGATGTTGATAATGTTTTTTTTTTTGTTAAATTATATTTTTCTAATTTGTCCCACCTATGTACGCTTAGATTTTACAATCTACGAAATGGATTAATGCGGTTTTCACCTAAAAAACTAGAAAAAGTTCTAGGATTGTAAGTTGTAAGTAACACATGCATAGGTATAATACTGAGGCCAGTCGTGGAGCAGCAGCACAAAGTGTAACTGTAAACGCGACTAGTTGTGGGTTTGATCCTACTTGGGAAAATAAAATAATTATAATTTATTTAAAATTATATTTCTATTTCTTCGCTCTGGTGTCGAGGCAAAGCGCGACATTGAGTTTCAGCACTCAACACGTGATACCTACGGAATTCGGCGGCAAGTGGCGAAAGGAAAATTTTAACACTAGGTTCTCCCTACTACCTGTTGTGTGCGGGATACAGCTTGAAGCTGATTTCATAATTTTTTTGGTATTATAACATTATATTTCAAGCAAGCAAGGCCACGATCACAACATTATTATAAAATATTATAAGCAAATTGAAATCAACAATAGTTAAACTTAAATTAGGATAATTATAAATTTAATACAACCATACATGTACGCTACGTTTTATCCTTAAATAATTCATAGGCAGCACCTGCTATACAAAGTTTCAAGGCTATATAAGGGAAATACATATATCAAGTATATTATTTTGCTTTATGTCAGCCTGCGGATATTATAACTACATATTAGTTGAAAGCAAATCAAATAAGTTGCTAGCGGAATAGAAATTAATGAAAATGAGCTAAGCGCCAATTCTGTCACGTTTTGCGCATCCGCAATTCAATTTTTGAATACAAGTGACAAATGAAACTTTTAAATGCATTATAGTTTATATATTTTGATTTATAGCTCATTTAATTATGGCTTTGTTGTTATATATATATATATACTTATATATATATATATATATATATATATATATATATAAGTAAGTATATTATAAGAATTTATCTTTATAATGATACTACGTAGACTATTGCCTATAGATAATAATTGGCTAATTGGCTAAAGGATTTGATTGTTGATATAAAATTGACGCAGACATCTTAATTACAAATACAGATATCTTAAATAAATAATTGTTGATAGACATGACATTACAATTATGTATTTATGCCTAATATTATTGTAAAATGTTAAGTTTACGCAGCCATGTTGCGTGGCGGAATTCTAAACATTTCCGATTTCGGCAGAAGAAAGTAATGACTATTTTTAAATGTCAATTTACTGTCCATAGATTTTTCGATTTATTTAGCTTTTTATCACGTCTTTAATTCACCCAATTGCTACATTGTTATATATAATAGATATAATTATACCTAAATGATAAAAGAACGAAATAAATCCTCCCACATCCTAAGTCAGTAGCTTATAAAATTTTTAAAAGAAAGTATTCGTTGTACAATCATACAATGTTTATTTACTGTTAATTAGAACTAAAAAGTTAAGAAATACATGATTATATTATTTTATTACTTACCTTTTTCGGCGCTAGTTGCGACCTCGTGTGAACTTTATTATAATCGCTTAGTATTAACTTTATTAGAAATTCTATCAATATTTCTTTAATATTTATTACTAACGCAATATTACATTAACCTTTTCTTTTCTTTATGTTTTTACTAATATCTTAATTTATTTACACTTTTCTCATAAATAATTTTATGTACTATTTAATATTTGTTAGTTTTTAAAACGTATATTTAATTTTTAAAAACGCTTCTTCTTTAACTGTGCTGGTACAAATGTGCAGATACAGATGGCGGCACTTGCCCAAAATGATACAATTAAATCAGTATAAGAATATTAAAATTTATTTATTCGAAATTTTGTATATATTTTGTAAGATCTTAATTCTATATATTTTTATTTTGGTTTTTAAAATACTATATTACTTAGAATAGTTTATGGCATTACATTTTATAATATGGAAACTTTTTAGATTGTGACAACCTTCAAATTGACGTTTCGTCTTCAGGCGATCGCACATCGCGAAAAACTATAATATAGCAATTCTATTGCGTAAATTGAACACGAAAAATGACTTCGGTTGCACGGGCTGGACACTTGGCCCCTTATTTTAAGGCCACCTGTAATGTCGTGTCGAATGGCTTGAAACCAGTGGTAGCGGTCCCCACACCCGTGGACAAATTAGTTGTTCAGCCACTTCCCAAGACTTCAACCGTGCAATCGTTGAATGGTGCCCTACCCATCCAAAATCTAAAAGTAAAGCATCCTTCTAACTGTAAGTATCTTAACTTTTATGAGATTTTCCAAAGAGTTATTTCTGTTACATAACACTTGTCAATTTCAGTGCCAATTCAAGTTCGTTTTGCACATTCGGATATCGGCTACCCCGACTTCTCTGCTTACCGTCGCAAGGAAACCTTAGACCCCAGGTCTAAAGCCGAAGAAAATGTTGATGGCCGCCAGTCATTCACTTATCTCATTGCTGGAGGTAATCACATTACTTTTTATGCCTATAGAAGAATCAATCAGTATTATATTTTATCTAACAGTTTGCAAGCACAACTTTGAATATTGTAATGTAAATAGACAATCTTTTAATACCAAACAGTGAATAAAGGATCTCACTCTGTTTCACTATGCAGGTGCTGAGCCTGTAGTATTAATGTGGAAATCTTGAAGCAGTGCATGGAACTTGTGACCCAACTGTACACTACACATAAACAAAAGGCCCCTGTGCATAATCACTCTAAACTCCTGTTTAAGTTAACTAAATTCTAAATTATACTACTACTGCTAGTTTTTCATCTTCTTTTCAAGACTAAATGTTTGAAATTTGAAGTCCATATTGGCATTGCATAATGAGTGGCGGAACTTAACACCACTCTTTGTCTCTTTACCAGAGTAGGAAAATGAAAATATTAAATATAACCATTGTTTACAATCACACATTTACGCCTTTGCATCATGACAGCCTATGAATCAGTAATAACTACAATAATATACTAACAACTTAAATCAGTAATAACTGAATTAGTATATAACTGTGTAATAGTTATCACCCGTCTCACAAGTATTGTTTCATTAAATATGATTACCAATTATAATTGAAACTCTTTTAACTGGTTTAATCTCACTTTGCAGTAGTCCGTGCCCACAGACAAAAAAGTGTTGGAAACGTCGGGTTTCCAAAAATGTATAATACAAAATATATGCGATTAATACGGTTAAAAGAATTTCATTTAAAATGTGTTATACTCGGGAAAATCAAAGAACTTATTATGATTACTAATATTAAGCTCCTAAAAAATAAATAATTAGGAACTACATACAAGACAAAAGAAATATTAATATATATAAAAAAAAATTAAACTTTCAGCTGGAAGTGTGGCTGGAGCATACGCCGCCAAATCTGTGGTCACACACTTCATATCATCCATGGCTGCCGCTGCCGACGTTTTGGCTTTAGCCAAGATTGAAATTAAATTGGCTGAAATTCCTGAAGGAAAATCTGTTACTTTCAAGTGGCGTGGAAAACCACTTTTTATTCGTCACAGGTGAATAGATTATTTTTTGATACTGATTTTCGATACTGAGTTGATCTTTAAAACTTTAACTAAAGAAAGAATATTAATGTTTTATTATTTGGTTTTTTAAGAAATTATATTTGTACCATGACCAACACAAAGCCTTGATTTATGATTATTATTGCTTATACAATATGCAAAACTTGCATAATTATTAAAACAAATTCAGAAATAAGGAAAATACATGTACATTTTAGTTAAATAAATAAAGGGGAATGATACACTTCAATGGAATTTAACTGCACCATATTATGATAATAACATTGTTACTGTATGAGTAAATAAAACAATAAATATTTTTTCTTTTTTTTTTTATATTTGCTTATGACATTCAAAAAATTTACCTAGAATGTAACTTTTGGAAAGATATGGAACAAAAAAATCTTATTTACTAATAAATTATTGCTATAAAATTAATAATACCGCAGAACAGCGATAATGGCAACATTGACCCAGATGGTACCTCAGGTGTGTACTAGGTAAATGTTGCCAAGGCATTAAATATTGTTGTGTTTGTATTGTTGCTATTTCTAATAAACCTATATAATACTATATGATACAAAGGTTTATTTTAAATAGCCATTCTTCGGAACTTATAACATCATTCATACTAGTATATCTCAGAAAACATCACTTTTACTAGTTACTTAATTATATATTTTTAGTATACGCATTTAATTTTTTTTATATAATTCCAGAACCGAAGGCGAAATCGCAACTGAAAAAGCAGTACCAGTCGACTCCCTGCGTGACCCTCAACACGACGACCAACGCACACAAGATCCAAAATGGCTTGTCGTTATTGGTGTCTGCACCCACTTGGGTTGTGTACCAGTAGCCAATGCTGGAGACTTTGGGGGCTACTACTGCCCATGCCATGGATCCCATTATGATGCCTCAGGCAGGATCCGAAAGGGACCAGCTCCTCTGAACCTGGAAGTGCCACCGCACAGTTTCTTAGACGACGGCCTTCTCGTTGTAGGATAGACATTATCTGAATGTTAGAAGAATTATTTATCTAAGCGTACTGTTTCAATAGACATCAATAAATTATGATTATAATTTAATTTGTTTGTTTTATTTTTTACATAATTCACTATACACTTGTATTGAGTGTAGAATTTTTAAATAATTTAAAATACATTAAAAAACATGTATGTTTTAACCATCTTTTCTAAAAGAAGGAGTTATCAATCTGACTGCATTTTTTTTAATATTTGTTATCACAGAACTTTCGACTGGGTGAAATGGTTTTGATGATTCTTTTTTTTAAATGAAGGCTAGTGCTTCCCATGTGGTCCCATTTTGATTTGGTCCATTTTTGACAATGTTATCCATTAGAAAATCATATATGTCTTAAGATTGCAATAAGTATATGCGGGAAAAAAATGGACGAATAATTCAATATCCCGCCAACCGATTTCAAAAATATATTTTTTTATTTTAAAGAATACACTTCAAAGAGTAGTGTGATGAAACTTTTGTTAGGTTCTAATTATAAGATCCGGTTGAAATTGAAGAAATCGCTATTTTTTTGTTTAAAATTATGAATGTTTTAATTACCTACCTCAATCATGCACACAGAGGGAGCCTAGTGTTGAGGCACTCCCTTTCCCGCTTTCCACCGAATTCTCGACGTGTTGAGTTTTAAAACTCGACGCGGCGTTTTACCAGAGCGACAAAATAAAAGAGTGGGAATCGAATCTACAGACACACATTTGTGTCAATGTTTATTGGAGAACTCTCCGCAGCACTTTGTCAGGAAAATAAGTGTTAATAATATTGAAATTTTGATTTGTAATATATCTATTATTTGTTTTGCAGCGACTGTAGACAACACCACCGTAATATCGGCTTTAATAATATTTACTAACAGTTATTCCTTTATCGGTACCTATTCTTATTTATCTACACATTTCCTAATAATTTTATATCTACACTAATATTATAAAGAGGTAAGATTTGTATTTTTGTATGTATGTATGTATGTATGTGTGTATGTTTGTAGAGTTTTCACACAAAAACTACTGGACCAATTTCAATATTTTTTTCACAATTAGAAAGCTGCATCTTCACTGACCAGCATAGACCATATTACATTTTCAAAAAAAATAGAAATCCGTAATAAAAATGCAATAATGTAACTCAAGGTGACAAGAAATTGATCTTAACAATTCTATCATCGCATGCGCTGCGAAAACTATTGATGATAGAACAAAACAATGTTCTACAGTATTATAGAGCGCATCAATATATATCAAAAAAGTCCGCGATAGCATATGTCCAACTACTGTAGTTATGACAATATAACCATTTTTTTATATTTTATAAGTTAACAAAAGTGCCGACAATAATCAAACCATATTATTCATACCTCTGCATTAATCCTTATCAAATTAAATGATATAAAGAAAATCATGTAATAATAAAAAATGCGGAGTGTGTGTCTTGTGGCCTCGCGCACCGTGGCGAGTAACTCTGCGGGGGTGAGGGGGAGGTGCATCGATATGACTAAAATTATTAAGACAATCGATTAGATTTTTTGTTTCCTTATTTGATTTGAATAGGCCCCGAAACTACGAGACCAATTGGGAAAATTCTTTTACAATTAGACGATTAAGGTGTAAAACAATACCAAAAAAAACCTTATATCGCGTACGCTGTGGAAATTATTGACAATAGAGCAAAGTGATATACTACAATTTCATAGAAGACATCAATATCTACAAAAAGTAAACGATACCATGCGTAACTGTTTGAGTTATGTTACAATAACTAATTTTCAAAGGAAAAAGTGCAAACTAGAACAGAGCCGCCATCGTAGTACAGAATGGTATCTAATATATATATATTTTATATTCTGTCATAATGAATAGCTTTAAGCTTTGCATACAAAGGTATCCCGTACGTAGTATATAATTTTTTTCATTTATTATTACCAGAACAACAATATCGATACTAATGTGGTATCTATATTTTTATATATGTTTAGTGTTTTTTCTCCCCTTAGTGTTTTTCAGGTGGAAAACACAGACAATATTTCATTCACCATAAAAATGTTAGTAGTTTTTATGATTCTAATATCATTAAACAACTTTCTAAAATGATCTTTCCTTGCATGTGTTGTAATAACTATCAGGAGCTATTAAACAGAACAATACATTCTCATTTTGATAAATATATTATATGTTATTACAGTATAACAATATAATATATAAGATATTATTTTAATTTTTATCTTAAAACTAGCGGGCGCGCGCAACTTCGCCTGCTTATTAGCACCCTTAGGGGTTAATTCTAAAAAAAACACGAAAAACGTGTTCAATAAAATATTTTTAACAGTCTGAATTTAATGTTTTATAAAAATCGGTAGCGATTTAAAGATTTTTTCATATAAACTTTCAACCCTGTAGATTGACGTGACCCATGAAACACGTGTTCAATGAAATATTTTAAAGAGTCTGTTGACTTTCAAATTTTATGAAAATCGGTGCTGTTTTAAAAAAATCCATACAAACTTTCAACCCCTATTTCATGCGTTTAGGGTAAAAAATTTTCAAAATCCCTTATTAGTGGATGTCCAAATTATTAAAATAAACATCTGTCCAAACTTCACGTTTCTCCCATCAGCGGTTACGGCTGTGCATGCGTCTTACCTCAATCAGACAGGTACATGTCCTTTTATATATATAGATAAATAGATAAATAAGTGTATTTTGATCAAATTTATTTTCTTAAAAAATTAACAGTGCCCAAAAAGCTATAATTTCTCTATGAAGATATAAATAAATAGTTATAAAGGTCAGCTACTTAATCATTACACCATTCATACATGACGAATGTTACAATAAAAACAATTAAGCCGATTTTACCGCTCCTGCACCGCGCTCACGTCTTAGCTCTTTAAATCGCTTAAATCGTTTCTGAGATAAGCGTCGACTAACAGAAAAACCAACAAACAAACAAAATTTACAAATATTATTGTTTCGGGTTCTATTACTTTGTTAATTGCCCCCAATAATAATTTTTCTAATGAAATTCTAAAATGCCACCATGGTTTTAATATTTTTTACATTAGAAATCATAAGTGCGCTGCAAGCATACATTATTTATTAAAACAGGAACGTAATTCCCTGTACCGAAACAAACAAATAAGTCACAAATTAAAGCGGGTGAAGCCGCGAGTTGGTTGCTATAGTTTATAAAAGTTTATATTGGATTAGATGGATCACGTGGTGATGTCAATACATTTTAATGATTGGCACGTAGGTACGTTACATTCATTTACAATAGATATATTTCTCAAGAGAACTTAATTAAAACTTTGTATATAAAAAAAAATCATGAAAAAAAAAGAAATAATCATGTTAAGGAAGTACCAAATATATTTTGTGAAATATATTCACGTATTATAGTTAAATAGTAAAAAGTGTGAAGAGGAATGTGTGATTCCTCTATAGAATATATTATTCTACATAGTATCATAAAAAAAAAAGTTTAAACAGGATATATAATACAGTATAATTATTTTCGATCAACATTTTTTAACTTTTAATTTTGAACATTTTGAATTGAACAAAAAATTTAGACTATTTTGTCTAATTTTTTCGTCATAATGGCGCGAAAATATTTAAAATATTAAAAAAGTTTTTTTTTGAAAAAAAAAATTTATCAACGATAAGAATGTTTGTAGTTTCTCAAAAGGTACAAGATTTAAAAAATGCCTGAAATATGCTTCCTTTGCAAGGGTTGTAATAACTATTGGTTGTATTCACTAAAAAATCACTATAAATATTAAATATGCTCAATTATATAGTATTTTTGTCAGCACCACTTTAAATGAAACCATAGTTTTAACTATTCTATAAAAGCCTAATACAATTTAAAAAAACCCAAAAATGAAAAAGTTATTTTTTCATACAAAATAAATTATATATTATCGTTGATATTAAAATAAAACGCTATTTGTCATTAAAGACGCAAACAGACATAAGGGAAACCGCCGCATACGAGTCGTAGGTATTGGCGGCAAAGTTCAAAGTTGCTTAGCCTTCAGTAATATTTTGTAGTAGTATGTGTTAACGTTATTGGTATCTCTGCGTAAAAATCCTACGTCTAAACTGTTGAGGCATCTTGATTAATTTCTTTAGGTATGGGTTTAAAATATTTTATCCTATATACTGTCCCCGTAAAAGAAGCGCTGACGCTTCCATTTTGTATAAATATTGAAGGCCGTCGTGACGTAGGGGCACAAAATTGTGCCTGTAACGTGACGTTATGGGTTCGATTCCCACTTGGAGGATTGAATTGTAATTTAATCATATTTTCATTTCGCACGTCAGTCATATATCATACGCAGTATCTTAACACTTAAGTTTCCTCTACCTACCCTGCTATAGGCTGGATACAGCGTGAATCTGGTTTTAATTTTGTGTGAACCAATTAAAATAAAACTAATACTAAACATTTAAAGGAAGTTAGGCAAATTACAAAATTGCACTTAAATCGGTTAAGCCCTTTCTGAGATTATCGTGAACGCACAGATAAACAGACAAACTGACCAAGTTCTATTACATTTTTAAATGTCCGTAATAACAATTTTTCTAATATGTCTTCCATGTCCAGACACCGATGAGTTAGGATTTTATTGTAAGTATTGATATAACTATATAGCTATCTATAACCATAACTTAGGCCCTAAGGACTCCTTAAGACAAAAGTTTAAAGAAATTAATATATTGCCAGTTGCGTCTCTCTTATGGGAGGTACGAAAATGCGACCTAAGGTTTTAATAATTTTCATATTAGAAATCTTAAGTGCGTTGCAAATATACATTATAGGTATATTAAAACATGAATATAAGTTTAGTGTTTTAAGTAAATAATTCTGTGGTTAAAGCGGGCGAAGCCGCGAGCGGGTCGCTAGTCCAACATATTATTGTAGTGCTTTTTGTATAAGTTAAGATAATTTAAAAATTTTAAGTATAAAGCAAAATGTGTATTTGTAGAGAAATAGTACTTTGATGATTGGAACGGTGAAATTGAAAAAAAAATTATTGAGTTTAAATAAAAATAGTTCCGAGTTCAGTGATGACGAAGGGGCATAAGCGTGCGACTGTAAACGCGACAGGCTGTGACGAACCCACAGCCTGTCGAAGCAATTAAATATTGAATATTTTCATCTCTTTCGGTAACAAAGCAAAACGCTTCGTCGAGTTTTCTATTGTTTCATTTACGTTTTACTAGTAAATTTATTTTATCAATATAGGGAAATAAAAACACATGTCCGATTTGTAATTCTTTTTAATATCGTTACCGTTTTCTTTTTTACTTTATGTATGCTTTAGACGGTTACAATCTACGTAACATCTAATATAGACTACAAAAATTTACATACATTTACAAAATTTATAACTGGGAATTCAAAATTTATTAGTTGAATTTTATTTTTAACATAAATAGATAATTATATAATAACGATATACATGCAACAAACACAAATAAACATTAGGCCCAAATTGAAAAATAACAATTATATAAGTTATTGTTATAGTTTGTCTACGTAAATTGGATCAAAAAGAATACACACTCGATAATTAAATATGACATTATAACATCTTGACCCAACTTACACCGAAGCAAAATAATAATATAGTAAAATTTAGAAGAAGTTCCCAGTTCTTAAAAAGCTTAAGATAAAAATTACACCTTTTTATGAACATTGAAATCTATGACTAAAAGTTAAGTAACCAATGGAAACATATCATGACGCTATATTTACAAATGGTGGAAAATGGTTACATATTTGGCAAAATAATTTAAATACATCTAAATAAAACTAAGGCATGAATAATATGAGAGGAATCAAGTAACGCTACCACAGACTATATATATAAAATAAATTGAATACTGGCCACACAAATACATGGGACCTCACAGCTAACCTTTTGTAGCAGTGACAGTTATTTAAATACTATCCATATTTAGATATCAAATATTTATCGTTAAAAGAAATAAACAAAAATTATATAAAACAGATTTTGACAATTGTTTACACATTAAAAATAAATGAAACAGACAAGTAAACAATTTAGAAATGTCAGAAAGATGTCATTGAATAAAATTGAAATACTACAGTTACACTGAGTTCATATTAGTTTTCAAATAACATATCACTCAGTGTTGTTAACTAATCGAAACTCGAGGGAATAATTGTTATTTTTAACAAAAAACAACAAAAACAACAGAATCCCCGTAATTTGATATATATAATTTGAACCAAAAACGTGGCCAGTATGCAATTCGATTCACCTTTAAAGCTTACAGAAAATAAATAGTAACTTCTAGAACTTTCCTCACACTCCGTAAATCAATGTAATGCGTTTGTACGTGCGGGCGGTACGGTTAAAAAGCAGGTGTAAATTGTTATGGCACAGGGAAGTATGAATCATGTCAAACAAAACTGATGAATTACACAAGTCATTAACAGGAAATGGTATGCTCCAGTTTGATAACACTGAATAATGTCTCAACATTTATAATAAATCTCCACTCTAGCATATTTATTTGAACACAGATTATCGATTCACATTCAAAATTGTAGATAATAAATTCTATTATATGGAAAATATATATATATCTATCACATTACATATTATGTATTATTTCTTATTATATGACAAAAATATTTGAGTAAATCTTGAAATATTTAATAATTAATTTAATTATCAATAATTAGTATATAATTCAATATAATATTTTAGTGTGAATATCTCTGATTGTGGTAAATAGTTATTTTTTTTAAATATGAAATTTGTGCGATAAATAAATGAAACGTTATCTGTCAAAGTCATATAGTATAGTCAAAAGTCATTCTAGTCGAGTGTCGGATCACAGTCCACCTACAAACACAACATAATTCTACACAACCTCGGAAGCTCTTTATTCTCGTGACTACAAAAAATATTTTTTCTAATACTTTTTTTCTATAATTTCTATTTATTTAGGTTTTTCAATCTCATGACAATGGCGGTGTTTCATAAATTATTGTAAGGAATAGATTGTGCCTAGTAAATTGTACGGAAACAGAGCCGAGTCGTGTTGTTAAGTCGCTACACGTCACATGTTTAGTTGAGTTAAGGCTGCCATGCTAATAATATAAAATATTTAAAAAATACATATAAACATTCATAGTGACCTTCCATGATATTTATCAAAGTAATACATTCATTCATTTCTAAATATTTTCAAATACAAGTCATAAAGTTCAAAACATTAATAATTGACAATTAAAAATAAAAATTTACAATTATAGATATAACATGTCTTTATACACAGCAATAACTGAAATAATTTACAAATATATTTACAAAAAAATGTAAGCACTCAACATGAGCAGCCTACACTCAACACATTCGACCTGGCGGCAGGCGCGTCGTTCAGCAGTCGGCCGTGTAGACGGGCGCCAGGTCCAGGGTGAGGTGGCGCAGCGCGCGGTCGCGCGAGGCGGAGCGCGCGGCGCGCGACGACTTGATGATCTGCAGCACCATGGCCTTGCAGTCGTGGCACACCGCCATCTGCACGCCGCGCAGGCGCTCGGCCGCGCCCGCGCCCGTCATGCTGCGCCCGTAGCGCGCTCTGCAAATATACCATATTTATATTTTTATAATTCCCAACTGGACCTTAAGCCGTGGTAATTAGAATTGTAATAAACATAGGAAAATCTAGTCTTTATTGAGTTAGGCTTTTCTGCGGGGAGTGCATATGATGTGACAATTTCGTAGACGTACATGATGAAATAGTAATAGTAGAAGTCCAAGCGGGGATTTTGTGCGTCACTCGAGTCAGTGTACAGTATATATAAAGGATACATATATATGTATCCTTTATATAAAAAAAGAGATCCTTTATATAAAGAAGGTAGCCCGTCAGATTAGTAAAAAAATCGATCCTCAGGAAAATCCGTGTGCGTTAAATTAAAAGCAAAGTAAAATAAGTACATGCAGAACCGTGTATATTTCAATAATCCGACGACTTGACCGAAATGTAATGTTAAGGACAGTTACAAACCTGCGTTCCAAGCTGTTCATAGCCGACAGCGGCGTGGACACGCACGGCATGCTGCCCGGCCCGGCGGCGCGCGCCACACTGAGCGGCGGCTCGTAGGCGAGCGCCGACGCGCCGCGCGAGCCCGGCGCCGACGACGCGGCGCGCCGCGCCCGCGGGCTGCTGGGCGCCGAGCCCACCGTGTTGTCTACTGCCGATGCCTGGGATTCAAGATTCATTATTGCTATATTTTTATTTAATTAAGTTCAAATGCGCTATAACTATTGAACTAAACGTAACGGATACTCATAATCTCTCAACCTTTACAATAGAGAAAGTACGTGAAAATTAAAAAAAAAAAACTAACATTGTGTTCAGGCGACACAAGCCGCGCCATCAGTGAGCGCGGGAAGGACGACTGCTCCTCGTCGGGCGACGGCAACAGCGACGGACTCAGTAACGCCACTGGCACATGTGCGAAATGCTCTGTTGGGATCCGCATCTGGAAAGAAAATATTATTGTATTAAGTTTTTATAGAGTAGTTAAAACTGTGGTCATTTAAAGCGATGCTGACAAAAACACCACATATCGCATAGAGTAGAGGAGGCAGAGACCGCTGAGTTTCAAGAGTAAGTGAAAATTTTTCGTAACATTGCGTGTTGAGGGGCGGATAACAGCGAAAGAACGCTTTGTTTTGTTACCAAAATGAGAAAATGAAAATAATACATTCCTCCATGTGGTAATTGAACCGGTGTGGGTTCAATTACCACGGCGCTACAACAGCCCGCCCTGGTAAATAATTATATATATACCTATACTAATAAATATTTTTTTGTAACAAATCATTTTCTCTCTTTATGATAGTTCATCCTGTAAGTTCATCCTAACATTTAAAACTAAATGAATAAAAAGTAAATGAATGTAACAATTAAACGTCAAAAGCTTACCTTCGAACAACACTTCTGACAGACAGTCTTTTTGCACAATTTACACTTCTGTGCCCACGGACCGAAAATGCCAAATCGTGTTTTCAAACAAAGGAAGCATACCTGAAATAAAATGTATTACGTAAATATGTGAAACATCATATGCTTAAATATCACATGTTTAAATATATAGTGAATGCACTCTAGTCATATTCCTTTACAAAATCTAATCTAGACCAAATCACCAGCAACAGCAGTAGTTTTAGTCCCTTCCTAAAGAATGTAAACGTAATACGTTTACCTTCTAAACCTGAACGATAGAAGACATTAGCGTTTATATGTATATTTATGTTATTGTATTAGTTTCACATTTCATCCAGCATATAACAGTGTAGGCAGAGAAAACCTGAGAATAAATAGAAACTGGTAAACACCTCGTTCCCATCAATTTTCCCATTTCTGATCCTCATTTTTCGCCGTAGGCTGGAGGCACAGCGTATTGGATGGTCGATTTAATTTAAATAAATTCTAATAATTTTTCTCAATTAAATATATCACTCACCCTTCTCTTCTCAACGTCCTCCTTAACCCTGCCCTCAACGGGCAGGACCTCTAGTTCCGCTTTCGTCAACACCGACCGGATGTGGACGATTTCCTCTAGCGTCAGAGAGAGCCGATCGTCAGACATTATAGCGTCTTGCCATTGTTTCTGTAACCGCATTGTTTTCTAGTTAACAAACTTATTAACTGTTAACTGTTAATTTTATATTGTATTTCTATCGATGATTATGTTAGATTATCAAATTAAAGTATATATAAGTTGTTTATTATATTTATTATTACTTTATTTATTTTAATATTTACTTTTAAAATCGAAATAAATAAATTACGAAGTTATCAATTTTATCTATATAAAAAACCACCATTTAATTAA
This sequence comes from Heliconius sara, assembly GCA_917862395.2. NCBI lineage: Eukaryota > Metazoa > Arthropoda > Insecta > Lepidoptera > Nymphalidae > Heliconius > Heliconius sara. The sequence continues at coordinate 9,434,113 of OU860780.1, read as the reverse complement.
ATAACATTATTTACTAAGAATATGTGACGTTAGTGTTCTATAAAAAGGGATTCTAACTACTAAAAGCTCAATAAAAATTTAAGCTTAGCAAGTTACTACTATAGGTTAAAAATTTGTAAGTTGAAACTGTGTAACAATACATATTACTACGGTCTGTTTATAATCTGCAGTTGCTATACGAGTCTACGACTCAAAGTGCATTCTCTACTAAGGAATTAGATTTGTGCATTGTAACCAAAACCAAGCTTTAAACTTACTCTCTGTATCCATTTTATGATTTTGATTTAAAGAAACATGCATTTGAGCAAATATTATTAGGTCCAACCTGTACGTAATATAGCACAAATGAGAACTCACACTTTTTGTTAGTGTAGTAGTTACTAAATAGAATAGACAATATCGTATAGATATTATAATATGTAAATATTATATAAAAAAATTAACAAAACAATTAATCAATCAACTTATATAGGATTAAATTTTTATAGATACATACATAAGTACATAAGAACCAAAAAAAAGGTTCAGTAGTCGTTAATCATGATTTTATTATCATTTATTTATTATATTCGAATTTCTATTATGTTTTTGTTATCAAAGCATTAAGCTTTGATATAGATTAATTAAAATTAAGCTCCAATCTATGAGTAATATTAATATCATTGATAACCATTGATATCCATATCATATTATTTTAAACGATATTTCAAAGATTTTTTTTTATTTCAATCCTTTGACTGTCGCAAAATTTAATTCAACCGATCAATCTATCAATATTTGAGTAGGTATCTTAAAATCACAAACTTATGAACCTATCAATAAAGTTGCAGAATCTATCAATCTATCAACAAGCATCAAGCAATCAACTCACGTGCGGATGTACAGGGCTGCCACTAACCGACTTGATGAGTTCATCCTGCAACGACGACCGGGACCAGGACAGTTCGCCTAGCTGGGCATCGTCGCTACTCGCTAGAGATGCTGCGCCCGTGCAAGATGCGCGAGATCCTGGCCTGGAAGTCATTTAATAATAACATTATTGTTTCATTATAAAATAACATAGTAAAATTACGGAATAACTTAACACTAGGTTTCCATGTTCTCTCTGCCTCTCCTACGGATAAAGCGTGAAGCTAAAAAAAACGACTTACCTCGAATGTGGTAACGATTGAGCACCATCTATAGTAGGGCAAGGCGGATGTGTGACGGTGTGTCGTCGCATAGAAGCTCGCCGCGACGGGCATTGCGTCGCCAGGTCGTAAGCTACAACAATATTGATGAATTAAATATATTTACATATTTGATTATCGTCAAGAAATAGAATATACGAAAATAATTTAGAGAAATTCAAAAACTAAGACAATTTTATTAAACTAGATAAGCAGTTCTAAATTACTTATCCGTAGAAATATCTAGAATATTTTTATAATATGATCATTATGCTGTTAACATTAATAACGCAAGAAAAATTAAATGTCTAGAACTGGTTGAAGCGCTCTAAATAAAATGTCAGTGTTTCTTAAGCAAATAACATTGTGAGTGATATAGATAATGTAGTATTAAGTATACATAAGTATTATTTTCTTCGACAGTAGTTATAGCGTTATATATTTATGCCGTACGTAGAAAACGCTGTAATAACATATCATTAATAGTTACTCGTACATAAGGAATAATGATATATTATAGCTTATTTTAAACTTTTATTTGCAAAAGTAGAAGTACTTGTAATACAAAATTCCTTTACCACCAATATGATTTGTTCACAAGGCAAAATTGGGGATGAATTTATCAATTCTATAGTAATAACTAAACAGTTTTTGTTTCATAACAAAAAAAATCCTAAATATATAATTATTTATTTAAAGTAAAAATGTGTGAAAATATAAAAAATGATATAGCCATTAAGTCTTCACTTAAATGTTATATAAATCACGTACATAATTCAGAAAAAAAAACATTTATACGCACAAATGATACAGTAATGACTTAAGAGTGATTAACTTAATAATTAACTGTTTTATAATAAGCATCCGTTGCAATGCTGCATAAAAATACTTGGCCTTGGCTAATCTTTTATCGTTTCATAAATTAAGAATTTGCGCTTTCATATTCAATTATTTCAACAATAATATTACATTTAGGAACTAAAATCTTTATTTTAGTAAATAATCATATAAAAATCTGAACGTCGTTACGTATATATATGGTCTATATAAGGACTTGAACCTACGCCCCTTGGAAACCGTTTAAACGCTCTAGTCAATTAATGGTTTAATTGACTGGAGCGTTTAAATGGTTTCGAATTTTCACCTTATCCTTTAATACAAGATAAGAAATTTCAAGTATATTATACGTAATATATTTAAATCTAATCTAATTTCTTTTATTACTAAGAACTTGAATTTTAATATTATTTTTGTTTAATTAGTTATTAGTCTCGCCATATCGTTCTCTAACTTATAAAGTTATTACTATTAACTTGATTAAAAAAAGATCTTATTTACACTAAACTGACCAAACCTAATCAAATTTCACCGTCAAGTTGCTACATTTAAAGAGGCCTTAAACAATAAAAACAAATAGCTTCATTTCAAAACTTCCGTTTCACGTTCGACTTTCCCTCCACCTTTATAAAAGGTTAAGGCCGATTGTAAGAAACATCTGACAAATCATCATCATCACGGCAATACCTATCGATTAACTTAACGAGTTTTAAATACAACATAATATCTACTGTATAGATAATAAACGTTGATATAACATAATTAAAAATGTATTTTAATGAGTTTTTTATTTATTAAATAATAATTATTTATTAGTGTTGTGGATACAACAAAAATACAAAATGACTTCAACCATTGATTAAACTTGCACGTATCGCCTTTGGTATTTACGCATTAAAACTAACAACTTTACCAAAACTAGTAAAATCAGCTTCACGCTGTATCCCGCACACAGCAGGATAGGCAGAGGGAACATAGTGATAAGACATTTCGTTCCCAACCTTCCGCTGAATTTTTCGAGGCATTACTTGTTAAGTGGCGGACCTCAACGCCGGAAAACCAAAACTAGTAATCAGAATAAATGTGTATAGATCGTGTCAGAATAAAGCAAACCCGTCCAACATTTAGTGTCAGGTCACGACAACCGTTACCGAGACCAAAGAATTGCAGGCTATGCCTCGACTCTAAGTGGTACGCTCGAATAGCCTTGTATATTAAATGCGCTATAAACAACACTATTATATATTTGTTGTTACGACTTCCCGAAACTACTTAACAACTGGCAACAATAAATCCTTATAAGTTTACAAATTTTATATATTTTTGAGCTAATAAAAATGATTAATTTTATTTTTGTTTTGTGTTTTATGAAATGAGGCGTGACATAATGATTGAATCTTTGGAAAATTAATTCCAAAAATATAGAGGCACAATATATGGTGGTTAGCAGAACTCTACGCTTCGTCGCCATAGCCTATATAATGATTGTGAACGATGATTCCGATTAATTCATAAGAAATAACAAAAGAAAATATTAAAAAACATTAACGAACTTTCTTGAAAAATATAAAAAGATTATTTATATTTTTTACGGTTTTTTATTGTTTTTGAAATGTGCAAGACTTAATAGATTGGATACTTAGTTACTTGATAAATTTAATTTTCTATACTAAGTATGTTACGGCGATAGTATTTAGGTGTAATTAAAGAAACTTTCGTTTAGAGTGGAAAGCCTTAAAAAAAGCACTAAGACAGAAGCAATAATAGGTACGGTGCTTTCTAATACAAATAAAGCAATATAACTTCTAGAAAACTAACATTGAATATGTTTTAAGTTTACAGATTGATGATATTTATTTATATGTAAAATTTTAAGTTTAAATGTATGTCATTTGTAATGAAAATGTGATGGTTGTGGGTTCGATTCTCACACATGGGAATGATATATTTAATACGCGCGTACTTAATTTAGCTGATAATCCGATCGCAGTGTCTAAACACTGACGCTATAAAAAAATTATAAAGTAAATAAATAATAATATCGCTTTCACAAATTTGCTAATTAAAAATACAAATTAAGTTTACAATATTCATAATTCTGTTCTTCATATTTCGATATGACTCTATAACTATCGTGTATTGCCAAACCTCTTAAAAAAGTCAATTTATGCCACCATTGACTTTATGATACAACTATATAAAAAAAATATATGATTCAAACTAATTAAAACTCTCCAATACTTGTATGATAATAAGAAAATAAAGTTTGTGCAATTGTATTTTAGTATTAGTGTCTTTCTGCTCTTTACACTGAAACTGATAATAATTATTAACATTTAACAATTTATAAATTTTTTTATAAGTAATTACATGACATTTATTGGGGCTCTCTAAATGTATGAAATTTTAATATATTAGTCATAATCATGATAAAGTGACAAAAAAATATTGAAAGCGTGACAATATGATATTAAATTGAATTCTAAAATCGCTTAAGCAATAATATTGATACATATTATTCAGAAAACGATAATAATAATATTTAATAATAAATATCAAATTATTAATATATTAAATCAACATAGCGTTTAAAAGCGTGGTATCATGCATCATACATTCGAGGGTCTCGTCGCAGAACTGGTGGTACTCGTCGTGGGAGATGCGCGTGCGCGGCGGCGCCCGCGGCGTCTCCACTGCCCGAGCGAGCGTGGACAAAGTACTTTATTATAGTCTACTTATGTACTTTATTGTGGGTTTACAAAGATTTAAATGGACTTTTTCCATCAACCTTAGGCCCAAGCTTGGTTATCTTTTAGGATAATTCTTTATCTATCAATTCTTAAGTCTCATAATATCAAACACTCATGTTGATCAAAATACAATATCAATAAATATTAATGAACCCATTAATATTCGTTGTAAAATAGAAACTATAATTTTATATATTTTTTTTATTTTTTAGGGTAAGTAACAATCACAATTAAAATATACAGCAAAAGCCAGAGATCACGAAGCCATCCGCTAATCTACCCAAATTTCTTCTTCATCTCAAGCCGTGTTCGCTTCAGCGTGTAAATATATTTATAAAAGGGGATTTTGGTACTTATACAATAGGATTTATTGAAAAATTTAACTGAGAAATGACTTACCCGTTCTCTTCCATGGTTTCGGTGGATTTTGCTGTGGGGCTGTATGCCTGGGGTAAGGTTGGGGAGCACAGGTTTCCGGACTAACACAAGTCTCGGTGTCGTCTTCATCTTCATCGTCCTAAGCAAAGAATAAAATATTTTTGGAACTATGTTTAAGCTTGCCAGCTTGTGTAAGTGGTACTATCAGATAAACGAAATGCTTAAAATATTGAACTTAAAAAAAAAAGAAGACTTGTAGTGGAAAGTATTTTGAAATATGCCAAAACTGATTTCTTTTTTAAAATTATAATTGTTTCTTTTTCCACAAGTTTCTTTTGTTTTAGTTTGAAACATATAAATATTAGGTAAATATTAAGTTGCTGAGTACTTAAAAGATTTTTTATTATATTCTTTTTGTGTCAAAAATATATGTATACTAATTACTATTATTTATGTAAAATAAGCAATTTATAAAGATTAAATTAAACCATGTCCCATAAAACTGACATTTATCAAATCTTAGGTGATTTAACCAGTTTTGTTTAAGTCGGCGCCTCTCACTTCCGTTTAATTAATATACCTATCTAATAAATTAAAAATCTTACGTGACCATTTAGCAAGTATTAAAGATTTAAATTATAAAAATGTTTATAATATATAGTAGAGAAGGTAAAGAGAATTTAATTTCAAGACACTTTGATCCTCGCTTTTCGTCCGAATTCTATACATTGTGTATTGAGTGGATATCGCGCTTTTTTGCCAAGGTGGGCTGTCTCCATAATAAAGATAGTGAAATTATTCTCTTCTAACTCATAATGATAGAATATCATTAATCTTATAGGGACTGACATTCTATTTGGCATTAATGACTATAAAAAGTGAAAGCCTTAAAGCAATTGGACCTTGGCCAATTGAAATCAGCTCCTCCAAAGATATGGAGCTCAAAGGGCATTACATTTGGAGCAGAAGCGAACGTTGAGATGTTTACACAGACTGAATCTGTTATTACGACGGAAACTGATGGATTATTCATTCAAGGTGGAAACCTGCGCAGTAGTCAGTTTGAAGTCCGCATATTGAACGTTATTCTATTGAGATTAACATCTCTTACGTGCTTTTGCTACATTTGAAGTAATAAACGAAAAATCATATAATTTGATCAACAGATAATAATTTTTAGTCGGTACAACACTATTAAAGACAGCCGAAAAAGTATTTTATTAATATAAAAAATATTCATAAAAACTTGAATGATTGCTTTAATTAAAAACAAATATTTGCTTCTATTTTAATTTAAACATACACCTACTTGCGTAAAACTACTTTGGTAGCAGTAAACCTGAACAAAGGTAAGTTAGTTTAAATGCCGAGAATACTGTGTAAGGATTCAAAGCAATGTAGTTAAAATTAAATACCAGCGGCTAAGTACAGTTATATAGTTCTATATATTTTTTTAAACTCCGTTCTCCACCTCGAGCAAAATTTTCGAGACACTGCGTGTTGAGTGGCTACACTCAACGCCGCGTTTTGTCTTGTTACAAAGGTGAAAAATTGAAAATTATAAATTTTCCCGAATGGTGCATCGTTCAGTATTTAAAAATGTTGAAGTAATTAAAATAAGTAGGACAAGGAATTATTTTTAAAAACCTTTTAAAATTTAAATATCGTTATTGATGTAAAAAAATTTAATACATCATCAAATATTAATGATATTATCTTGACTGAAAGCGCTATATCACTTATTTATAAAGCCATTAATTCAATAAAGAGCATGTAACGTAAACTGGGTCGACCTGTATCTGCCGCAGCACCAATATTGATAAATGTATCTTGGCACTAATATCTACTAGCTACATGTCCGAGTATCAAACCCTTAAATGTCTGTATGTAGTCTGTATGTATGTGTATTAATCTAAAATTAAGCTTCAAAATTTTAAAGAGAAAAATTAAAAAAAAAACATTTTAGATTTTTTGAATAAAAGAACACCCAATCAATTATGACACTTTCGTTTCCTACTTTCCGCCGAATTTTACGGCGTTGCAAGTTGAGTGGGGGAACTTAACCCTGCCTCGTTACCAGCTAGACAAAAAAAACGTAATTTTACCGAGTGTGCATCGTACCCACAACCATCAAATTTACATTCCCATTATGACCACATGCTGAAATTTATCATATCCTGTCAATATAATTTAAATTATTTATTTACCTCTATAATAAAAAAAAAACAATAAAAAAATCACCGGCAGAAAGGTACTGACGTTAATGTTAACGTTAAAATTTATAAATAAAATTTAAAAAATAAACATAACAACGGACAACCCTATGTTTCTACGACGTCAATACACTAAGCGCGCGCACATTTTGTTTTTTCAAGAGTTTTCGTCCCCTTTCCTTTATATCGTCCGTATGAGCAATCAGCTTTGACGCGATACGTTGACATGGCAGTGTGTGGTTTTAAGACCTCAATTTTAATGTTTTAACAAGTAACGAGACAATTTTGTTGTCTTATTCGTTGTGGTATTTTTTTCATTTCTGAACTTGGAAAAGTAGCTTAATAGGTAATAATTCCTTAAATTTTATGTTAATTAGATAAAAAATGGCAAATCTAATGAAATTCATCATTTCCTAATACCTAACTCGCAGAAACACATGAATATACTTAAAAATTGCAGTGGCCCTTATTGTTTTTTGACTAGAATATATACTATAATAATTTTGCAGCACACAACAATGCCATTACTTACAGGTTGAGAATCACTGTATTAGGTCATTAATTGCATTCAGTTTAGAGGTTGTCAGGCGTCGTCGTTTCCAATAAAATTACGCGCACAGAATAAGTATCAAGACAAGACCATATCAAAAGACTATAGTACCGACGACTGTGTAAAGCTATATAAAACTATTGAACATATCGCGACGAGGAAATTGAGATATTCTTTATATATCTTACTTTTTTTACTCTTTATATATCAATTAAGTAATACGTAATAATAATGAATATAGAAAAGATTATTTTTTATATATATATATATATATATATATATATATATATATATATATATATATATATATATATATATATATATATATAAAAAATGTGACATTAATTTTGGTTATTATTTGTATTCAGAAGTTCTCCTGGCGCAGTAGTTGTTTTGGGTTCTATTCCGTATATTATTTACATGTCGCTGCTCTGGTAACAAGACAAAATCCGCTGAGTTCCGCCATTCTACACCGGATTTTGTCTCGTGTCTTGTCGTGTCAACTCTATGTCGAACACAGGGCGTAAAGTAGGGGAAGTCTCTCAAATAATCGCATTTAGTTACATTTATTAATTACATTTATGAATATAAAATCAAAAATCAGCTTCACGCTCTATCCCGCACACAGCAGAGTAGGCAGAGGGAACCTAACTCTCCGTTCCCTTTCTGCCGAATTCTACAGGCATAGCGTGTTGAGTGGCAGAACTCAACCGCGCTTCTCCCTCGACACCAGAGCGAAGAAATGGAAATATAAATTTAAGTAAATATTTCATCTCCTCGAGTGGGGATCGAACCCACAACCTGTCGGTTTTACAGTCATACTTTGTGCCACTGCGCCACGACTGCCCTCAAAACTAATTAATAAACTTATTAATATATTATACGAAAATACCTGTTAGTCCTACCTTAAATATTAAACGAAAACAAATATGAATTAACTGCATAAAGCTGCATGCTGACCGTCCAATATGCTTGTTACAAAAACATTACGCAATTAAATCCATGAAAGAGTCAGCTGCACTGCCATTATGTCACGTAATCGGAAACCATTGTTTTAATATAAAAGTAACAGCAATTGCTACTTGAAATTAGGGAAATTATTTAAAGTACCGATGCATTTGTAGTCTTTAAGAGTTAAAAAGGTGTTATTTTCGAGAAAAACTACGTTTTCGTTAACTTACTCAAAATAAGCTTTTTTTTGGTTTTGAATCATTTTTTTTTATAAAATTTACTAATGTCCGTATTTTAAGAGATATTTTTCAATGATTAACTTAAAAAAAACTTAATAGTTTTGTAGAAATGTTTGTACTTTTTATTTTCAGTGAAATACTAATAAGTAATATAATATTTTTTTATTCAAACGAAAGGCCTCATTGTATCGTGATGAACTATTGAAGAACCGTGACAGCAAAGACCATTTTTACTATACAAATGTACTACTTTCTAAATGTTTTACGTTATAATACATTATGTATGCAGATAACGAATTGTTACACTGACGCTCATATTCTTTATTAAGATTTAAATTTAAAAAAAATTACGAGGTTTCTCCTTCTTTCGTAGTATAGCTAATTTGATTTGGTATGTTTTTTTTGGGATGTGTTTTTAGGCTTCGGGAGTAAAGCAAGATCTCGGGTCCGTAAGACATCACATCAACATCGTCAGACTTTGTACTGCTTCTGTGTGTCCATCATGAGAGATGAGAAATATGGAGTTACTTACCTCAGGTTCTTTTGGCTCGTAAACCCACTTAGTATTTTCCTTTTAGGTAATTCATATCTGTATTTAAAAAATCCGACAGATGTTTCAAGCAATCATTTTTATTATAAAGTTACAGAATAAAGCTGAAAATTACAGAACAAAGTGATTTCTATAGTAATTCACACAAAAATATATGTTTTAACGTTATAATGCACCGGAAACTAATAACACTAAGAAGTCTTATAACATATGCAACGGGAAATCTTATTATTGTATTGTACGTTTAGGGTTTCTCTCTATTTATATTATTCTATTCGGACATACTAATGTAGAGAACATGAAAAAATAAAAAAGGAATTAACAAAATATTTATAACTGGTGAAACATCTAGTACGGAGAGGTCACGTTTGATCCTTAGCTTTTCTGGTTGAAATAAAGATTGTAAAATCACCGTGAAGGGTTCTCGTTCTCTATCCCGTGAAAGAAGAAGTCTTTACACTAGGTTCTTTTTGCCAACTTTTTCGAAAATTAACTTACTTTTAAATATTCAAAACCAATTCAAAATATAAAATCTTCTACTGATTAAATTAAATTGATAGTAAGGTTAATTTGAAATAATAATCAACGGTTATACAAAATCGAACTAAAAATAAAATTTCGTATTCGGTGATCGTATATATGTAAGTTATTTAAAAGCTGGGTCACGAGGTCACAATACTAACACAGTAGTGCTAGCTGCATTTTGGATAAGTTTCACGCGGAACGAATATATAAGGCTTTTAATGCGGCTAAGCTTAAAACTTATTTGAAGTTTAGGTAAAGTATTGAAAGCATTTAAAATATTAAATGATGTTATTGAGGCCAAACAGCTACGAACTATAAACGAGACGTTTATAGGTTCAAATCCAGTCGGAGGAATTAATTATTTTCTTTTTCCTGCTCTGGGAACAAGACAAAGGGCAGCATTGAGCTCCGCTAGAAATCACGAAATGTTTCGGAAAATTAAGACTGGTGCGTGGAGTACGGACAGATTGTTTCAGTACAAAGTTGAGGTTCCCTCTACCTACTTTGATATATGGGTTTTCTATAGCGTGAAGCTAAAAAAAATGACGAGAGGTAAATTATGTAACATTAAATTGAAGTATTTTTTTGATTGAATGGCAAAGCCGATGGTCAAAATCACTTAGAATTAAATTGTTTATACGATACAAAATAAATTGCTAAAGAATTACTTATAGAACAAATTTTGTTTTAAATTAAAATACTAACTGAGGTATCCAATATTTCTTTATGATTTAAAAGTTAGAAAAAACGTTCTCAGTATCGCGTGAAAGGCTTACTTGTGTAGTTGAGGCTGATAAAAACAAGCATTTGGGTACAACGGTTAACAACCTATGCACTAAATATCGTACCGCAATGTTCGTCGTAGTATAATCATAATTTTCAATTTCTTTGTAAAAATATATTTTTTTAAACGAAAAATTTAATTTTTGGGAACGTAGTGTGAAGAAGAAGTGGAGTCACTTACTCCACTTCCGTTCCACAGTTACTGCCGAATTCTGGAGACATTACGTGTTAAACGGCGGAACTCAACGCCGCGCCGTTTTGCCTCGTTACCAAAGCGAGAAGAAATCGAATCTACAACTTATCGCATTTGTAACCGCATGCTTATATCCCAACGCTAGAATCATCATTTTTAAAAATTTATGTGGCATTGTAATTTTGTTAAACGCTTCCGTTTTTCAATTTTCATTGAAATAAATATGTTATAGACTTAGTCTGATATATAAGAACACGTTGATTAACGACCTCTCTTCTAACTGTACTAAGGCGATTTTTTAGATAACATTTTTTTACACAACCATTTTCCCAACCTACAAATACTGCGTCACGTAGCGAACTCCCATTGAAATCAAATTAACAAAGATTTTTTTATAAAGCTGCGCAAAAAATCACACAGTTACTTCTAAAAATGGGATTTCTATACTATTATATAATCGCATTTGACGACGGAGTGAACAGTAAAGAGGACAGTGACCTCCCGAAACACTGAGAGTAATCGTTTATTGAGTTCAGTTATTTTGTTTAGACAAATTTAATGTAAAGTCAAAGCCGTGTTTTTAACAAACTGTTTACTCACCGGATAGAGTCAGTTTCAAACCAATATAATACCTACGTGATATTATCAAAATTGAATTAGAAAATTTGAGTATGTTTTATTTAGACTAACAAACTCGTGTGCTACATTATAAGTGTAAGTTTGTCCACAGACTTCTCGAAAACTAAATGTCATATCTAGCTTTTTCAGTAACAAATTAACATATTTAATACCAAAAGAAAAGAAAACGAGGAAACTGACGTTAATAAATCTTAATCATAGTGATTAAAAATACACAAATAAATAAAGTTGTAAAAATACACTACTTTATAATAATAATATAATTATAATATTGTTATTGAAAAGAACAATTGTTGAGATTCTTACTAATTCTTCTCAACAGCACTGTCTTTCGAGCTGGTAGAAGATTTACATTTATTAGATGATTCAATGGTACTGGTACTGGTAATGGTACACACGCCTATTTGAAAAAAAATATTCTAACACCATATACAATATTAGGTCGCTGAAGCCTTGTAAAAAGTGTCTGTTCAAGTGTAACAGTCTACTTTCTACAGGATGTTCTTATACCGTTACCGTTAAGCACACAATACTTTTAGATCATTGCGTAATGTTTCCAATCATTTGGAACACCTAAGTTTGTAAAACTAACATAAAAATGATAAGAACGGCCCATAACAGTAAAAAATATATACCATATTTGTTTTTAATAATTTGTTTAAAGCGCAGCCAATGTTGCGTGTAATGTGACAATAAAGGTATAACAATAAAGACAATAGCATAAAGGCTGCCTTTTTCTCATTTATGTACAAATTTAAATAAAATTTTATATTTATGTCATTAGCAGCACCGTTGAGACGATTAACTAACCCGTAATAATCAAATTAGAATATTTTTTTTATAAAATATTAATTTGTAAAAATATTTTCCCTAGTTGCATGCAATCTATAATTAAGCAGAAGAGATTATAGTGTTTTTTACTTAGCTTATTTTGGCTGTACGCTGTACCTCGCATTTAGCAAAGTAGGCGGAATAACCTGAAAACCTAGTGTTAAAACACTCCGTTCCCATTAAAATACATTTCCCACTTTCTGCAGAATCTGGAGGCATTGCGTGTTAAGTAGCGGAATCCACTAGCACGTGTTACCTCGTTCATAAAGCGAGGAATTCTGTATATTAAGCATTTCACTCTTCCGAGTGGGAATCCAACCTAGAACCGTCGTGTTTAAAGTCGCACGCATGTCCCCTGCGCCACCACAGCCTCAAAATTTGCTTAGTTCTCTTTGCTTATTAAATAAAATAAAGAAAATGAGTAAAAATAAATAGTTTCCCATGTAATAATCATGTTATAGAGTAAAATTTATTTATTCCCTTAATATTTCTAATATGAATCAGTATCGTTTGCTAAAAGACTTAATACAGAGCAAACAAATACTTACATCGCGCAACACTGGCAATTCTGATAAGTCATCGACACGGACTAAGGCGGATGCATTTTTTGTTATAGGCTAGAAATTTACTCCGATCGACTTTGACTCGAATGATTTGATAGTGATAGGCTAAAAAACGAAATTAAGAAAAATAGGCACAGATAAAAATACTATCACTCAAGTCTGTACTGATTTATACATGTTCTATGTTTAAAACTTAAATTTGTATTAATTAAGAAAATATTTTATTATACAAAACTTTCATATGTTCCATAAATAATTATTTTCCTATTCAATAGCACACCAGTACCAGTTTGCGAACTAGTTTCTTTAAAAATATTAAATGAAAAAAAAAATGTTTTCTACAATATTTTCTTTTTAACAAAATAAACTAGAATGTTTTTATATAACAGCTCTAAAAGGCCTTCTACTGGCTGCGACCTACAGCCCGGGGCGAAACAGAAATAAAAAGTGGAGTAATTTTTATTTGATTGATCGATGTAGGCGGTTTACAGTTAGCGCGTACAAATACGAAACGATTTTGGAGTTTCGTTCCTTTCATACTTCTGCTTAGAAATTATACAATATATAAATAAGTAGTCGTCGGCCCACAATGGTCGTCGTGCTGATTTTTTCTCGACTGCTAAGGAAAGGTTATGTTTTTCGCGCGTATCTTGTATGTATGTAAGTATGTAATATTCTTTATTACCTCATATCTCCAGAACCGCTGAACGGATTTACATATTTGATGTATCGTTAGATTTGTATTAACAGCCCAAGTGTTCTTACATAGGTGACTTAAAAAAAAACAATCACAGCAGCTGTGGGACGCCATTGGACTTAGTGAAAAAAACTGTGTATACTTTTATTACTATAATAAAAAAAAATGCTGAATTTAGATTAGAAATATTAAACAAATTTTCATATACATTCACATAAAGTAAACAAAGTGTGGAAACGTAATTCAATCTAACCTCATTCTTTGTTTATTTGGTCGGTGTAGCGTGAAATCTATAAACACTACATTTATAGGTAACAATTAACTAACGATTTAGTATGCTTAGTTAATTATAATTATTTACTATGATTGGATTTAAAACATAAAAAAAGGTATTTTTGTAATATTTATGCCGTCTTTGTCTACGGAGATTGTAGGTTAAACCTCACGCGATTAGAATAAAAAATACATTATATAACTCGCTATTGGCTATTTTTATAAAGAAAACGCAATATTTGTAAAAAGAACCGGATGAACGGTATATATATGTATTATTATAAATGGTAGCTTCTATTTCATATTTTAAATTACTAAACATAAAAAACAATAAAATAATTATAATATAAATTTACATAAATTAATAACAGTTTAATAAACAAATAAACTTATATTTAATACAAAATTCCTATGAAATAAGAAAGCATTTTTTGTTATTGTATAATTATTGTAATAACGACAATAACCAATACAACGTGTAAGCATATTATGTTAGGCATTTGAAACACCTACTGCAGTAACATACATTTATATTAGGCAATATCTTATAATTAATGAAGTGTGACTGATTACCACATAAAATATTACATATATCAAGTTACAGATTTTTCATAATAGCTATTTCTTACACTAGGACCTATCAGCAACGATTTGATTCTATTCTAAGATTCTGCTAGTATATCAAGGTACTTTTTAAGCACTAATCTTAATAATTTTCAACTATTTAGGCGCGGGAATACTCATTACCGAAATCTTTCTCATTTACTATTGATATCTGTAGCTATAAGCCATCGTACACCGCCACGCGTACATTACCGTACCGTACACGCGTAATTTTTTCAAGTTGCAAAGGTAAAATCATCAAATTAATCATGAAATTACTATACTAGTATAGCACATATTGTGTTTGACGCTGGGAAAAGCATTTTACGTCATATTAAGGCAACATGACGCACGAATATATTTTTATGTTAAGTTTAAGTATGACTAATCTTTATTATGAACAAAAATCTCTCCAACAGAAATATGAATCTACAGCCACTGCTAACAAGACAGAACCGCGTTGAAAGGGTATTACAACTTTTTACATATGTAAAATAAAAAAAATATGTAAAATAATAAAAACTCACCTCCAAATTATCAAAGTCAACTTTGATGAGGCGTCGTTGCGGTGGCGCGTGCGGCGTGACTTCGCCCCGGCGCGTGTCGCCGCCTCCGGGCCCGCTGCCCGACCCGCTTGTAGCTGTAACAATAATAATGAAACTTATGTAAAAAGAAATATTTGGTTATCTAAATTAAAATAGTATGTCTACTAAAACTACCGTTAGTGAATTTCTAGTGTATATCGGAGGCGTTACTATGATTAGATGATTTTTTATACATTTTCACCGCATTTTGCAAAATTGAAAATGAAAATCAAGTGTTAAGAGATTCCTTCCGCTATTTTGGAAATATCGTTTAGAGTAGATATTAACGCCACTCTTTAACTGACTTAATTCAGATAAAGATAATATTTAAAACATTTTTATAATAGTGATACTGGTCTATTTCTAAACATATAATTGTTAATAATTCAAATATTAAGTAATACTGTAAACGCGACTTGCAAACATATAATTGTTTGAAAATTATAAAATGAAACAGACTACGAACTAATAAAACAATAAACTCTCACAATAAATACAACAACTTCTAAGAAAATGAAAACGAAAAGACAATATTTTTCAATGGAACAAAAAAGAAAATATGGTTACGCTTATTTACTGCCAAAAGAAACATTAAATTGTAACATTGCTGTCAAACTCACTAAAATTTATTCTCAAACGACTTACTAAAAGTAGAAATGTTAAAGTAAAAGTTTATTATCATTTCACTCGGCTTAATCTATTAAACATACCTCGAATAAAAAAAAATGGATATGCCAGTTCAGACTGAGGCTTTTCGTGGCGCAGAGGCACAAGCGTACGGCTGTAAACTCGACAGTTTCTGGATTCGAATCCCACTTGGGGAATTGAAATATTTAGGTAATATTTTCATTTCCTCGCTCATGTAACAATGAAAAGCACGGCGGATAAAGGTTCTACCCTGCTATATGGCGGATACAGTCTGGAACTAAAAATAGATGCTTTATCCATTTTTTCTTTATATATATATTATACTCTTGATGGATAAAATCAACGCTACATTTTGTATAACCACATTAAGTGAATCTGCATAATAAATATCAACATCGCCTCGAGTGGGATTTTAAGCAACAATATTTTATACACAATACCTACCAATATCAAAATATATTTTTCCATTCCACATTTAAATAAAAAATTCCACATTTGATTTAAAAAAATAATCCTAAATCGATTAATTAAATATCGATTTTTAGACATTATTACTTAAAGTATTATTTTGAAATATGCATTATAAATTACAGACCGCAGAGAAATCACTGGTTCATCATAATTTTTCTTCCAAACCCTATATACAGCCATACAATTGGTTTAGAAACGACACATTACTCTATGTCAAAATATGAATGCCATGTATGTACTAGTTCAATACAACAAACCATCAATTCTTGCGCAATCGTTTCACTTTCCCCGTCCTTCTGTGCCTGTCCTACCTTCATTCAACTAAGTTACAATAATTGTTACATCATTTATATTGTTCAAAGATCACTTATATCTTATTAAAAAGATTATTATACGTTTTTAAATAGAAATAAAAAAAATTTTTTTATAAATATAAGACTTACGAGCATACCAATATCGGGACAAGGATCTAGGCCGTCAGTGGCTATGGGTCCAAACTAAGATACTTCTCCACAATACGGAGGAGATTATTGAAGCGCCTATTTCTAGCATGCTAGTTTATGGCATACGAGAAAAGTAGATCCATAATTCGAAATTATCAATAGTCGAATGACGACATTAGAATTTTTTAATTATAACAGTAAATAAAATATTTCATTTATTACGAGAGACTAATTGAAGTAAAATACAAATACTGTTTATTGTACATAGTTTTAGTTCATTACAACGTTTTTGATTATTATTTGTAGGATAACACAATAAGCGGCCTTTGTACTAAAGCTGCAAGAGATTGTTTAAGAAATATCATTGCAACTATGTTATATTCTTTATCAAAATTGTATAAAATAATTTATACTGATTTAATATAAAGATTGTGTATTGCTGATCTATTAAGATAAGTTTATACTAGTCAGCGATCACATATAAGAATAGTATGAGATAATAAGCGTCCTTTACTAGAACAATGGAAAACTGTGCTATAATATTATTTTTTGTTTTGATAGCCTTTACTGGTGCAAATTTATATTTAGGTAGTGTGGAATAAATTACAAATAGAATTTGATTTCTTAATTTTTACGATAACTAATCTTGTTGTTATAAACTGAGAGGTCACGGGGTTTATTTGTATCGATCAGGGATACGGCCAGATTGAATTTTATGGGTTGTAAAGTAGTTCTCTTATATGAAGAATGACGAGAGATTATTAATAATTTAGATAATTGACATTTATCTAAGTTAGAAATTAAACCAGTGATATTTCTAACAGGAAGGAAGGTTATTGCAACTTCCATCTTAAAAAGAATAGAATACATTTTAAAAACGAGTTACAAATGAATGTTTAACATGAAACAATGTGAAAAGGCTAGCAATTAACTAGTACATTGAAAACAATGGCTTATAACAAGTCGACATTCGTATTGTTTTTTTTTTAAATAAAGCATTTTCCGTACAATTAGAGAAAGATTGACACAAAAGTGAAGACTTAGCTCTTGGAATTAACCTTTGATATTTAAAACTTCCGTTCAAAGAACGCTCTTATTATTTAATGGCTGAATAAAGAACAAATGGCGAATTATTTCAACTTAATAATATTATTATTAAGGATATATACATCAAAGGAACTTTTAGACGTTGTTATTAACTTAATTGTTGTTGACGACAAGCTAAACTTTTGTCTGAAAAAATATATTCGCTAAATGTTTATTTTTACTTACAAGCATTATATATTATTAAGACGTATTAAAACATCGTAATGATGTTCCATTTTCTGTTTTACTATTTAAAAGAAAGTTCAAGAATTAAAATGGATGTGGTAAAAAGACAGATATAAATTATAAAAATGTTATACAACATATACCTATAATTTGGCTTTTCTTTGTATTCCACATAAGCCAAGCCAATATGCAAAAATAACCTAGTAGTGTATAGACACAGTTCTTCATTTTTCCCCAGAATTCGAGACATTACTAGCGAAATACCGCATGTCAACGACGTAATTTCTATAAAATATTATAAATATAATTTATATTATACACATAAATTATAAAATATTTAAATCTATACTCTGTTTAAATTACAATTTCGTCTTGTTAAAAAACTAACGTAAGAGTAAAAATAACTTAAATCATTTAATTAAAATTTACTTCTCACTTCCTAATACATAATTATAAAATACATTACAAATTATGCACATATCATTTTTATGAACGTTTCGCTCCACTGACCATTCTGAGTCACGTTAACTTAACTACCGGACTGCCTGTAAGTGGAAAACCTTGGTATTTAGGTCTACGAGTAGATAAGCGCCAGCCGCAGTGCACCTCGGGTTTATGTCAACTGAGCAATGCTCTGCTGTTGTATGATAAAAGAGTGTTGTGTTAGTGTTAGCTAGTGACGTTCATCGTTGGAGAATAAGTAAATTTAATTTATACACGCAATGACCGTAGATTCGATTTTAATTTAGGGTAATATATAATATAAATAATTTTCAAAAATATTTTTATTTCTCCTGTGTTCTTACATAAAGCGACGTTGGGTGTTGCCATATGTAATGTTTTTAAGAAAGTGAAAATATTTACTTTATTTTTTAAATTCACAATGTAGATAGAGGGAACCTAGTGTTCAGAAATCCCATTTCAAAAGCACTGCCGATTTTTCGAAATATTGTGTGCTAGGTGGGGGAACTACAAACCATGCTTTACTTACTTACATGACCGAGAAAACGAACCCGCAGCCTGTCGCGTTTTTAGTCACACGCTTGTGCCCCTGCGCCACGATTAGCCTCTTAATTTTATTTATTTAGCAAAATTCAATTCCTATAAGTTATTTTATATTTAAAAAAAAACCTTGCCCGTTCTGATAAAAAAATGCTTTAGTAAATCACACATTTCATCATGTACTATCAACACTTCCAATTGAAATATAAGATAAAAATAAAATGCGATGTTTGCACGAGGGAAATAAGTTTTTCCATTACCTCCCGAGTCAACAATCATATATTTATTTATGTTAATGTATTCTACCATATTTTTAATCAAGAGGAATTCTGTTGTTTTTTATTAACATTTAATGTACGTATTTAATAATATATAATTTAATAAATTAATCATTCACACAAATACATTTTTTCATACAATGAATAGAGCCACAATAACATTTTATTCTCCTTTTTCTGCCCTAACTGAGACCATGTTTGTTTAGTGGTGGAACTCAACGCTGCTAACTCATATATATAAAAAAATACATATATAATTATTTCAATATATATTACGATAAATCCTGGATTGGTCTTGTGGAATAACCACTGATAATTATAACATGAATTAAGTAATCGAAAAAGAAATTCGCTCCTCCGACCTAGCGTTTTCTCAGCTTTATGCATTTTTCCCGCCATAATAAAGAAAGACGAAATATAGTGTCACCTTCCGTTCCTCGCTGAATATCAATCACTATGCTAATATAAAGTAACTTTATTTAAGTTAAATTGCGATATATTCTTTCAAAAATAAATAACTACAAAATATGTAAGATTTCCCATTTATCACTTTGAAACAAAATACAAGAAAGTTGACGTGCTTAAACGAGCAAAGGTCGTCGCTATTTTTATACTGAAGAAGGATAGCTGACGTAAATTACGCCGAACCCTGACATTTGTAACGCAAGTTAGCAAATTTGCTGATTTCATTTATATCATGAACGTTTTAATTAACATAAATTATACTGTGATTCTATTATTGCACAGTTAGTAAGCGTCTATTATATATATTTCACAGTTATAAATGCAGCGCTTCGCTTCGTTACTAGAGAAGACTACTACTAGAACAACTAAAAATAAAAATATATCATTTCCTCGAGTGGGAATCGAACCCACATCCGGTTGCGTTTATAGTCGCACGCTTCTGCCTCATGACTGGCCTCTCAAATAAGATCTTTAAAAACTTTTCCTGAATTTGATATCATATACAGAATTAAGTAGGATCCCTCTTATTTCTAGAGTCAATATATAAAAATTTTAAATATCATAATATAATAATTATGTGAATATTTGGGACCAAATATCTACAATGTCAAAAAATAAATACAAAAATAATCTTATTACATACACAAATTATTGAACTAAATACATTAAATAAAACCAATGTAAAACATATTAAAACAAACTTTACAGTTAACTCTCGCTTTTCCACATGTGCTTTGCCACTTTAACCTAATTACGACACTGGCGTTCGTACGTCGTTTCCGCGATGCAGGGGAGGGTAGGCGGGACGTGGAAATTCCTACTGCAACCATAAATAAACCTGCACCGCTCTGCATTTGAGTGAGAGTGCTATATTTATTATGAATATAAGAAATATATGTATGTATACATTAACTTTGAAAATAGTATACGATTTATATTTTATAATTATATAGTTTTGTTCTCCATTTTGACTATTTTATTATAAATTATGCTTTTAATATACTATAAAATAAAATCTAAATTAAATCAGCTTCACACTGTATCTAATAATTAAAGCTAATTTCCAAAATTATCATCTTTACAAAAAATGTTTCAATAATTTTAGAGCCTACATCCAATATCTGTCAGTCATTTCAGGTCACGGTGCTAGGAACAAACGGATCATCCACGTCCCTAATATATTTAAGCACAGTAGATGCTCTCAGGCCTCAGTAGACGTGGCCTGCACCAGGTCTACTGATGCCTGAGAGCAAACAAGACCGGCGCTAATGTTCCAATTGCACACGCCACCGTAACGAAACTTTGGTATTGAAGTACTAAATTACATTTAAACTACGTAATATCTTTTCTCTAGAGGACACAAAACTGACAAAAGATTGTTTTTGTTCCCTTGAGTTTAAAATTCGTGGTTTGTATGTTTGGTTACCCATAAATTTTATATGATGCTGTCGTGGCATAACGGCACATCAACGATTGCGAGTCTGTTTCCAGGCAATGAATTATATATATTTTCGCTCTAATAACCAGACAAAGCGCGGCGTCAAGTTTGGTCACTCAACACACAATGTCTTGAAAATTGGGCGGATCGTTCGGAACAGAATGTCTTAACAATAAGTTTCGTCTTATCATTAAAACGTGAAGCAACATTATTACTTTTATGGAAGTATCAAAAAATATTCTTTAATATTTCTTAACAAAATAACATGACGCTGTATTATGGTGATTCTCATATTTTCGTACAGTAAAGGTAACGCGACATCACATTTTTCTCACATAGCAAAGACAAAAAAACCCTGAGTCAAGACATTTCTACTCTCCACCTCTCCGTTCTACGACTGAATTCAAGACATTGTGAGTTGAGTGGAGGAACTTGACGAAGCGTTTGAATGAAAATTGAATGCTTTATTCTCCACATTGGTGGAGATCGAACTCCCAACCTAGTATTTACAGTGAAACGCTGTCACACTGCGCACTATTATTTTAGTGTATATTATAATAATTACAATGATTACTAAAACATCCTAATTTTACCTCTCAATAACCATAAACTTACATTCAATCAGTTCAAAGTCTAACTTCAGCACGGAAGATGGCTAGATTATATTTTAATGTCCACATTACATTCAATTTCCACCAACATTAACAGCAATTTATTGTTTATATTTCCGTAGATTATGAACATAAGGAAGAATTTGATTTCGTTGTCCAAGAAATAAGAAAGGGGTAACAGTGGATGGATGACTCAATATAATCGATCCAGTAACAGTCACTTCAGTCCCCTTCAGTTATATTATAACCAGGAAAAAACAGTTAAGTGGATAATTTACAAAATTCATAGAAATGTTTAGTTATTTAAATAATATAAATATTTATTACATAAATAAAATATTTTAATTAACTCATTATATTTTTACAGAACGAGTTATTTACTCATAATTGCTTTAATTAAAATGATTTATTTTTTAAAAAAAACCCTGTTGGGTAACAAGCACCAATGAAATTCCGTTAAAATTCTAAAGATTGTATTTTGCAACTTTCTTTTAAATCGGAAACCGGCTCAAGGAGAAGGTCGCTCACAACTCACAATTGTACAAAAATACAATTTTAAACAATACATTTGTACAAAAATGCAATTTTACTTGTCATTGCAGTCGCAACGCTGCCCCAGAAAGATTTGTCTTGCGCGACGTCCAACGCTGGCTCCTCGGGGCTCCTGACCGGCTCGACCAATCCGGAGACCGGCCGCGTGCCGAACAGGAACGCCGCAGGGGATACCCTAGAACGACGCAGCTTGACTGATTTTTATCACTTCTTCTTAATAAATCCTCTTTTATTTGTAACAGCACAATTTTCAACAATATTTTCACTCGTTAGTTCAGTCGTTAATCAACTCTTGATGTTTGTTCAAATGATACGCGAAGTAAATTAAAACACCAGCAATCAGAACAGGCAACCAGAGCGTTAAATTATATTTTCTTCTTAAATTGGTTCACATAAATAATAAAGAATGTTTGTAGAGCGCACGCCACGTTAAGCGCGAAAATGACGTATCTAAACAACGCGCGACGACATTGACCTGTGATTTCTTCGTTTCGTCTACAGCACATATGATCGCACTGCGTCAACGCGCGACAACGGTTCAAAATTAACATATACTATTTAGGCACGAAACGAAGCAAAACTGAGCAAATTATAACAAAATGGCCATTTTTATGTTTCGGTATGCCACAAAAAATATATTTTAGCGCAAAGCGTTGTAAATACGAGGCGCGTGCTTAGCCCGTGGCGCCCGTCGCCATATTGGTTTTGGAGGGTGGCCTCGGTTCCCGCATGCGCCCTAACCCTAGGGAGTACTCCGGTGGAAATGCCAAACCGTACATAAATATTATCATATGTAAACATTGAGTAGGACGATGAATATTAGTAACGGCTGAATAAATATACGTCTTTTAAAGTTTATGTACGAAATTTAGGCTCTATTATTTCAGTATTTTAAACTTTAAAAAGTATAATTAAATTTTAAAGATTCTGTTAATCGATTTTTTATTATAAGCATCAGCATTTTTTGGACGACGGAGAAAAACTAGCAAGATGCCATAGAATAAAATGCCATTATTTGCTTTTGCACCAAGAGGTCACAAATGCCGCACCTACTGTAAATACACCAGGAACATAAAATATTTAAATTTAAAACATTAAGCGACATTTCAACTCAGAACTATTGTTTTCCAAAAATATTTCAACTTAACAACTATAACAATAAAAAAAAGAAACATTGATAATTGAAATTAAATATGCGAAAAAAGTCTACTTTCTCACAAGTATGTAGGTAATGACGTCATAAGACCCTAGAATTTTCAATATCACGTTAACTGCGTCAATCTTTGAGACGCGACCTTTAGCGTGAAGTTGATTAATAAAATACGCTATTTCTGTTCATACGTTTAATGAAAGGATGAGAGGCTTCCAATGACATTTCGCTTTTGATAACTAGATTTACGACCCACGCTCGGAATTCGCTTCAACGTATAACAAAGTTTACAGACTGGTTCGAGGGAAAATACAGAGTTTAATAATGTTTATATCATATACTCGATATGAAATTATAAGTGCTTGTAATTTCATATCTAGTATAGGATATAATGTAATAATAAGTATGGCCATATAACGAGTCAATTTGTTAGCAAAATTAAATTATAGACTGTTTATTAATATGTTACTGTACTTTAGCTCAAGTTATATTTTATCATTTTCACCCGTCACCCTTAGAAGGATAACATAACAACGTGCAAAACGCTGCTGTCACGTCGTGTCGTGTCGTGTCGTATATCTCTTTAGCTTTGTCCACTATCATCAAGCTCTTACGTACATGTCCTCTGAAGCACCCTCGTTTTCTACGTGACTTTCTCTAGTATCATTAATGGTGTGTTCTATAAATATTTCTTTTTTTATTATATTTCTAGCTGCATGCTGTATCCTGCACATAGTACCGTAACAAGATAGGCAGACGAGTTGTATTAATAAAACCATTTTGCGTGTTAAGTGGCGAAATTCAACGGTGTGCTTTAGAGCGAGGAAATAAAATAAAAATATTAAGTATTTCATTCCCACGAGTGGAAATCAAACCCACAACCCACTGGTTTACAGTCGCAACGACGACCTTTTTAATATTTCACTTGACTAATACTATAACCTTCGTACTTTAACATTTACGAACCAGTCTTTCTTCACGTTCACCTTGAAAACACTGAACAAATTGCATTTTAAAATCCATAAATCAATGGGAACATCTAAATTTCACAAACTAGTTAACAACACATTAAGACTATTGGCTAAAAGTCTTGCGTACAACACGGCATTGTTTCCAACGTTCGCAATATAATTGGAATATAACCTGGGAACCTCTTATCTGGGATCGCGGAAGCATCTTATTACAAAAAAAAATTCAATTATTTTGCATGTATTAAAGCAAATGTAATCGAAAGTTATGCTAATAACATTATTATGTGAAGAATTCAGATTGCGGCGCATCTTGTAGTTATTATGTGGAAGAATTGTTACAAATTTTCTTACGTAACTCAGTTGTTCATTTGTGGACTAGTTACTTTTTTTTTTATTTTGTTATTTTTTACTTGTGATAAGTAAAAAGTAAAGAAAGTATAAACTAAAATTTTATAAGGATCAGTAATTTTCATTAGGTCTTTTTTCATACTCATATGAGGTCTTTATAATACTATTAGACATAAAGATGTTGATTGAAAAAAAAATCAACTTGAAGGATAATTTTTAACAAAAACAAACTTTAAACCACAAACTAAAAAGTTGAAATTGGGTTATCGCCGACATACTTAATTCAAATATAAGACTTATATAATTTCCTAATAGATGACATTGTCAGAACTGGACCAAATTATTTAGAACTTCCTCATTTTATAGAAGTCGGTTAGAAAAAGAGAGCGATCACTGTATAATTTAAGCTTAATACGATTTTACTGAATATCTTTCTTAGACTAACTAACTATAGCATGCAGTTCTTTCAGTTTATAAAGATTTTTAGATGATTTTTAGTTATGCTTAGTGGTAACACAGTAAACATTTTAAAAATAAAATTTACAAAGTTAAATAGCAAGATATACCAACCGCGATCCATTATTTTTAATTACAAATATAATTTTCAAATCTCGTCTTCGAGTCTCTAAAAGAACTCGTTTCGTTTTCTTACGGTTCATCTGCGACCGTCCCATCCGGTCTGTCCCGCTTTTGTTTGACTGCGCATGTCGATGCATTCGTCACTACATTGATCACTGCATCGTCGATACCTTAATATTGGTTGAAAGATATACATCTTGAAAATGAGAGAATTATTATAAAACAAAACTATCTTGTCCGCTTTCTTTCAACTGCGACTTTCCATAGTATAGTTATTGTTTATTGTAAATTATTATAAATGTTTTGATTACGTAAAAATATCTGAATAACTTTTAGTTTCTAAAAAGGTAATAATCCATATGTATGGATATGGCAACGTAAAAATTTAATATGATTTTGAATGTTACAGGCTACCTATAAACACTTTCATTGCATATTTTAATATTGCAAGAGGCAGTGCTGTTTTCACTTCGAACAATGATATTTGTGAAACATCTAGTTGTCTTATGGTCGTAAATATAAACAGGTGTTATTTAAATGTTGTTGTTATTATAATTTAAAAATATTTAATAATGCTGTTAGTATTTTTTATCATTTTGCCTTCGTTGTATTTTAAATAAGTAATTAATATCAATATTTTCTTGGATAAATAGTAAAACACGATTGCTACGTCGACTATTTCATTTTCCTTGGTGCATTTAAGCATCTAGATAACCTTCAGCATATATAAATGGCAGAATTTATCAGAATAGTTTGAATTTACTATTTAATATACGAGTACACCGCCACTCAATACGCAATGTCACGAAAATTGGGCATAAGATGGAGAACGGCGTGCCTTCACGCAAGATTATCACTAGAACCTACGCAGGTACTACCTGCATACTTAATTGATATTTAAAGTAATATATTTATTATTTTAAAGGGAATTGAGTATTTTAGTGCAAGGTTCTCTCAGCCGCCCATGCTGTGTGCGGGATACAGCGTGAAGCTGATTTATATTTATTATTATATTCTACATGGAATTTCGACTTAACCTACTTTAAAACAATGTTCGTGGAATAAGTCGTCATGAGAAAGAATTGAGAAAAAATGTTTCTGCGTAAAGTGAGATCATCTAACGGTATATCGCCCAGTTACTCATTTGTTTTACGAATCGAAAATTGAAAGTGATATTTTGTATACACAAAAACATAAAAAAAAACAGTTAAGTTCTTTAAATAATTAAAAATATGTTTACTGATATATATTTTATTTTTTAATTGAATAAAATTTTATCGTATTGACCACAAAATTATTTTACATTATGTTGTTTTTTATTTATTTATTGAAAGGAACCAACCTGTAAGGTTGTTCAGTACAGCGTCGCGTCGTGTTGAGTCTGATGTTATCCTTGGCATTAAAATGGCACAAGGTGTAAACTATTTTAAAGTCAGATATACTTTGTAGTAATTTAACAATACTATTGAAACTATAACATTTTAAAACACTATTAGTTAAATGTATTTCCTAAATGTCAATATAAATTACAGGTATTAATTACAATAATATTTGACATTTGGCAACTTCATACATATGTATATTAATAAAATGGCGCCATTATTTTTTATTTGCCACAGATAAAATAAACCGATGTTAAAATCTTGGCAGACGTCCAATTTGAGCATCCTTGACCCGAAGGCTTTTGTCTAAAGATAGATAGATAATTCCAAAGCTCTGAGATATGGCCGTGAAGTATGAAAGTTAAAACAGTATTTAAATCACTCAAGGTAACACGTCTCAAGTTGTTTTTATACGTCTGCACTCGTGACACGAATCTATCGTATTGGTTATAAATATTAGCGAAACTAGGATTCAAACTTCAAAAAAATTATCAGAAACTAGGTTAAAGTTGCGAAAAGATCTAGAGATTTGTAATATTCATTATTTATTCAAATACTATGATATTCAACACTAACAATTATTACGATTTTAAATTTTAAGTTTAACTTTGACATTTGACATGTCGTGATTGAATTTTTCTTACGAAATAGAAATATATAGCTGCAATGTAATTGGGACGAAGTACGCTCGCCACGAGATAAAGCGTCATGAATAAGCATCTTGCGGTAATATAAATACTGTTATTAAGATACTACACTAATTTAGTATGGCCTTTCAAGCAATATTTTTTTCTAAGTTGTTTTTATTTAAATTTTTACTGTGTGAATTTTTCAGTTTAAAAAAAAACATATAT
Organism: Heliconius sara; assembly: GCA_917862395.2. Lineage (NCBI taxonomy): Eukaryota > Metazoa > Arthropoda > Insecta > Lepidoptera > Nymphalidae > Heliconius > Heliconius sara. The sequence continues at coordinate 9,406,321 of OU860780.1, read as the reverse complement.
TCTTAAAATATTTTATTATACATATAATTTTTACTACTACTACTACTATTAAATTGCGATGACAATTTAAACCTTAAGAAAACAGTATTTTAATCTTTCACCTTATCTTGAGACGAGAAGCGACATGTTGGCTTTTCCCTAATACTCGTACAATAGTGTTAACGTTTGGTTACATAAAACCTTATAATTTAACTATGTTATGTTTATACGAATAAAATTATAATTAACAAAAAATATAATATATCAAATACAATGTCAAATTCAAATTCTTGAATTAATAAAATTGTTATACAACTCTTAAACTGCTGTCTTTGTTAAATCATTATTATAATTATGCCTTTATTTATATTTATATAAAGCCGATAACTTATTTTTTTCTATAGGAATATTATAAGAACGCTACAGTCATACGAGAAAATATAGTTACTTCGGTTCTTTTCGGTCTAGATCTAGACTGGTAGTCTAACTTGTCATTATGCACCTGAACACTAATAGCGGTGTGGTCGTTCCACCGCAAGCCATTTATACAAAACACTTTAAAGTACTCGAAAGCTGTATTTTCTAATACAATAAATTGAACGATCCGCAGATTTATAGTTATTATTATTGAATCGAGAGTTATAATTAAATTTAATTATTTAATAAAAATATTATTTTATTATTAAAATAAATATTTGAAAATATTGCTACGAGGTTATTGGTCGCCTATGACGTTTGAAGAATTTGTAACATATTTTACTTTATAGTATATAATAATCTACTCATATTTTTTCTTTTTGCTTCAATTATTCAATGATCAAAAAGTTTCTATTTTTTTTTATTTTAAAATCTCGTTATGTAGTTAGTTATTATAACACTTTTTTATATTGAATTTCTCACGTTTTTTTTTTTCAAAATTTTATAAATCGTTACTTAATTTTGCCTACCCTTAATTTTCATTTAAAAGATAAATAGCTTTTAACTAAAAAAACAGCGCAAAGTGGCTCTAAGGTAAAAGAAATTGGCAACGCAAGCAGAACTGTGATTTATTACTATACAAAAAAATAAACTTAGCTGGTCTCAAAATAGAAAATATCTATTCGTTATTAATGTATGCTATATATAGATATATACCTATACATATATTGATTATTAAATCCTATTACTAACATTGTAGATATAGAGTGGAAGCCCCACAGCGTTTACCTTCCACACTGCATTTCCTTTGTTTCTTCCTCACATTCAATGAGATTAATAGTTAAACGGGGTTACTGTAGTAACTATCTACTGTACTTGGAATTGCTTTTATTATAAATTTCACTATGTTTCTACATCTGGATTCGTTCGCCATTATTTATAATATGTGGTGTCTATACATGGAAGAAACGAACTAAATATACACATCATGCGCATCTTGACAATATGAACTAAAACAAGAATACTGGTGTAGATAATAAATCTTTTAAATTATTTATAACTTTTACGGATTTATTTATCCTTTAACCAAGTACTGACAACAAAATAAAATAATAAATATGAAGGTCATCGAGCTCGTGAAAGGAAAAATCTAAGATCCGCATTGCAAAAGCCAGCAAGCAGCCTCAGCCCTAACGCGTAACGGGTCAGATGAGTAACACAAGATACCCATGTGCCGCTTTCTTTCGACAGGTTTTAGTATTACAAATTGATGTAAACATTGTAAAAAATCGTGTTTTATTGCTTTTTAATATTTTTTTTTGTTTGTTGATTGTTTTATATGTAGCAGTGTAGGCAAAGAGGACTTAGTGCTAAGTACTAAGTACATTAAATTGCCTTCTTAGGGAACGAGGCCCATTCAATTTGTTCAACTAGGCTAGAAAAACAAGAAAAAGTCAATATTTCATCCCTTAAATGACAATTTATTCGACACTAAACGCGTACTGTCCATTGTCCAAACTACGCTATGATAACGTCACTATATACTAAAACATTTTTTATTATTATTAAATTATTAACAATGTCATATAACAAGTAAGTAATAAAATAAACTAGTAACTTGTTGTTTCCTATATGCCCTTAGGCTTTTAATTATTCAAAAATATAATATTATAGCTACGCCTATGATATGTAACCGGTTATATTAATTATTTGTGTCACTAACTTTTATTTCTAAATACATGCTGTAATACTAAATAAATGAAATAATTCAATGGGTTATTTAACTGTATTGCACGTATTATTACATCTAAAACAACAAAAATTTGAAATAGTTACGAAAAATTGTGGTGGTATTGAAAACACGTACACAATGATGAAGAAAGAGAAGGCGATATCTTAAATTTCTATACGTAAACATTATAAAGTTAAATATCAATACGTCTTCCGAATTTTTAACTAATTTAAGAATACTTTTTAACTGTCATGTCGCTACTAATAATATTAATATGAGATGGTGAATTTAAAATGTTACAGTGTTAGTCTAATGACCATACCATTCCAGTAACGACTGTCAATTGATAATATATATTAAAAATCAATAAATACTAAAGTCATAAAAAATTACGAACGCTACGAATAGTGATTAAAAATTCATTAAAACCCCCGAAATTATGAACCATGAACAATATACTGCCAATGGCACTATCATGTATCTAACAAAAGATACTATCCAAACATATCATTTACCATACAAAACTAATGTTATATAAATAGCTGCAGCAATATTAGTATATTCAAAGGTTTAGTAAGTAAAAGGATATTTATTGGTGAATTAACGGCAGTGCATAGGTTATGTTGTTATGCAAGAAGTGATTGTGCACTAGTTTTATAGAAGAGAGAGAGGCGAAATGAAACGGAACGGTAACGCTCGTGCTTGATCAGCGAAACGAGACTGAAAAACTTAAATACTCCAATTCTTATCAAAACAATAGAAATTGAGATATTACTTTCATTTTATTTCTTTAATTCTTATTATGTACATATTATTATTTAAGATATTTTCCAGACTGTCTATAGTGAAGAAGTCCGTTAAAATCAGAGCTGCGTGAAAATAATGTCTTAAGTGTGAATGTATTTTTTATCGTTTTACTTGTTCATTCCTCTGTTCAATACAATAAAATATTTCTTGTTCAGCTTCATCCTGTATAGCAGTGGGTATCAAACCATATACTATTGCATTTTCGATGAAATGCCAGACAATGATCTAAAAAATTAATTATTATTTTATTTCATCTAGCTTTATATTTCTAATTTATTTTATAACGTTTTCAATGTTCATTATGTAGTCTGTTGCATTCTCTAAAATTTATTTTAGATTAATTAAAAAATTAAGATAAAAAAAATGATTTATATTCGCCATCACATTTACTCTTTTGTTTACCAGATTCGCTTATATGCGTTTGAAGCACAATTTGCACGTGTCTTATTTTGTGCAATTTCAACCGCTCAAAGTCATACCTTTATTATTAAAAAATTATGATTGAGGCCGTCGTAGCGCAATGGCACAAGCGTGTAACTTACTCGGAGACACGAATTATTATTTATAAATATTTCTATTTCGGCGCTCTGGTAATAGCAAAAGCAATCTGGTAATAGCAATGCCACGAAAATTCAGCAAAAAGTAAAGGACCTGCGGTGACCTAGCAAAATACTGCGTGAAGCTGAGACAGACCTATAAAGATATGACTCTAGTTCCATTAGCTTAATCTTTAAAATTACATACAAATAAAAATATAAGATGTTTAAGTGTGCCAAATCTCTTACACTTGTGACATTCTTAGTAACACGCATGTTGTACCAAATCTCACGTATTCTGAGATAGTAGTGCTGATAACATCAAATACCATTCCTAGATCCATTCACAATGTCTCGATATTATGTAATCTGAGTTGCCCTAATAGTATATTTCATTGTATTAACTAAGTTATAAAATAATTAAAATATATGTTAGAAATAATAACTGTTTTATAACATTACTTAATTTTCAAAGCTTACGTTATTTAAAAAGATATCCAAGAGAGTTAAAACGTTGCGCTAAATTATAAAATAATATCAACCACATCACAATTTGTTCAGCACCAGGTTTCTTGCTATTTAAGAACATGAATATTTATATAAAATAAATAATAAGTGAGTGAAAAAATAAATATAGGTAATTATTATTCTTTTCGAAATATCACAATAAAGAAAAAAAATACAAAAAAAAAACATGTAAGGTACTTACGACTTATGTCCATAGCGAGTGTATTCGTCACAAATACTCCCATCATGGATGGTTACAACTTAGTCACTATACCAGTACAAAATGTAGTGACAGGTCACTAACAAAACCTAACAATTCGAGATTTGAACGAACACTCAATTATAATACAATATTATCCCACGGACACTATTTAATCAGATTTACATGGTATATCTATGAAGCCCCACACCACTTAATCAAATTATAACAATTTTAAGAATTTTTAAATGTCCAAATCGTAATTTGTTATCTTGTTTTAACTTAATTTTATTAGTCACTTTCAATATTGTTTTAAAGAAGGTAGTACACGAGCGCGCAGTTGTAAGATCTAGCGGCAACTGCGGAACGAGATTGTTAATGTCTTGGGTTACAGCGCTTCTCAAACATTCCTTTATATTTTTCTATATGAAATTAGACGATATTATCGATTACTTCGACGTTTGTTGTTAAATATTTATTTAGTTAGCCTTGCATAGTATTTTATAACGGATACAATTAAAATATGTATCTTTTTTCTAAATAACCCTTAATTAAATTTATATGTATTAAAGTAAATCGTCATTATTTTTATAAATATCAGTATTCAATATAATAGATTTTTTACATTTCGAATATTATGGTTTTCTAGGCATATAGAACCAGACTGAAAATGAATTATACGTAGGTCACTAGAGTAAAATTGGAAATAGCAACCATCGCATTTTGTTTGAAACATTACGACTGTAGTACGATAACGTCAATATTTATAAACAGCTTCACGGGTTTACCCGCATAAGGTATAGGGAGTCTAGGTTTTAGAAATTTCGTTTCGAACGCACTGCCCGATTTTCGAGACATTAGCGTGTTAAGAGACGGAGCTCAAAAACGCGTTTTATTAACCAGAGCAGAGAAATAAAAATATTAAATATACTCATACTCTCGATTCGAAATCGAACCCAAACCTTCACGTTTAGAGTCATACACTGTACCACTGCATCACAACGATAATTTTAAATAATATAAAGCAATATGTTGAAATTGGCGTATCCAAGAGTCAGCGACAGGTTTTATGCAACTCGGGTTTTTGTTCTTTTTCCTCGCTCGCCGCTCTATTGTCGAATGCATTTTCGTTCTTATTTTACAAAGCCAGACAAAAATCAGGCCTGAGATATTAACGGCTACGATGAGTTGACGTAATTTTTTATTTCAATTTTATAACTTATTTTATAATATGGTGTACACAAGCTACAATTTTAAATGTAAAATATTTATTTATTTATGTTATATTGATATAAAAATATGTATTAAAATATATTTTTGGCATGTTATTAATTATGAAATAATTAAATATAATTATTATTTTGTAAATGCCATAAAAGATTGGTTCGTGTTTAAAATTGTTATTAATATCTTTTTGGATACGACTACATTTATGGAAACTTGTATAGATTTTCCATATGATCAAATATTTGCTTTTTACATAGAAGGCGTAAAAATAATTGGCGTGAAGAATGAAACACATGTTATGCACGAACACTGACACGTTATAATTTTGCTAGTCAGTAAAAAATTTTTTTTAGAATAACTGTGGTTCGACTTGCACTCGGGGACGACTGGTAACGATACAAATACGTTGAGTACCGCCACTCTACACACCATCGCCACATTGGAGGAAAGTGAAGAAAGGAAGTGTCTTAAATGTAACGGAGTAACTTAACACTCCGTTAATAGGTTCCCTCTGCCTACACTGCTATGTACGAGACTCAGCGTGAACAAAAAAATATGTTCAACAGACACAAATTTATAAAAGTGTATTGCTTCAGAAAAATTATAAGCTATTAGTCAACACCTTTTAAACTAGCTATGTCACAGTCTTATCAGAAAACTAATGAAAATAACCATAAAGAAAAAAATTAAAGTAAGTGTATGAAATAATAACCTTCGATTTTGGTTTTTAATATTTTATATTATTATATTTTAAATTGTTATTCCATAGCGTTAAAGTGAACAATACGCTTATTTGCCTTAAGCGTTGAAATAATATAATAAAGAACCTAATGTGTAAGATATTGGTTATTTTTTTTACAATTTTGTTAAGACATTTTCAACAGACAGTTTAAACTTATCGATAATTACTCAATACAATTTACAATATAGTTATATTTAAGTGGCAACGCATACAGTATTAACTACATACAAATGTTAATACCAAAAAAAAACTTGAAACAAAAAAAAACGCTGGCGCCACACAGCGAGAACTTAGACAGATCAATACCTAGGTCTTCTATTTGACCTAGAGTGTGAGGACGGACCCGCAGTTACTTATATAACCGACCTAAATGTATCTCGTGCCTACTGTGTAGCTTCATTACAATTTATATTATATATATATATATATATATATATATATATATATATATATATATATATATATATATATATATATATATATATATATATATATATATATATATATATATATATTTTACTCTAGTGACCTACGTATAATTAATTTTCAGTCTTGTTTTACATGCCTAGCAAACCATAATATTCGAAACGTAAAAAATCTATTATATTGAATACTGATATTTATAAAAATAATGACGATTTACTTTAATACATATAAATTACAACGTGCAATAACGCCAAAATTATAATATATATATATATATATATATTATAATTTTGGCGTTATTGCACGTTGTAATATGTACCTTCAGTATTTTGTGGGCTAGTGTTAAATTAATTGCAATAAAGTATTTCAAATTTTGTGACTGTGGTCATATGAAAAAGGTCAAGGCAAAATATTTTGTACAAGGAAGAGATTAGTAAAATTTTGAGTTGTTAGTGGTCAACTGCCGTCAGAATATATTCCATTTTACACAATATATTATTATTACAAATTATTAAAAAGTGTTTTTAGGCAAGTAGAAAATTGTATATATATATATATATATATATATATATATATATATATATATATATATATATATATATATAGATCAGTTTAATTTCAGAAAAAAAAACTATATCGATAACATCTTAAAAATCGCTATTATAACATATTTTTCCTTTAAGTCAAATTTGGAGGCCAGTCGTGGCGCAGTCGCACAAAGTGTGACTGTAATACTGACTGGTTGTGGGTTCGATCCCCACTCGAGGAGATGAAATATTTACTTAAATTTATATTTCCATTTATTCGCTCTGGTGTCGAGATTAAGCGCGGCGTTGAGTTCTGCCACTCAACACGCAATGTCTTCAGAATTCGGCAGAAAGTAAGGAACGGAGTGTCTTAACACTATGTTCCTTCTGCCTACCCTGCTGTGTGCGGCATAGAGCGTGAAGCTGATTTTATTTAAGTCAAATTTTGCGTTATCTTAAAAACACTTTGTATACCTCTTATCATGTAACGAATATGGTTTTATCTTTGAAAGAAGGCAAGCTAATGTTATTGCGGTATTGTACCATAAACGTATCACCATTGTGTGCTGGAGTGTTGCGAAACTAGACCACGGGTTATGTTGATGCAATCACTACGTAAAATGGTATAATTTTTTTTACATTTAATTTGTAAGTGACTCAGACAATTGAATTTTGGTTTGACTAGTGGCACAAACAAGATAAGTTTGATTTACTCGCCTCTCGGTGTTCATCGTCATCTTGATATTTTCAATCATTAAAAAAAATATTTAATTACAAATATTTAAATAAAATTAGAGTAAAATCTTCATGTCTATTTGTTAGCTGTTTTCGCAGGCCGCATAAAGCAGGGTTAGTAGAGAAAACCTAGTGTCAAGACATTTCAACAAGCGCCTCTATCTCCATCTTAAAAGCGGCAACGCACCTGTAGCTAGCTTCTCTGATGTTACACGGGGCCGTGGGCGGCGGTGATCACTTAGCACCCGGTACGCTCGCTTGCCTTGTCTTTTCCGTAAAAAAAGAAATTTAACCTAACGTTGTGATTTATCTTATTAGACTGGATAAATGAAAATTGTAAATTTCCCGGTGTAGGAATCAAACTCACTATCAACCCGTTAACAGTCAGCCACTGTCTCACCACACAAATGGTCTTTTTATACGTTAGATAGGAGCATTTGAACACAAATTAATAATAACATAAGAGTCAATGACTTTTAAGTTACAAAACAATAACATTCACCTTCTTACTTACTATTTATCAAACGCCTGTTGAAAATAAAAAGCAATAACATAGTTTGAAAAATTTAGTAACATTTTCTATAAATACACACTGGTTGATATATAATAGATTTAACTTTGAAACATTAAACAATTAAATATTAACTCGTTGTCCATTCTATTGTAGCAAAAATTGTTATAATTTCACGATATTTTCATTTTTGACGTTTCGGGCTGTAGGATGGGAAAGGATTGGGAATCTGGAATATTAATAGGTATATTATAGGATCATTGAAGTTGATACTTTCTTAAGCGTTTCTGATATGTAGGGGCTCACAAACTACTTCAATGGGCTAACAAATGACTTTTTGCCGTGTGATCTCGGCCTAGAATAGGATCATCCTGGTACTGGTGGTGTCATAAGAGGCGACTAAAGTACGTGTGGTAGAGTCACGTCGCCAGCAAAGGCAACACACATTGGCAGACTAGACCGGATCATTACCACCCCTCGGCCGTTTAAAACCGGCGTGAAGTAGTGCCTGTATGCCACTGCGTTTCGCATCAGGTAATGCCAGGCTCCGGAGCCCAACCCATCTTAAAGGCCGGCAACGCACCTGTAGCTCCTCTGTGGTTGCACGGAGTCTGTGGGCGGCGGTAATCACTTACCATCAGGTGACCCGAACGCTCGTTAGCCGTGTCTTTTCCATAAAATAAGACCCCTTACATTAGAGGTTTTCGTGACGTTAAGACCCTTGGGCACTGACCCCGTGTGCTCTTAAGATATAACAAGTTGTGGGTTTAAATCTAGCTTACATATTCCATACCTTACCTAATTTATAACAAGATAATACGTTATACTAGTAGTAGTACATAATAAAATTAGTAATTGATATAATTCTGAATAGATGTAAGAATTAAGAACGAAATAATACAAATAATGATAACCATGACGAAATAATCACAATAAAAGTAACTACTTACATTTACACCCCCCTACAAGAACTTATAGGTAAATCAAGGCACCTTTGAAATGTAAATGAATAATTTGTGTTAGAATAAAATATCAACCGAATATTAACTAGAAATTTGAGAAAAATGATCAAATATGCTAAACAATATACAATAAACTCAATTTCAAAGCAATTTACTCACATAGTCGTCGCGAGTACGGCGTAGGCCTCAACTGGCGGCCCACCTGTATCGACGCCAGCAGCTGCTCCCGCGGCGTCACCTCCCGTCGGGGCGGTGGTAACTTGCGTTCTGAGGCCTGTAGAAAATATGGACACTCAATAAGTAACACAGCAACGACATAACGTTAAATTGCTGGTTATACATTAATTTTTAACGAAAAGTTATGTTGTTAATTAAAAAAAACGTGGCCCAAACATAGTGATGATTTTGTGGTTCTTCATTTCATAATTAATTAAACCTAAATTATTTGAAAAATAATAGTATATAAGCATAATTTTTATTATTCGTAATAATGGCTTAGTTTTGGAGATCATACAAATACAATATTTTTACTACTAAAATAATATAATTCCCAATTAAGAAATATTTATTAAAATATTATTAATATAATAAGAAAATTACCAAGACTTACCTTTTTGAGTGGCGGCCTACTTCTAATGAATTCGAGAATCATCGCGTGCGCATCTTTCTTGACACTGTAACCAAACACAAATATTATTTCAAATAATAAGTACAATGGTAATTTGTAAATATTTAATATCAACTGAGTATATTTAAAAATAAGGCACCTAAAGTTTATTTTTTTAATTATAATTATATAACAATTTTAGCCGAGTAAAAAATTGTAATTAGTAGTAGTGTGTAATATTATTGAAATTCGACAATATTTTAGTGTATATTATGTTTATTCACAATTTTTTTTGAAAAATAAATGGCAATTGACGTTATATCCTTCCTTATCCTTTTTTAATTATATTGTAAAAATATTAACAAAGAAAATTTAATTAGGTAGGTACTATTCAAAAATAAATAGCAAGAAATAAACGACAATTGAATCTTCTCATAAAATAAGCTTCACGCTGTCGCTCTAGCCCGCTTATGGCATCTACTACGCCGTATGCCGGATCCCTGCAGACTTAAGCAATGGGATCTCGACCTATTACAGAAAGTTTATAAAGCGTATTGAAGTTAATATTAATGCATTAATCCTTTAATAATATTTATACAAAATGGCGAAATTAATTTTAGGCACATCGAAATATAAATTTAACTTAAACAATTTTAACGGGTATAAAATTTACATTTTCGTTACCCAGTGAGGCAACGTAAACTGCACGCAGATCACCTCTTGCCACATTAAATAAATAAATTAAAAATTAAATTAGCTTCACGCTGCATCCCACATACAGCAGGGTACGCAGACGAAACCTAGTGTTAAGACACTCCGTTCCCCACTTTCCACCGAGTTCTGGCGACATTGCGTGTTGAGTGGCGGAATTCAACGCAATGCTTTGCCTCGATACCAGAGCAACATATAAATGTAAGTAAATATTTTATTCCCTCGATTGGGGATCGAACCCACAACCAGTCGATTTTACAGTCACGCTTTGTATGCGCCACGACAGGCCTCAATTAAATTATTACAGTAAAATCAGTGGAAGAAAATAAAATAATCAAAATACTGCTAAAAAGTAAATAAAGAAATAATAAAATAATAATAATATAAACAATTATAATTACCTCTGCGGTATCGCTCCATCCACTTTTCTTAACGTGTACCGCCTCGACCGTATGTCGTCCATGAGTATTTCATATGGAGTCAATTCATATTCTATAGGTGTTCTAGAGTAGTTAACCTTCTTAAGCTTCACTCCCATACGCAGTTCCCCAATCACTTGCATCCAGAAGCGTGCCTGGAATAATTTAATAGCAATAAGTCGTTTGAGTTACGTTGCCATAAATAAATTGGCAGGCGCTTGTGAATTTTATAAATATTGTATGTACTAATTTGCATGCATTGCACCTACACAACTATCTAGTTGTATCATATTACTACAATAAATTTAGACATTTTACAACCACAGAATGCTGGTAGAACGAAAATTTAAATTCATACCACTAAAAGCTATATAAATAAAATACACAACTTTAAGACGATTTTGAATATTATTGTACATACTTGTAAAGCTCTCCAAATCCTTCGGTTAGACTATAATAAACAAAAATGAGATCAATGATATTGCTTATTATTTTTTTATTCAAAACTATGTGCTAATTTGGTTTTATGTCAAATATTTATCCCAAAAAGAAAAAAAACAGCTTCATAGTTTCTCTCATACTTGCTGGATCTGCAGAAAGCAGAGAGAAAGCAGTTCCTTTCTTAGAATGCAATGTATCGAGTACCGATACATTGCATTCTAAGAAAGGAACATTAGGTGATATTATTCCAAAAACAACTTTTGCCTACTCTAACACTTAGTCATGATATAAGCAATTAAGATAAAAGGTCTTTCGGTGCTGTGCGGTCAGACTTGACGCCAGCAAGCTTCACCAAACACGTCAGGGTATGGCAAATAATATGATTAAGCAGAATGCAGCTACCACACTCGTGACAGCGGTTACCCAACTTTGAATAAATGTCATGAACACTTAATATGGCCAACATATTAATATTAGAAGGCTACTGTATTTTTCAGGGTTTAAAAGCCTTTTAGTTTTCGTTTCTTTTTCTGTAATTTGCATTTATGTTTTCCCTGCACATAGTGGGACGATCAGAGGAAGCCAATGTTCAGACTGTGTTTCCCACTATTCTCCCCATTTTCGATTGTGTGTTGAGTGGAGTCTTTGTATTGTTACCAGAGTGACGAAATGAAAATAGCATCATTCCCTGGATAAGACAGCCAGGCCACAGTCGCTGCACCGCTGCGGTACGACAGCCTCTATAAATTTAAACCAGAATTTTATATATTATAAGAGTAATACTAAGAGTAATACTAAGTATCAACTTACATATATAGATAAATATGAATATATAAGCATTGCTTACACAATAATTTGAAACACACCTAAATTGAAATTGAACTCGCAACTTACGTCAGACATAATATCAAAATCCTATATGGGCTAAATATTTTAGAATAAAACATCTACTTAGTGCTTTGCCGTTTAGATTCTAAAGCTTTAGAAGAAACGTTTAGTATTTTATAAAAAAAATAACAACGTTAATAGATGCTGGTTAGTCATCGATGCGTATACTAGCTACGAATACAAATTGTTTCACGTCTTTGAAAAGTTCGTCATTTGAATGGTTCATTGAGCTCTGAGAAAAGCATGTGTGACATTTTCATTATTTTATACGGCGTATGAACATTTATTGATCTACGACACAGGTGATGCCAGTTATTTATGGGCAGCTGAGAAATATATACATAAATAATGAAATCCTAAAAATAAAATATATATTATAAAATTTTATTTTCTTTATATCGTATATATATGTATCGTGTAAGTATGTTACAACAAAATATTACAAACTTATATTGGTAGTTCATTTCATACGAGGAACATAACGAAAATATATTTCTCGAGTAGAAATGGAACCCGCAACCATCGCGATATAGTCGGACTGTACCACTGTAAGATGCTTAATTATAATCATAATATATCTTCAGCTGTTTCCAATATAGAAAGAACCAAGTATCATTCTGTTCTCAACTTTTGATGCGTTAGAAGACAACGAAATGTTTCAACTTTATGTATACAAATAAAATGTATTTCTAGGCATTGCGAACTAGGAGCGGATCACCTGCACCAGGTGTCCGTTCACACGCTCACCATACAGCCGTATAGCCTAATCTAATTAATTCAACACAAAATTCCTAGAGAGCACGCCGCTATTAATATTTACACCAGCATCAGCACGCACGCCGCTGCTGGTACATTGCGAAATTAACGCATACCATTGCTTGGGAATGTGTATAATATTTCGACTATAATTTTTATTTTTGGCACATCTTACATTACATTAGCAAGATATTCTATAAGTTTATTGATAGCACATATTGGATGGCGGAATTTAACGCCGCGCTTTGTCTTATCAGGCCGGAGGACAGAAAAATAGTTTAAATGTATTACTTCTTCATGAGGCCACTCTCTTTACCATTTACGTCACAATGTCTGTATACTCATTTTACAATTATCAGTAGGATGTGGTTTCCCATGGTATCCGTTGAAAGATGATTATACGAGTACAAAGACAAGGTGCTAAAACAATTCTGCAAGTACATGAATCACTATTTATATGGCGATTTATAAATACTGTCTCATTTTTTAAAAAATAATCTGCACCACACTGTATAACGCAAATAGCAGGGTAGACAGAGGGAAATTGTTAAGTGTTAAAACACTCCCTTCCACGTTTTCCGCCGAATTTTTGAGGTGTTGAGTAACTGAACTTGAAATGAAAACATTAATAAATTAGTTCATTCATTCCTCCGTTTCGGTTTCCGTTCCGTCCGCTTATATAGTCACACCTCAATTAGTTTTTTAGTTGTTCTCAATTAGTGTTGTTAAAAAATATTTGTTTCTGTTGTACATACATATGTTGTACCTTTATAAAATATATGCGTACAATAAAACCCTTAAAAATTACAAACATTAAAATATTTTAAATTACGGTTACAAAATCCTTAATTTAGTATTATCTTATTTATAACTATATACGAACAGCGTGCAAATAAACACACAAGTAAGAAAGCCAGTATAAAATATTATATATGTCTAGAACAAAGTAACGATAACAATATTTCTTCAATAATAGTCATTTGTTCCACCCACGTGATAAAATTTATTATTTCGTCACATCCAATCTACATATCGAAATTGATTTGAATTTCAATGTATTGCATTAGCAGAATGCATTGGCAAAATTAATTAAGGAGAATTCCACCCGACTTAAACCTCCCACTTGTCGTCTTAACAAGGACTTACGTATATACATATAAAATTATTTACAAATTTTCTGAACACTCATAGAACATAACCTTATTTTTTAACTATTTATTGAAAATCCTGATTACCTATCAGCTTTTTTATGCTTCGTTAAGCTGCATCAAGTATAAATTTTGTTTAGAAGAAGTTACCAAATTCACCAGAAACTTAACTTCCCCCTACCCCAACTTAACTTAGGTGCCCTCTGCCTCCCCTTTGTTTCTCCTCCATTTTTTATTTATTTTTCATAATTCTATATCAAAAACACAACTCACCCAATCAGAAAACTGTAAAGTATCCAAATGCATAACAGAGTCCTCAGCCGCACCCATGTCCCTAGCGCCGCCGACCCTCACCCTGGCCAGGAAGGACGCCAGCTCCAGGGCCTCGGCGACCAGCGCCCGGCACACAGCGCGGTAGTGCGCCGCGGCTGTCTCCCGCGCGATGCGACCGTTGCCGCCGCCGCAGTGCCATATGCAACGCTGTGGATTATTAAAAGTTAAGTAAGTCATTTTTATATGAAATCTTTTGTATAAGGCTGCCGTGGCGCAGCGACACAGCAACTGTCTGTAAACGCTAAGCGGTTGTGATTTCGATTTCCACTCGGGAGAGTAAATTATTTTCATTTTCTTCGCTCTGGTGACTGCAGAAATGCAGCTTTGAGGAGCCCAACTCCGCCCATTCGTATTTTTTGCGGAAAGCGGTAAACGGAGAGTTTTCTCTTCATAGCCTGATATAGGTGTGAATACATATTTAGCCTATAATTATTAAAAACAACAACTTTTTTTTTCTTTCAGCTTCACTGCCGCAAAGCGGGCACAACACATACACGTTAGTGCTTACTAATCTACTCTCTAATTGTTGCCAGATTTAGAAACCGTTCGAGTGTGCAAATGTCAATGCTAACGTAGCCTGTGTCTTAGAGCGAGAAATTAAAAACTATTTAAAAATGCAATCATTTCACCACGTTGAGTAAAAAATATATCAGATTAAAAATATTGAAAAATATAAAATTTTAGCAAATTTTTAAAATAGCAGGCGAATTCAAGCACGTAAAAATTTTTACACCTACAAAAATATCTAGTTTCAAGTTTATGTCTTAAAGGAAAGTGAAAATAGAAAGGAAAGTTAAAATACCTGTAGATATATTTAGTTAACTTAAATATGAGTAAGTACATAAAAACCTATTCTAATAAATTTAAGTACTTTTTTTATCGGCATAACGCTGTATCCCGCACACAGCAGGGTGTAGGCAGAGGGAATCTAGTGTTAAGACACACCGTTCCCCTCATTCCGCCGAGTTCTGGAGGCATTGCGTTTCGAGTGACGAAACTCAACGCCGCGTTTAAGTTAATTGAACACATATATTATATGCACAAAAAAAATCCAGAGCAGGTCACCAATAAAACATATTTACATTCAACTTGAAATATTTAGTATGCATCTAGTACCTATATGGATAACACTACAGCAAAGTTTTCGCATAAATCATTGTTTGCCCAACAATCGAGATACGCAGAAGTTGTGGTACTTGAGCTAGTTTAGTACGCATATTTTAAATCACTTATCAAGTCATCTTGGTGTACCTATTAGAATAGTGCCTGTCGCCGGCTTGACGGGTCACGCCTCGAGTGCCAAGTTGTATTTTGGGATACCGCAGGCTCTACCACATTTAGTTTGTAATCATATAAAATTTAAACACTTTAAATTAAAGATGGAGAATCTAGAATCATCAGTTCCTGTAAACACTCTTCACTCTTTGTCAAGAGCTTAAAGTCCGTCCGAGTGAACAGAGAACTCGGCACAAAAGTAAATCTCCCATTCTTTTGTAGGTCGGTACTTAAACATTTCACATTTACATTAGGATGAGTGTATAGTTAAATCAGCTACACGCTGTATCCCGCACACAGCAGAGTAGGCAGAGGGAACCTAGTGTTAAGACACTCAATTCCCAACTTTCCGCTGAATACGTCCAGGTATTGTGTGATGAATGGCGCAATTCAACGCCACGCTTTTGCCTTGACACCACCAAAAGGAAAATATAAAAGTAAATAAATATTTCACTTCCTCGAATGGGGATCGAACCCACAACCTTTGTGCCACTGCGCCATGACTGGCCTCAATATGGAGTGTATACCTAACATTTAAATAATATAATTATCTTTATTAAAAACTGTAGTAAACTTTTATGTAACCACAGGCTTGTTTATCATACAATTTCGATTAGAATTTTATTGATGGAAAGGAGATTATTTCTGAATTTAACAATTTATCAATATGAATATGCAGTATGGTAGTCCGAGTGCTTTACTTTTATCAGTCTCGACGCCGCGCCGTTACGGCACACGTGTTGAAACGATGATTTATTGAGTTTCTTGATCACCTGTTTACCCAATTTTCGTGATCTTTTGTTAGATGTATGTATATTATATATAATTTGGCAAATATTAAAGTAAGTGACGGTTTTGTATATTTTTTTAGGTTCACGCTGTGCGCCGCACATAGCAGAGTAGGCGGAGGAAACCTGGAAACCTAATATTAAGACACATCCCTTAACAACTTTCTGCCAATTCTGGAGACATTGCGTATTGAATGGCGGGCTTCAACGTTATTTTATTAGGCGCGGGGCGAGGAGTGAGGATTCCTCGAGTGAGAATCGAACGCAAACGTCACGTGTACGTCGCACGCTTGTGCCCCTGCGCTACCATGGAATATTCTTAACATAATTAAGCTGTTCTTAACATATCTAAATCTTTAAAATATGAAAACAATAATAAACGTGATATATGGAGATGAAAATGAAATGATAAAATTTTAACGACATGAGCTACTGCTTTCTTTAACTTATGAGCTATTAATTATATTGATCTCCAATTAATTTAATTAAGACATTTATGTATTAGCACACGAATTGATCATTTGAAGGCCCGCCGAAAATTTTCCTACTAATGTTGGCTGGCAGTGATTTTAAATGTTAATAACGAAAAAAAATAATCTATATTCGAACATCAATTAATAAACGTAACTTTTGTCTGCATATTTTAATAATGAAATATTTAAAATTTAAACATAAAAAATGCATATTTTAAATAATAAATTACGAAACAGATCCGTTTCAAAATTAATGTGTAAAAGCTTTTAGAGCCTACATTATGAGGCTTGATGTAACACTTGTACTAGAGTATAAATCGGATAGATAAAATATATTATTATACCAGCTGTTAAGTTTTTTCATTTTAATATGTTATTCTAGACTTAGGTAAGAAAAATATTCTTACTGTTACGTCCAAGCACAGTGTATAAAAGGTACAGCCCGGCTTTAAACCCGTAAGTTTTTCTAGAAATATAACTATAATGATAGCTTTCCTGTAAGCTATAGTTGACATTTTATATGAAGAATCGTACAATATTAACTTTAATTTCTTTTATTTTCAGCTTGTTGCTTTGTTTCACAAAACAGGGCAGAGATCACTAAGTGTATCTCTGTTTTCAATCTTTTTCCCTATTATGAGATACTTTAGGTGTGTATTTGTGTGAGTGGTTGAAGTCAACGCCGCGTTTTTTTACCAGAGCACTACCGTTTCCCCACTTTCTGCCGAATTCTTGAAAGACTAAACCCACTACCCATAGCCTTTACAATCCAGAAGTCCAGTAGAAGCTGTTCCACTGCGCCACGATACCTTCAATCATTACTTAAAATAAAGTAAATACACACTTTCACTCAAGTCTATTTCGAGATCGCTAAAAGCATGTAAATGGGAACGTTCATTATCTATCTTCTATAGTTAGTTATATTTAATCTCTCGACATACACTTAGCGGGTTCATAAACTGGATTATCTCATGTCTCCCCATAAGACGCAGTGAAAGTGCGTGTAGATGTCACTGGGCACTATGATGCACTATGGTGTTGTCTACGATGCAACATTTTAAATTTATCTTAATTATAAAAGTTTGAATTTTTACGACATCAATAAGACTTCTAGTGATTTCAACTATAACAAGAATATATATTTTTTAATTTTTCATTTTTAAATACTGAGGCCAGCGTGGCGCAGGGTCATAAAGTGTAACTGTAAACGCGACAGGTTGTGGGTTCGCTCCCTACTCGAGGAAATGAAATATCTATTTAAATTTATATTTACATTTCTTAGCCCTGGAATCGAGGCAAAGCGCGGCGTTGCAAAAAATCCTTGTGTATTTTACTTTCCTTTGCTTCATAATAGTAAATTATTAAAAGCTTTCCATTACCGAGCTCTTACAGATGATAACAATAAAACATGTTAAAATGTCTAGACTACATATTTAGCAACACGGAAGTGATTACTTAACGCTTAGAAGAATATTTTTGTATGTTAAACATACGATCTTATCTCGATTGTAAAAAATTGATATGAATTAACCGAGCAAAACGTTCGACGTTATGTTTACAACATAATTGAATATTTAAAATAAATCTGTAGCAGTAAAACGAAATGTGTGTATAAAATATGTTTTAAAATCAACGCTTGAAGATTTCTTCATAGAACAAAATATTACAAAATTTCCAGAATTACAAATAGTAATGTAACATATACATATATACATATATCGCTCATTTTATAGTACTTTATGTTTTTTATAACAATGTTTCACCCGCTATTCCACATATGACAGAGTAGAAAGGGAATATGGAATATAGAATATAGGAGACATATTTAATTGACCTATTTTCATACATTCTTGTTTTATTGTATTGTATTGTATTATATTTAACTGTCACTCCGAAAACCGAGAAACACGAATCAGGACGTAAAACAAAATGAAAAGGATATTAAAATAACATTTTAAAAGTCCAAGGAAGACTAACCTCTATGACATCCTTCAACACAAATCGTCTCACGGGTCGACGCCTCCTGGGTGGTGGCTCGGCGTCCCTCTCGATACCCTCATCGTCTGTGTCAGCGCGACCTCCCTCTGACGTCTCCGAGCCCTCAGATAAAGCACCTATTTCTTCATCATCTTCTGTATGAAGAAATAAGAATATATATACACAATTAAGCTATACTGTAATGAATGAATTATTAAATGTATCAAAGTTGTTTGCATATTTTAAAAATAAATTTAAATATTTAAAATTTCTACATAATAAGCATATGGAATATAATAAAGATGAGTACATAAATAAAATAACATCTTTCGCAAGTTGGAAATGAAGGTAAATTGGATTACAATTTTTATTTCGTGGTTTGTTTCTTAACGCTTAGCAATAGATTTATTAGACTTAGATTTCTAGTATAACACTATAACTTTTAATAATCCATTCGATATACAATGATTGCAAGAGTGAATAGGCACTTTTACTGAACACATGCTACTTTTTATGTTTCATTGAAAATTTAAATTGGACTTAAATTAATTTATTAAAAAGTTGTTAAAAGAGCCCCAAGTTACTTTAACCTTATGGAATCTGATGTAAATAAGATGCCATTAGCAATCTTAACATTGCATAAAACCCAAATAAATTCTGCACTAACGTGAAGTGAGTCGTGGAGTATCAATCAAATCAAATTCGTCACATTTTTTTGTAAGAATGGCATTAAGTAAGGCTCTCCTAGTGAGTGATACATTTCACATGTTTTAGATTGTCTAGTGCATGATAGAGCCAACCAGACAACCATTTTTCCTCACATATACACTCCGATGCCCACTTACAGACAAATTTTATTTTAAATCGAATTTAAATTTAAAACGATCATGTACAATCATCAGCATGACAGCGTCAAGCTAAAGCCTATTCCTTATGACCTTGATGGGCACGTGTGTGGCCTGATGCAAGTCGCTCAAGTCACGCTCTGTTAGTCTAAGCTCCAAACCCCCCTTCACACGTAACGGGCTCCATTATGAATCACGACGAAGACTTAATAGTAACGCTAACGATCTACGAGTCGAGTAACTGGTCAAAATTGCACGGATAACCCAATTACGTTCCATGATAGTTAACTGTCCGGTCATCGGACGGTGCGTTGATTGCAGTTTTGTAAGAGTTCTTCTACACACGTAAATATGATTTAAAAAAAGGCAATCAAAAATATTATATAAATTACTAATATTGGACTCTCTTCGAAAACAAGTATAAATCTTTACAAATATTACTTCTTAGTAAAGGTACATAATAATCATTTAATGTTTTTCAAAATTTTCTCCCATTAACTTGTTGATTGAAATGAAATAAAATGATTATTATATCAATTAATTTAATTCATCTTTATAGTTTTATATTCTTATAAATCGTACAATAAATACAGATCAACAGGATAGTAAAGTGACGTGACATGGCGCCCAACGCATAGTTGCGCAAACGCATTTTGCTAGCGCTTTGTTCATTTCTTGCCCGACATTGCCGTGACCAATGAGTGGTCTAAATAATAGGTTATCAAATAATAATAACTGTGACCGCAATAAGAGGCGGTAATCTTGTTATTATAAAATTAGCGCAACATATAATTTACTTCAATTATAATCAAATCTACTGTTTATGCTTCTGAAAATAAATATTGTATATGTATATACACATCCGTTTATTAAATTATTTTGTATTAAACATTTTAAGAGTAATAAAAATTGTCTCCAAGTTTTTTCTTCCTAAACTGCTATGTACGGGATACAGCGTGAAGTTATAAAAAATTATCTATATGTCTAATATTTGCAATTTTTACATTGTTTTAAATGATAGCATTATGTCAAATTGTAGAAAAATATTAACTCAATGTACCCGTGAGTACGGACTACGGGCCACGGATGCTGCAAATTGTTCAAAACGCCGATTAAATGTACGTGAATAGGCAGGTAAAAGATTTGTTATTTAAAATGTTAGGTTAATATATTTCTTTCAACAATAAAAATACATTTAAAATATTGTTATGTGCAAGGATTCAAAGGTGATTTCACAAAAAATATATATTGTGTAAAATTTTCAGGAAGGATGATTTTATGTTGATACCGGTAAGCTAACAAAAACGTGCTAAAAATGTTGTTTTTTGTGGATAGTGTCGAAATTGTCTTGGAATAGCTGAGACTTCTGCATCGTAACTTTAAGCCGCGTTTATGGGCTCAAATTTTAATATATTTATTTAATAAACAACCTCATTCTAGATATATACAATGACATACAAAGATGTTGTTTTAACAGACAGTAACAGAAAGCGAAAGACCATCCGCTTTATATAAAAAAAGCTAAAAAACAGGAAAAAAAACTATTTTTGTAAAAAAAAAAGGTATTTCGAACATATCGACAAAGATGTCAATCATATAAATGAACCAAGCAACTGTAGGTAAAATACAACTTAATAATAATCTATGAACAATCGACAGGCATTATTTTGTCACGAAGCGCAAATAGCAATAAGCGATCACAGTCATGACCGGCGCCTGGTCAGCCAGACGATACTTACCTCCATATATCGCTGTTTTGTAATAACATCAAATACTGTAGGACAGTAAAATTAAATTAAAAAGTAAAATATTTTCTTCCGAATTGTGAAAAAACAAGATATACGTAGTCTTTATTTTAGGTTTGTTTTTTATCTTTGCCTTTTCGACGGTTCATGGGCTAATTTTTCTATGACTGCTATCTTAGTAAAATTAGAACCTGGCCTCCAGTTCGTCTAAGTAGATCTTTTGTATTATAAAAAAAATATGTTCCCATGAACGGGATTTAAACCAGCACAATAATATAGGTATAGATTTTTGTACTTTTCAATTTCATATTAAGGCTAAAAGAGTTAAGGCCTTTTCGTTCTAAGCCTCAAATTGTCATAGGCTACAAACTCGTAAACAGTATTAACAATACTTTACTATTAATAAATGACCAAGATTTATTATTGCTGATGAAAATCAAGCTTTTGCAAAATCACATAATCATAATCTCTGAACCTAGGTGTCGTATGACTCAGCATCTAGGTACTCTTTGTCAAATATTGCGACGTGTAACTGACTCAATGGCAAAGGTCCTAATATACTCGCTTTCTAGTGTCGGGTCCAAGTGCGTTGCTAACGTAATGTTATTATAGAAACTATAGACGAATGGTTATCTGGATCAAATTTCGTACTATACTTGTATCATTTTGTTTCAGTGGCATCAGGCACAAATCGTGTGTATCTCAGTGCGATGGTTACTTTGGACCTACATAATAATTTAGTAAAATTGACTTAAAAAAAAAGTCCCGCTGAGCTTTTCAGGTCTGAGGCATTAACTTTATTGAACTGTTGGTAAATTATTAGACGTTCAAAAAATGAAGCATGTAACTTATTTTGAATAAATTTATTTGAATTTGAATTTATGTTGGACCGTGATTATTTTTTTCATTTGTAACTTTTGAAACTTTCGTATTAAATTTTAGGTTAAAGAACAAAAAAAATCGATTCAATGTTACATATTATACGTGAACGTAATACCGGCTATCGATTTATGAATTCATTTCTAATGAATACGGAATGCATGTTAGTCCCTAATTCACATAAAAAAGTCTGGTATTCGAAAATAAACTTTAAAGAAAACCCGAGCACCGTTTTTTCGTACCGTGTTCTGGTTAAAATAGTTTAATCTCAAATGAGTCTTACTAACTACATATAATTGTAAAATCAAAATAATATTCACATAATTTATAACATTCACCATGATAAAAGCCATTCCGTTAGACACCATGTTCTCATGCACCGACAGTCAACGGTTAAACGTTAACTATTCATTCTCTCCCACAAGAGACATCGTCAGTTATAAACTTGCTAGCGTATCAGATGTTTCGTACGGAAATTATAGTACTGTAATATTTTTATATTTATAGATACGGAGCTTTATTATTTACAATTTCTTTATTATTGTAGAAAATAATGGTTGTAATGGATGTAGGTTCGATTTTCACTCTGGATATAATGTAAAAATAATAGCTACTGCGTGCAACTACATCTAACATTTAGGCATTTTCAAATATGTGAGATACATAAGACGGAGAAGAAAAGAAAATCTTATGATGCATCTTTCGTTTTTCTATTTCGTATTACCAGAGCTAAAGCATAAAGGAAGGATTTTCTTTAAATATAAACATTTCCCCGAAAAGGCATCGCATTCAAACTAAATAACCCTCGTGTGTATTGTAATATATAATCCCACTACGTCACAATAGTATTGCTTATAACTGAAGTTACTTTTAGTTTTACAAGCAGACAGACTCAAATTCAAAAATATTACTACTAATTTATTTCGAAATCTTTGAAAGAGAATTCTATAAGAATAACCATTTAGTTCGAAACAAACCGACGAAATAACGACCAGTAAACAAAAACTAGCAGCACATAATTAAACAACAAGCCCATCGTTAATCGTTATACACTCGTCTATCCATAGCAACTCTTAAGGGATATATCAATCGAGGCTTGTCTTCTAAACAAAGGGGCTGATCAGTTGCAAGCGTGGCACACTATCAATAATAATTTCCAACATTGTGTACTACAATGCCCCCATATGGCTGGTGCGGCGCCACTTTCACTGTGACCCTACAACCTTATAAGTGTCTAATATAAAACATGGCAACATTGTCTGCAGGGATAAACGCTTTCAAAGATCGCGTGTTTATTTTGAAACTTACCAACACAGTAAAATCACTATATTTAGCTACTTATAAGAGTTATAGGTGAAAACTTACATATACATACTCATATGTATTTTCATTTACGCTGTATCCCGCTTATAACAGAGTAGCCAGAGAAAACCTAATGTCTAGACACTCCGTTTTCCACTCTTTGTCCGAGACATGCAGCGTCTTAAGTGGTTAAAATCAACGTCTCACTTCCTCTAACTTGAGCGAGGAAATAAAAATACTTTTGGGTAATCGAACCCACAATAATAGCGTTTTCAGCGAAACGCTGTCCTACTTGTCACGAAAGTTTCAATAGCTTTACATTCTGATTGATAAGATCAGCAAAAATCATTGCTCCAGTGCAAATATGGTAGTATATGAAGTAAAAAATTCTGTTCATAGTCGAACAGTTTCGTCTTCTTTTAGTATAAGGTGATTTAATACATAAACCCCATGTAATAAACAATAGATTTATTAAATGCCAGGAAATTACACATAATTAAAACAAATTATTATCTAAAACGTTTACACAGCTAGGAGTAATGTGGAATTTGTATACATTAGAGTAAATAAAAAAAAGGCACTCTACAAATCTAAGAGCGAACGAAGGTCTCAATCATTAATGGCAACATAAAAATAGTACCTCTCATCTTAGCTTTGAAACCGGTCATTTTAAGAGTTTTCAAGCAGAAGTGATGAAGCCGCAGGCGTGAGTTTAGCCTCAGAAGAGTAAACTGGGTTACGGACAGCGGCTGGCTGGAGGAATGTTATTACACGTCCAAAGGCGAAATTTATTTCCACAGTTAATGGAAATATGGGGGACCGTAGAATTGATGTGCGGTCGATTCGTCATATAACGGTTCCCGAATAAATCAATAATCATATATTTATTGGTCACTTCGCTTGACTCGAAAGAGGTTAATAAATAACTACTAAAGTATTATTAACTTTTCAATTGAACGTTTCTTTGATTGAGTATTATAATTATAGTTTTAACATTTAAAGACACGTCATAAATACGACAATCATTGGACCCAAATGCACCAGAATGAATTGAACCCTTTTGGTACAGAAAAGTGTCTTACTTATACTATGAGTTCGGTCCCTGCTCAAAATTTATATATTTATTTGATAAAAATATTTAACATATTTGCCATTAAAATGCCAACAAAACGCTTCCGTTGAATACTACAGTATCTCTATATTGATCGGAAATCGTAAGGGAAGACTGAACGATGTATAAAAACGTATACCACTTATAACTAGCGCACATCCTTAGTGTGAAAAAGCTATTTTTTTATGTTAGGTTCACACTTTTCCCCGTATATAGCATAGTAGGGAAATTGAAGCTACAGTTAAAATACAATCCTATACCTTCTGCACAATTTTCGAGACATTGTGTGGCGAAACTCAAAAAAATTAATTACTATCAAAAAAACGTCAAGCGTAAGCCACACTGAAACCTCAAATGGCACAATGACACATCTCGTTATTAGCAAATACCGTGTGCCATATTAACATAGCATATTAATCACGTACGACACTTGGTAGCGGTAACCAATTTAACGTTAAAACAATACCACCCACGCATCACATTCTCACATACACCTAAGGCGTGTGACGATATTAAATTTTAGATTAGAACTTTTAGATTAGAACATTTACAAAAGCTTGAGCGAAGTTATTATTGGGTGGTACACGGTTAAATAGTTAACAGGTAATTAAGACTTAAGTTTTAAGCAAACGAAGCTAGCAGGAATAGGCGAGCTAAGCGAATGGGGGCCGATGTGGTCCCCAGTAAAATCATATGATTAATAAAGATTATATATATCTTGTAATAATCAATTAATGAAAGTTGCATATTTATAATAGTAATCTATTATTATCTATTATATTTCAAGAGGCGGTCGTGGCACAGTGGCACAAGATTATGACTGTAGAGGCGAGGAATGTGAGTTCGATTTCCGCTCGAAGAAATGAAATATGTGAATGTCCTCTCTCTCTGATAATGAGGCAATGCAAGATTAATATTCTGAGAGCGAAAGCTATTATTGAAATATTGATTCTCTTTTATAATTTTCGTGATTAAATTAATAATTTATAAAAATATAATTAAGTTTGTAATTAAGCAAATTGTCAAAATGGGGAATGAATAAAATATAAACATATACCTAGGCATATTTATTTTTTCAGCTCCAAGCTTTATCTCGCATAACTATAGTACGATGTGAATAAATTTTATAGTTCTACATAGACATACTACTTTGCAATTTACATGTAAGCCATATTGGGTGACAGTCCAATGGCACGTCTACAACTTTACGTTACAGACTAGGAAAGATCTTACATAAACATATCTAACAAAACCTATGGCGCAGACGCAAAATTTATAATAAATTGTGAAAAAATAGAAAAAAAATATTGTAATCATTTAGCCCATGAAAGACTGGACTACAAATATATTTTTAAAGCTTTATTCCGCATATACATATAAGTAGGGGATATTCTGCATGTGGAGTGGCGAACCTCAACGCAATTACTCTATAGTAATCGTGTTTATGGTCAGACGTTATCCCACTGCGCCACGAAAGCCTCAATCTCTGCATTTTTTTAATCCTAGTACAGGCAATAACAACAATTTTTTACATAAAAACAAAGGTAACCAACATGAAACTAATGTCTGTAGCGTTATTAGATTTTAAATTATAAAAAAAAAACATAATTAAGGCTGTTGTGGCGCAGCGCACAGTAAACGCGACTGGTTGTAGGTTCAATCCCCACTCAAGCAAATGATATATATAATATTTTCATTTCTTCGCTCTGGTGTCGATGCAAAGCACGGCGACATGATCCGCTATTCAACACGCTATGCTTTCAGAATTCGGTGGAAAATGGGAAACGACTAGGTAAAAGAAAAAAAACAAAACAATGAAATAGGAAAACTAAGCAAGAAAATACATTTCACAAACGTATAAACCCAACTAACACGTAAGCCAACCAGTTCCGTGGCGTTCGCATAAACAGAACTTAACGGGCCGTACAGAATGTACCGCGAAATCGCCAAAACATCAACTCGTTAAAATAAACACGTTAGAAACATTGCCCACTGCGACCTACGCCACGCTACGGTTGTAATATCTGGCAATCGCTATTTAAGCTTACTACGAGAAACTATTTGAAATAATATTTTTGGCACGTGTATTTTGATAATTTTCCTCAAAAAAAATATTGTATAAGAATCCAATAATAACTTTAAGCACATATGACAGCATGATGTGCACGACAAAAGTAACAAATTACATAATTTCTATTAAAATTTGTATCTTGGTCTTTTCCTTGAGTTTTTTTTCTATCGTGAATAATTCAGAAAAAAATATAATAGAAAAAAATTAACTTTTAAGCCTGGGTTGTATCCCCGTGTAGCAGACAAGGCTGAGGAACCTAACTAACACTTCGTTCCCAACGCACCACAAATTTTCGAGATTTGTTCCTTATAAAGCAGCAGAGCTGAACACCGCGGTTTGTCTACGTACCAGATCGAGCAAAATAATACTTCATTGCCCCCGGTTAGAATCGAACTCATAACCCTCGCGTTAACAGTCAAATACTGCCTCAAAATATTAATTATGTAATATAATATAAATAAAAATTTTAAAAACTTATTAACTATAACAATAATACAGGCTGTTTATTATTCGCTTTATGTTTCATACAATCTACAGGACAATCGGTACTAGTCGTGGGAATATTGTGGAGATGTTTAGATCTGCATATAAGAAATGCGATAAAAAGAGTCGAGCAACTTTCATATTTTTTGTTCGTGATGACCTTGCGCATTGTACTGTGATGGCTATTCGTGGTCACTATGTGTATACGTCGGCTGTTAACGAGATAGGGCTAGCGATGTTCAATATTGTGTATTGAAATAATACGAAGGATATAAAAAATATTAGAATTAAATAACATTCATTATATTGATATTGTTTTCAATCTCCACTAGGAGAAAATAAAGAAATCCGTTTCTATTTCTCTGGTGGATGAAGCGTAGCGTTGAGTTTTGCAACACAGCACCCGATTTTCCGGAAATTGGGCGAGAAATAAGTAACGGAGTGTTTTGACACTTTCGTTAAGGTCCGCCACTTAACATGCTCCAAAAATTCGCCGAAAAATGGGGATCGGAGCTAAAAAAAATTACAAAGAAACAAAAGAAGGATTAAATAATTATACAAATAGCCAACAAGATAAATCTGTGTCTACACTAATGCAAAATCATTTAATAATTGCGATTGCAAAATTTCGTAGCCATAGGCTAATTGGGGTTTCAGGTCAAATTTTGATCTTTTTATCGAACTGGTTTTCATCGAGCATTATTTGAAGCAAACAAGTTGTTGCTGAGTATTGATTGACATTAAACAACTCGTACAAAACGGTATATATCCGGTTTCATCAATAAAAAAAGTTGAGTATTAATTTTTTATCATCACAATATATATTTCGTATGTTCCGAAAGATACTTAACGCGCGAGATTTCAAATTAGACATAAAATTATATTATATATAAATATCTTTCTACAATCGGGATTTTAATTGACAATCATCGCGTTCAACCATGCATTCACCACATTTATCCCGTTGACGTAGTATGACGTTAAATACGAATTGGGAAAAAAGGAACAAAAGCACTTGCAGAAAGATGAATAGTAGGTCACATCAAGCGCCACCATATCGAGGAAAGACGACAAAACATGACAGCTCAATTCAAATTGTACGATTCGTGAGAGTTAGAAAGGGTGGTGAAATGCAGGCGGAACGAATTCATTGTGTACCGACGCAGTGGGAGGTTCGAGCCGGTGTCAGATCATAGGTCGACGATACGATGACAACATCAATTTTATAATATATCCAGTATATATAAACTAATATTGTAAAGCTTAAGTCTGATTGTTTGAACGAAATTGAAATAGAAAAAAAATTGAGTTCGACATTCCATATATTGAGGAAGACGATGGATCATTTATCGATCACCTCGACTTTTGGGGTAAACCCAGTGTTACAAATTCAGTGGGTTACAACCCCAGTGGGCTACATGGTACAGTTGCCAAAAGTCTTCTTACTTCGGGCACTTAGGATGCGTCACAACTCATAAGTATGCGTTATATTGAATTTTAAAACGAAAACAAAGCCGCAGCTACAAGCTAGTATAATATAATATAACCCAGTCTATAAAGGATATTAGGAAACGTTACGTTGACGATAGTGTTTAGAGAAAGTGAAAATGAACCGTCCTCTTCCTTGTTAGGTGCGAGGTGTGATAATGTCATGAATGGAATATAAAAGCTTGTTTGGAATGAAGAAACTCGCGATTAGATTATCATTTATTAATTACGCTGTTTCATGCTAGTTTTCCTGTTCTTGGAAAAAATCACGTAAGACTACCTACAATAATTTAATGACTATAGTTTATTTCATATTATCTTTTATGATGAATATATAATGGCTGTCATGGTGCAGTGGGCCAACGTCTAAATGTAAACGTGATATTTTGGGTTCGAGCCCCGATAGTATAACAAACGCGGTGATGAGTTCCGCCACTCAACGGACAAAGTCTCGAATCAATTGAAGTTGAGTGAATAGTGGAGAACGTTTTAATACTAGGTTCCCGTTGGCTTCCCTATTATGTAGAAAAACGTAAAGCTGCTGCGTCTATGTGCTGGATCTTCTTCAAATGAATCTCGATCCTGTGAAGATCCTCTCTTTAACTCTTGTCTCTTATTTAATCATTTTAAATTTACTCATTATAAATTATACTTTCAATTAACATTACTTGTAAGTAAAATTTACATATTGGCGCATTTAAGAAGTGAGCGAATGTATACATATATATATACATATATATTGAGTGCGTTACATTAAAAAATTAACCAAAGGGTTTTAAAAATATAAGAAAAGCATTGCAATGCAGAACTGCTTCACACCACTAAATTCTCTCTGCGTGAATAGAAAGAAATCACTAATAAAGTGATTAAGATATCAAAACGCAAATAGATTCAACTCACAAATAACATTTTGTCTACACATTCGTTTAAAAAAAATAATTAAGAGATCAAAAATTCGAACAAAATAACCGGAAACTGCACAGTTCACAGAGATGTGGAATGCGATGAATGTATGTAAATGATGGAGTTTTCTCGCCATTGTGCTTACGGGGAGATTTATAGCGTTTTAATGTATAGTTACCGCTCTGAGGCTATACGCTATGTTTCTCATCCAATTATGCTTGAACAATACGTTACTGTTATTATACCACTGAAGCTTTTTTTGAAAAATATTTTCTTTATGTTACGTAATTAGTGTTAAAACTTGGGTTTGCACTTGAGGGTCGGTGATACAAATCCTCTAACGGGAAACAAATAATAATGTTTACACAAATAGATATACATAAATATATATTTTTGGTATGGTTATGTAAATTTTGACATCGTGTTCCTTCCCATGAAAACGTTTGCCTATTGATAGAACAAAGAAGATAACAAAAACAGAGAAAAAACTAGTCTTTAAAAAGTATTAGAAATAAAAAAAAATTGTCAAGAATTCCCACATACATCCCTATAAAGTTAACAAAGTAAGCAAACTAGACCAGCCATGAAAACGGTATCAACTTTGTAATTATCCATAACAGCTGACTATCACACGCGTTACTGTGCTCCAATACAAGTAAAAAACCCCGCGACCTGCATTGAAGACGTACGAGCTACTAGCCTATGTAAACAATAGTAAAAGCCATGAGTAAATTTGTATATTACACACTAAATCGTAACTGTCTTTTATACTATGTCCTAGAAACATAATATTAACATGTTTTGATAGACTGATTTTATGATATGTTTTTTATTTTGGTAGGCTCAAAATGTGTGAATATCTATTAATAAATAGTCTATATTTTTAAATAGTCTATTTTTTTATTTTAGCTCGACTTTGAGCTGAACATACATTTGTCTCTGCTGAATTTAGGCAGAGAGTGGAGAAACAAGTGTTTTAACACTGTCTTTTCTTACCTTGTTATATGCGGAAAGCGTAAAGCAAAAAATAATATATATTTATGTAACATTTAATTAAAGTATTTTATATATTTATTACAAAAAAAAAATGGACACTTTTACACAAATTAAAAAAGGCAAGCGTATCGAATTCGACTTTGAAATGTATTCATAGGCAGATTGATGGTCAAATCATAGAGCCAATTTCAAGTTAGCGATGTAACGGGAACCGATAAAGGTTACGCTTATACAAAACGTGTTTGCACGCACGTCTTTTCATCTAAATCACAGCACGAGAGAAATAAAATTATAAATTCGGACATTTGCTATAGAATTCCCACTTAACATAATTATATGGGAGACGGCTGTTTGCCTTGGGTTGGTAGGCTTACTTTTTTTGCGTGGAAATCGTATAACTTGGGTTAAGTTATAAATTTAAGGTGAGAAATTATATAGTATTAATTTGTATTATGATTAAAAAATATACTTTATTAAGAAAAAAATACATTTTAATTTACCTCTCTATTATAAATAAATACACTATCAATGTATGCATGTAAGAAAAAACAAAAAAAGCAATCAAAAACAAATGACATTTAGGAAATCGAGTGCGCCAAAAAAGTTTAAAACTAACGCCAAAATCACTTTAATAGTAAATTGAAATAGAAAGTTATTTTTCGTTTTATATTAGATTGTTGGCAAAATATATTAACCGATAATGGTATAGCTATAGAATGCGTATTGTGGCAGGTAACGACTAGCGTGACAACGGAAAAAGGTCAAAAAGGGGAAAGTTAACTGGGTACTTCTACGTAGGTGTTTTGGAAAGATCAATTATTGTGAGTAATGTCTTTTCACTCGTGACTATTGATTTACTTTTATGGTTGGATAATTATGGTAGAGAATATAAACAGAATCATGAACCTTAACCTTCAGCGAACACGAGCACTGTTTTCACTTTCAACAAAAGGTAAACAAAAGTTATTTGTCATGCAATCGTAGACATTTAGATTTAAATATAAACTAGAGTCTATTAAAATGCACAATTTTGATTATAATTAGCTTCACGCTGTATCCCGCACTCAGCAGAGTAGGTAACTTAACCTAGTGTTAAGACATTCCGTTCCCCACTTTCTGGCGAATTTTTGGAGGCATTGCGTGTTGAGTGGCAGAACTCAACGCCGCGCTTTTGCCTTGACACCAAAGCGAAGAAATGGAAATATAAATTTAAGTAAATATTTAATCTCCTCGAGTGGGGATCGAACCCACAACCAGTCGGTTTTACAGTCAAATTTTGTGCCAATGCGCCACGAATGGCCACAGTTTTGATAGAATTAATTTAGCTTTAAAAAGTATAAAATCTTAGTTCTATATGAAAATATTCGTCATATTAAGGATTTATACGTTAAACATATATAGTGTGTAAAAATGTTATATACAAGTAATAGTACGATCTATGAAAAATTTAAAATAGAATGATTATACTCGATTATATATGATAAGTGCCACACAATTCCTCAGCCTAACAACTTGCAAAGCAAAATATGCAAAAAATAAATTAGATTTTTTTTACAATAGATTTTTATAGATTATAGATTTTTTCTATAATATATATTCCGTAAATATGAGGTAATGAAAATACAAGTATAAAACTAATCTTACCAGTAATATTGCCCGCAGTCATCTCCGTGATGAGCCCTTCCAGGTCTGGAGATATGAGGCGCTCTTCGTCCTCTCCATGCGTGTAGTCTAGCGCGTGGTAAACCACGATAGCCAGATTTACTACCAACTGAAAAGAAAGAATAAATATTTACTAATAAACTATTTTTCATTATATATTATTTCTTCATAATTAATATTTTATTGCACATGAAATAAGAGAGATTTTATTTTTTTTAAACAAGATGTTCTTACAAAGCACTTTTTATTTTGATTTATTATTTTATTGACTCTCATTATTATTTACTTTTTTCAGTTATATGTATAAAATAAATAATAATCATGATATATTATGCTTTATAGTTTCGTTAAGTCTAAACTATGATCCATCCCACAACGCTACACCCAGTTGAACCAAGTGATACATATATACCTATGGAATATATTCACTTTTCTTACCCTTCATAAAAGTAGTAGAAGAACGAATTTAAAAAATATTTCGGTATAAGATAACATATGTATGTATAATCCTAATTCTAGTAGCTATAAGGCCAACCTTGAGCGTGATATTATTGCAGTTTTTCTTACTAAACTTGGACTCACCTAGCGTGACTATCATCATCAGAAGCGGTGTACAGAACGTTTGATGCTCGGCTATTGTTAATGTACCTATTTCTCAACTGATTTACCACAGCTTATAATGAAGCTTGAAAGTTTCCTGTTTTACATATTTTATCTTCTTCTAACATGCTTGACGTACTTGGCCGTTTGTAATGGCGACGATTGAGCCATTCCTGCATAACAGTCCAGCACACTTCATTAAACGGGAATGTGGAAACGAAATACGTATAACCATGTCGTGTTAACGTGGTTACCGCAGTCTTTTGTAGCTATTTACCATTATTTTCTTTGAAATGTCTCGTAGAATAAAAGTTCAATTTTGAAAAAAGCTGAAAGTAGACTACCCAACCTCCCCTTGTGCGATTTATATAGTGTACCGGTAAATATAAGACTAATATTAAGTAGATGTAGAACTTACAGGATTAAACTCCACGTGTTAAGAAATTAAGAGTTCCATCATGATAATAATAGATATCTCAATTTGCATCAGTGACAAAAATTAAGGATCAACAAGAGCAAAGGCATAAATACTTAATTGAAAAAACGCAACAGAAACGTATTTCGATGCAAGATCAGCTGCTGCAACCACACGAGAGGAATGTTACGGTTGTAATAGACAATAACGGGGCGCATATCATTACCAACCTGCCAATATAAAAGCCGAACATCGCCACGCCGTATCAAACGTATTGTATGCTAATCGCGTGCAATATGATGCTTTGTTGCGCAAGCGCACGAATCTTGGACCGTAACAACACCGTAAGATTTACGATGTGAGCCACACAATATAGAACCGTTGAAGGACGTTTGCCTCTAAATGGTATCTAATTGTTGCAATTGGCTGAGGAAACTCTTTGTTTTAGAGTTTCGGTAATAGTGCGCTTTGGATAATTGCAACGTTAAAGGTCTTTTTTTTCAATCTTTGCTTTGCATCTGCTTTTTTATTATGGGGGAGTAAGTACCTAGTAAAAATATCGTTGTTTATTTTGCTTGATTGACAATTTGGAAAATTTGACAAAGCTTTTGTTTGAATAATATGATGTGCTTCTAAGGTTATGAATTATAATGCTTGAACCTAGAGACTTAAGCTTTAGAACAGTTGCTAATAAAGCGAGCACTGCAATCTAAACAGATTTGTCAGTACAGTAAAAAAAAACACTTTTAAAAGGATGCGGTTTGATAACTGTCAAAACAATAGGAATAAAGAAAGCAAAGATTGTCTTCAAAGTACAAGAAAATGTAAAAATACTTCCTTCCTATTTTGCAATATTTAGCATTCAAATAGATATACAAAAAATATATAATAATTAATACCCTGTGAATTGAAGTAAGAAGCTTTAACGGCATATCTAGCGGCGATCGATTACGTTAAGCTGTCACCGGCTAATACCCGCAAAAACAGGATCTTATTATGAAAATTATACGTGGTTATATTATTATATCACAATCTTTTATATAATAAATGAACGTTTTATATAATTATGATATGACTTCAACGATTAGACGACATCGTGGCGCCGCTAGGACAAGTATATGTCAGCCGAATGATGTCCACTTCAAATTATTGTATTGATTTTTTGACTGTAATGTTTTTTTCCATTGGATTTTTGAGAATTCCTCTCTTATTTCTTCCATATAATACCTCAAAGAAACGTACCTACATATGAATTAAATAATCAGCGTTCTACGCCGCGTTGTTCCAGTTTTTATTGCGATGTTTGTCAGTTACTCAGCGATGGAAGAGCTTTATATGTATTGATATAGATAAACTATATATAATTTCTGAGACACTTGTTACACGAACAACTCCACGTATTGTATTCACGTGTCAATCGGCAATGTAAACCACGAATTCACTCGATCTGATTCGCCTGTTGTTACACCCATAACTGCTTGTTGTAAAATTGTTACGGTATTTCTTAAGTATTTTGCTTTTACAGCTAGAAAGCAAGAAATATTATTTATTTTCTCGGGAATGGGATGAAGACAATTGGGCTGCGTATGGTTATTATTCATTGCGTATACTCAAATGCTGCCAGATTCAAAACTGCGATCTACAAAAAATATTTAAACAAGATTTTGCTTTTCTTAAATTGTTCAGTTTTAGTGAAAGGAGAAATAGTGTTGGATCACTCCATAAATTGTCGAGACACTGTGTTTTGAGTAGTATATTTCTTACGGAATTACAAATAATAATAAGAACTTCAATATAATAATTAATACGCTCTGTGGCAGTAGTTAGCCTCCGATTTTATTATACGTAACAAATAATCTCTATATTGAGGGCGAATACAGAAATATGCATAAATTTAAAAAAATACGTAATGGCGTTACGTAAACAATATTCTTTGTATTAGGAATGATATAACACTTTGTCGATTGTAATTATCGTGATTATTTAAATTTGAGGTTTTGATTGCGATTTTATCTTGTCATCTAATTTTTACTAATATGGCTGGTAATGCTGGTTTCAACATTTTTTGTTATTTACAAAATCTTACTGAGGTCGTCGTGGCACATTGGAACATCGTCTGGACGGGCTGGTTGTGGGTTTGATTTTGATTCAAACTTTAGTTTTCATTTTTCTAATCTGATAGACATCAGATATCATATTGAGTTAAATAGCGTCAATTCAAAAGATATGTAGAATTTTCTCGTGATCATAATTTGAATATTGTATTTAAATTTAAATATTTTATTCAATTACATTGAACTCGTCATGGCACAGGGATACAAGCGTGCTACTATAAGCGCGACGGGTGAAAGTTCGATTACCACTCGGGTGAAACGTTATTAATTATTACCATCGAATATACCACAATCTGTGTCACTTCTCTACGACACTACTTTATAACTAATATAAAAGAAGAGATAAAAATAGCAGTCTCTAGTATAGACATCAACCAGGCTTAGCGAAATACATACAATATTTAGCCATACAGCCTTATCAGTTCATATATCAATAGAAAGGTTTAATAGGGTTAGCCCCATATTCAATTGTGTTCTGATGACCCGCGATAACCTGCCAGCTAGTTAACCACGGGTCACTGTGTACATGGACGAAGACCTGAATCGCCCTAGACGGTCTAGGAGAAAGTTAAATCTTTAAGATTTACAAATTCAGACATTTTCATTTGAAAGGAGCAGTCGGTGGATTTTAGTTTGGTAATGCTTCTTAAAATAAGTTCGATTTTTGTTAGCGTGTATTGCACTGTAAAAAAGATGTTTTTCAAAGAGTACTATGATGGCGTGTGAATTTTTTTTCTTTATTTTAAGTATTATATGATATGTTATATGACATTTCATCGCTTCACGATTTATCCCATATATAACAGGATAAGCAAAAGTTAAAGCCAGTGTTAAGATACTTTGATAAGACTCCATACTATCTAATTTCGAGAATTTGCTAAACTTATCGTCACGCTTTGTCAAAACTCTTGATGCTAGCAAGGAAATAGCAAGGAAATAAAATGAATTCATTCCCTCAGCTGGAAATGGAACCCACAACCGTCACGTTTTAAGACCGCTGAACATGCTGAGCCGTTACGCCACAAGGGCTTAAAAAATTAAAAGCTTCGCTTTACGTCTTAATGAGTTCATTAAAAAAAATGTCCTATATGTTATATTAAGAAAAACTTAATATTTTTCAACTATATGGATATCTAATAAAGACAATAAATATACTTCAAATTCGAACAAGCAAAACATAAGTAAGTAGCGACTTAAGCTATTACGTATTACTTATTATTATTCTAAGGAAGGAAAGCGGGTGTTACAAGCCGATAAGAGCCAAGGTTGTTGACATTGAACTGTTACGTGGTTCTTTGAAAACATGAAACATAAAAACTTTTTCATCTTTAAATCGAATACCGAGTTACGGATGACTGATAGTAATCTAAATAAGTTGGTGAAATAAATAATAAGGATTCAATTTTTTACATTGAAGCTTTTATGTATTGCATTGCATCAACAATTTGATATATTTTTATGTATTAAAAAAATATAAATAAACAAAATATCATAATTTAGACCATCGCTATTTTAAGAAAGACCGTGCCACGATTTTTAATATTCATAAATATAAACTACATAATATACATAAATATATTCCTAATATAACTATGTATATGAATAGAAAGATTTTTTTGTTAGAAAAATACTACCTTTTAGGTTTTCTCAGGTCATTCAACGGCAGATATTTTATTCGTGCAGTAATCATCTAACCTAAAACAGTGTTAAGTAGTTATATTCTAACACATTTTAATCAATGTTATTTCTTTGTGACGATCTTGAAAAGCAATATATAGATCGAATTGTGTTGTTTTTTTAAATATATTCAATTAATTTATATATTTTGTATCAAGCATCACCGTCACGTACTTACACTGTAGTTAGCCAGCCATATTACGCAGCGCGGCTCACAACCAGCACTTAAAAAGTGACGCTCTTTAATTTAATTCGTCACCTCGAACTCAATTTAATTTTAGGCTATTTATTTCATTGTCGTCATAAGCATCGTACAATATGAGTATTTTATATAGACAATTCTATAAACATATTGTTTAAAATTTACTTTATATGGCCTGGAAGCCTAACGCCGCACTTTATCTTTTGACTCTTATTCTTTCTTTATCGTTAGACGCGCCAAATTAATAAAATTATAATTAGTTATATCAATTATATATACTAGTCCATCTTCAAAAAATTAATGAAAAAATAATGACATTTTTGAATGTAGGACTATAGAAAATTTATAAAATTAAAAAGAAACAAGACTAAAAAGAGCCTCTTAGAAATCTGAATTTTTATTTTTACCTATTTTTTATTTATACCATCTTTAAATAATTTACAATAACTGTTGTGTTTATTATTTTTATCACATACTGTATATAAACAGATGTTCCAAAGCAATTTGATTGAATTACTCACATCAAGTCAATCAAAGGTTGTTATTGCGCTCCGATTTCGTCATATTTAGGGTTGTTACATCAATCTATAACATTTCCCACAAATATTTTCCGCAACTGACGGAACATAACGCCGTACAGTAAAAAAAAATAATTAAGTACATACGTACGTATCCATATTTTTTGATTTGTCGACTTGATGGATATACTTGTTTTTGCAAAAAAAATATTGTAAAAAACAACAATAAAATTATATATACCTAGTTCGAAAACCAAACAAAATTGAAAGCTCTCCTCCAAATATTTTATACTCCAATTTCAAGTAATTTCTTAATATACTTTACACTCCAAAACTAAACAAGAGTTAAAAATGACAAGAATCCAATCAGGAAGTCAATGTTACATCCAATAAATCCCAATATGTGTCCCTTTTCACGGATATCGTTTAACGAGCTTTCCGTAGCGTTAGTGTTGCGCAAGCGAGCGCCATCTATCGGAAATAGAAAGCTATGTAAATAAAGTCCGAAAAGCTCGGCGCCGTCTGGCCCATTCGGTTTCCTCATGCAAATTATATAGAAAATAATCAAATAGCTGCCTCCATAGGTATATATATTCTGATTTTGTATAAACTTTGTTGTATTTGAATTAGTCAGTCCGTCTCTAGCACTTTAGTTTTAGAGATTGTAGCTGATAGTTGCAACTCGCAGGTCGTGGGTTCCATTTCGACTTATTTTTGTTATTATAGGCTTTATGTTAGATTTTTATAAGATATATTTTAACTTAGGCAAAGTCAAGAAACTTATTGACTTTGCCTAAGTTTGGGGCCGAAAAGCCACGTGTTAATTCTCTAACGGAATAATATAGCTTTAAGAAGTAAAGCAGTACTAGTATATGGTTGTTGCATAAAAATTATATAAAAAAGAAGCACTATACGTTATTATTTTTGGTCAAGATCAATTCCCACATAAAGCAATAAAATACCGCATAAAATATAATCCTGGATGGATCAGGAACTACTTTGATTCATCATTACATTATTTTAAAATTCTTATACCATCCATTTAAAATGTCGTCGGAATTTTAAATTTACAATTCAGGAAATGTTATGCATTCTTTTACAGGCGACGCAGTAAAAATCACATTTTTACACAATTTTCTTAGGACATGAGTATTTTTACGACTGCTAATAGGTAATATTTAAAAAATAGCCCCTTAAATTTGAAGAATCTTTAAGAAACTAACCAAAACAAATGTAAATTTCTGTTTCTTCCTGTATAACCACATAAAACTAAGCTATAATCTTAGTTTCCAAACAATAAAAAGACGTATAGGTTTTATCACTTCAAGTAAGTTTTTAGTGTTTTTATGACAGTCCTGGTATACACTTGGTTATAAAACATTGTGTTTACTGACACGTTCATTTAGAATCATTACCTGTTATGTGGAATACCTACATATATATATTTTTTCAGCTTCTGCTTATCATATCTCGCAACTAGCAAGGTAGGCAGAGGGAATCTAACATTAAGTCAAAAGAGTGATAGAATTCAACGCCAGACTTTGTCTTGTCACCGGAGCGAAGAAATGAAACTATGAAATATTTCATCCCCCGCATGAGAATCGTAACCACACCCGTCCTAACCACGCATGTATCAGAAATCTACACGTTTTATCATTTATACGCATACAGGGTACTCTCTTTTCTTCACATTCTCTCAAAATAAATAAATAAAATTCAACACTGCGTTGAGTTACGAAACTCGAGCCGCACTTTGTCTAGTAAACATGAAGTAGAATTTCTACAACCATAATAGCGTCATATTTATACTTGCGTCCACGTTCATATCGCTGGGTAAAGTAAACCTATAACCTATATAAATATCCAACTAAGCACATTCGTAAGGCTTATACAGCATCCACTTTACATAATATTCACTCATTAACCGTTTGACAGCTTACAAATTGGTAACAACGACTGATTATATAGTATGCTATATTAATTTTAATTTTAATTAAAGGGAACTTAGTGTTAAGTTCCTTTTAATGGCGGAATCAATTCTCCGAGCAGGGCGAAAAAATGAAAATATTTTACATTTCGAGTGGGCATCGAACCCATAATCCATCGTATTTACAGTCCCACTTTGTCCCCTTACGCCATGGATGACCTCGAACGAATTCAAGGAAAATGCATTCAAACCGAGTTGTTATATAAGGGATTATGCACTCGGAAATACCCTTCAAGTAGTACCAATTAATCACAATGGTATCGCAGACGTTGCGGACTTTATTGTGTAACTCAATTCAGCGGAGCTTAGTTGAGCTTTTACGTTGAGCAAACAGGTACAATGGACACGGACGCCGTCTACATTCTATAAACGTTATTGTCGAATGGTTCATTGCGACGGAGTTAGCGGATTTGATTTGATGCAGTATTATACTGTATTTGAGGACGTCGGGGTGCAGGGTCATAAGCATGCGACTGTAAGCGCGGTGGTTGTGGTTTCAATTCTTACGCGGAAGAATGAATTATTTCATATTTTCATTTTTTTGCACTGGTACTGGTGTTTCGTCACTGAACACGAAATGGCTCAAAAAACCGAAAATGAGGATTGGAGTGTCTAACACTAATTTCCCTCTGTCTACCCCGCTGTCTATGTTCAGGATACAGCGTGAACAGAGTTACTCAACAAGTTAACTCTAGGGTCTCTGAAGATAAAGATAAAAATAAATAATGTACTAAAACGTAGATTGTATCCCAAATCAATTTTTTGTCTAACTTCATCCATCTTTCGCATAAGTGGAGAATATAGAAAGAAGATTCTGTAAATGGGTCGTTACGGACACATCGTTCATTTGTTGCATTAATGACGTAATTAAACTTTTTGAAATATTGTAAGAAAAAAGAATGAACATTTGTATATTTTCGCATAAATTGACTCATTCAACTTGGTTAAATAACGACGTAGTGTTCATTTAAGCAAAATAGCCCCATTTTTGCATCAAATGAGCAACAAGTTCGAAATGAATATTTTTGTAAAAATATATCAAACACACTTAAAAATAAATATTAAAAATAAAATGTCTTTAATAATATAAACCATAACGCGATTTAAATCATGAACCTGAAAGAAGGCTTAACTTAACAAAAGAATAGATTCAAAAAGGATTTATATATTTAAACATATTATTATTCATATATACAACATGTCTCAACTTATTCATCAGGAATCTTAAAGCATGGCTTGTTAAAACGCTATCAAGATGATTTATTAGTCCTAATGTGTCAGAATAATGAGACGGTTACAAGTCAAACCCGATTTGGATTTTGCTGAGTAACTTTTCATAATAAAATCTGAGATTGTTAATTTTCTAAAAAACAGCGTTACGCTCTATAAAGCATAATGTGTATGTAGAGAAAAACTTGAACTTGAACAGTGGAACTCAACGCCGCGCTCTGCCTTTCCAGAACGGGGACAATGAAACAAGTGAAGACAGGACTAATGAAAATAATTTATTTATCCGAATGGGGAACACACAATTATAGCATTTATAGTCGTCATACTCCTAATTTTCTCTTCTCGAATGTCATAAATGTGGATATCTATATAAGATAATCTTTATGTATTAATCAAGTTTGACGCAGTAGCTGCGTGTTTACAGCTGCTATCTGATAAATTAGAGGTCGTTTCTTCTAACAAGGAATTAAAATTTATAAACTTAACTTGAAGTGTATCTGCAATTGTAATATCCTATATTAATAGGAAAATTTCTAGTTTATTTGCGTGAACTGTAATTCCACGATCCTTACATCTTATAACAAAAATTTCTTATTAACAATCAAAACAAAATATAAAATAATAATAGAATAAAAAACATTTTTTCCTCAAAAAAATGTCATTTAGCCACTTGTCATTTCCTCCATAATTGTCATTTATAACAATTATATGTACGTAAGCTAAGATTACTGGAATTACTGTCATTAAACTATTAACAACAAAATTGCCGAATAGATACGGGGCCGGGTCCACTACGAGGGTCAATGTCGGCCGATTGAGATAAATTACAAATAGAATGAATCATATACAGAAATTAAAGAGGGCTATTGTTTATGTACTGTTCAATATGCTAAGATTGTCTGTTGAGATATCATCGCACATCATATAGTATTCAATTTAATATTAGTTAATAATAATAAGATATTATGGGAAAGAGGATGAGTACAGTAATTCTTGACCAGTCTCGTAAAAATAACTTAGTTAAAAATCATCCCTTAACATATAGGTATGTAGATCTTCAATAATAAAAAAAAACTGTTTGATAGATCAATTTTTTGTGTATATATTTAAATCACATCATGTCAAATTTATTTTTCTCATAAGACATGACACAAATGGTCATTAAAACAAAACAAGTTATTAGAAGACGGCTGTATTTTCTCTTACTATTCAAATGTTTGAAGACAGACAAGACCTACGAGTAGTGGACAATTCAACAAAACTAATAAACTGAAATGGCAAAAGCGTTTGTTTCTATACAGCTCTATGGCTGTAAGGTACAAACGTCATTTACGAGACTTTAGAGTGACGTGTAATTGAATTCCGACATCTACAACATTTGAGAGGATGGCATGTGAAATGGATAGGGGTATCGTAAGAGATATAATCACAATTGAAGGCAGCGTTCGAGGCATATTATATGAAAAGACGTAAACAAAACGGACGCTACTGTATTATAGATAAAGT
Organism: Heliconius sara; assembly: GCA_917862395.2. Taxonomy (NCBI): domain Eukaryota; kingdom Metazoa; phylum Arthropoda; class Insecta; order Lepidoptera; family Nymphalidae; genus Heliconius; species Heliconius sara. Next base: position 9,363,464 of record OU860780.1, on the reverse strand, counting down.
ACGTATAAAAATTTGAACGTAGCGGGACTCCAACCTGCGCCTTCTGGGAGCCGACCAGGCCGTATGATAAAATTTTTATACGTTCTCCTGGTCGGTTTCCAAGAGCGGGTTCAAGTCCCGCTACGTTCAAATTTTTATACGTTTTCTAAATAAGTATTTTTCTTTCTTAAGCATGGATTAACAATTAAAAAAATATTTAAAATAAAGTGAGTAACTTAAATACATTTTCCAATAGTGGTTGTATATCGTTTTGCTTTGTTCCTGCTCTTCGTTTCCCAAAAACCTACTGATGTCCCTAATTTTTATACAAAATTTTTCATTGTGAGATTTGTATTTGTACTTATATTACAAACACTTGTTATATGTAAATGCAAGATAGCTCTGAACAATGTTTTTTTCTTTATTAAGACTAACGATCTTAACTTTCATGACAACAGATAGTTACGTATTGACAATTCCGTTTAATTTCTTAGAAATTAGCGAGTGAAACTCGGTGTTCAATTAGTGACTTAATCCGCAGACGTTTGTAGAATTGCTATCGCGAAAGGGCATTCTAATTAAAATTTGATTCGTGTGAGGAATGTGTTTCGTAATCAACTTTAGAATACAGAGGGTTCTATAAAAAATATATATAATTTCATATCTTACAAATATTATATACAGACAGATAATTAATAAAAATATTATTAGTGGACCGGTTTTTTGCAATTATTCTAAATAAAGCAGAAAAACAAACGTTTCACAGTAAAATTATTATTTAATTCTACAAGAAATATTAACTAAGCTTACATATTATTAATAAATATTTATATCAAAGATTATTTAGACGCTGATATCAATAAATAAACTCGAAATATCGTAAACACCTGTAGAAAAGCTGACTGTAGCACGTATTAACAAAAACAATATACCATTTCTCGGGAACTATGGCTCCCACGCTACATGACGCATTGTGCAACAATAGTTTGGCGAAAGGTGAGTGTGAGACTCATCAGATCATTTAATTTCCTTGATTTTAGATAACATTACTTAAACGTGGAGTAAATATATATGAGATTAGAACAAACAAAGGAACAAAATTAATACTAAAAGATATTAAACGTACATTCCATTAAATTTTCTCTGAATTGAAATACGCCAAATAAAATCTAATCTTCTTATAATTGGTTCTTATTACAATCATTGTATTTTTTGTACTGTATCCCGCATATGATATGGTAGGCAGAGGGAACCTGGGAGCCTAGTATTAAGACACTTCGTTCTTCATCACTTCCATTTCCCAATTTGCATCGAATATGTGTGTTAAGTGGCGAAACTTTACACTGCATTTTGCCTAGTTACTAGAGCGAGGATATGGAAATAGTCAATGTTTATTTATCCAAATGAGAATCGAACCCACGACCGTCGCGTTTACAGTCGAACGCTAGTGCCCTTGCGCCACATGGATGGTTGTGCAGATCAACTTGTCAACCTAACATTAATAGATAAAAGATAAAGAGCTTTTACTCTTATCTTATTACTTGAAATTGATGAAATTACCAATTATTGTCTCACTTATCTGCCACACAATTTATCTAACATATTATACAGACAATTGTTTCTCACATTCATGAACGAATCTTCAAGTGTGAGATTTTTTACACAAATAACTATGGTTTTTACTTCATAACTCTATCTCATAAAAATAGTTAGGAAAATATCTTTGTAACGACGTCTATTCTCGGTAAGGGCCGCATTCCGACGGCAGCATCTTTGAGTTAGCCTGTAAAAGCTTTTTATACGTTATAATAAACGTTGGCCAGATATTTACAACGACAATAATAGCAAAATTTAATTGTAATCGCTAAAAAGATGCAATTAACCATTCACTTTCTCGAAATATATTAGAAACCTTGACTTGACATTTGAAATTAATTCGAAAACAATAAAATAATGTATGGAATTTGCATCTTAATAACTCTAGGATATTAAAATTAATTTGAAGATTTCACAAGATGTATCGTATTCATCACAAAGATTGAGACAGTTATGCAAATAACAGTTTTACCGTCGGTTACGCAAGGAGTCGTTTTCCACGCACGCTAGAAAGCTCCTTAAGAAAGTGATATAATAAATAGATTTATAAGGAAATTGAATTAACCATATTGTTAGAGTACGGTCGTAGTAGTTAAATTTTATGAACACCGCACCTCGACCGCGGGTATCGATTACGTCTTAATAAGGAAAGTGGAAACGAACTATAGGGAAGAATTTGCTAATCATGTTGAAGTAACTTATATAAAACATATAATATGGATAATCAGTTTTCAATTTCGGTCTGGAGGCGAGACAAAGCGTGGCGTTGAATTCCGCCACTCTATACGCAATGCCTCCTGAATTTAGCGGAAAGTGGGGATCGGAGTGTTTTAACACTAGACTCCGTTTGCCTACCCTGCTCCATGCGGGATACAGCTTTCAATAAAAGTTTATATTTATGTATGATCCCACTCTGTTTCTAAAATATTTATATAACATTAAAAAAACCGATAGATTTAAGTATAAAATTATTACTTAAATTTCAACATATTAATTTAAATGACGACGACAAAGCTCATGCAATTAGATATTATACATAATACATAAATTATCGATTGATATTCACTATTTATCAGTATTATAAGCGAAAGTTGACTGTCGCTTTCTAGTCCGAAACTTAGTGTGTGAAATATCGAACTGAACTGAACAAGTGTACCGTGGGCGGGACTCATAATTGGTATCCCCATACTTTTTAAATGAAACTATGTTAACCGGATTAATCGCGTATATTTTGTATTATACATTTTTGGAAACCCGATTTTCGGACAAAATATACGCGATTATTCCGGTTAAAATAGTTTAATTTAAAATATGTAATAATCGTGACAATCAAAGAACTTATTGTCCTCATACTTATTTTACTTAAATTTTTATCTTTTAAGGTTAAATATTAGTTACTGTAAATCGATTTATGAAGCTAGTGAGAAAGTTTCTGACTAAAAACGCGACGGTTTTATTTTTATGGAAAAAGACAAGACAAAGGAGCGTGCGGATAACACGATGGTAAGTGATCACCGCCACCCACGACACCGTGTAACACCAGATGAGCTACAGGTTTTTTGTTGAAGGTCTTGAAATCATATCGACCTGTAAACACTGCCGTAGGTAGGCCAATATAGCGCGCGTTCCCACGTAACCGCACAGTATTGAAGTGCTACGTATCTAGATGGTGTGGATGATATTTGAGTTTATAACGTACTTGTCCTGAGGGAGTGTCCTGGGTTTGTACACTACTCTGCTGGCAACAATAACAATTTTCTTTACAACAAAATATTACATAAAACACATTTATATGGTAGAAAAATGTAATCAAACATAAAGTTAATTAAAAGCACATTAAAACAATTTTAAATAACTATTAACTAACTACAATATCGCATGTCATAAAAATACGAGCTGCTTTATGGTGACCATATTCCATAGCGTTTTTAAAATTACCTTATATAATAATAGTAATAATTGTAATTTTTTAATTGTAATAATTTTAATAATTATAATAATTATATCAAACAGTACGTTCTCACGCAAAAAAACTTTTTCAAAGGAGTTCCAAGTAATATTAGTAGCTTTAGACATGTTTTATGTATTAGACACTTATTCATTATGCGCTCTATTCGACTTGCTTGGAAGTAAACATTTACATATAGAAACTTGCAGTTAAAGCTTGGGTTAATACTAATTGAATTTGAACTGTTACTTCACCGAATGAAAATAAATTTAATTAATGTAACAAACGGGACATACTATAACCGTTTATTTCGTGTTAACTGAAGGTTACACACTTTATTTCTCATACAGCAGAATAGGTAGAGAGAATAAAGTGTCAAGACTTTCGATTCTCCAAAATAAGTTTGTCAAAAAATAAAAATCTTATGAAAAAACTCAAATTTTATTTCATATGCGCGAAATATGTTACGTATTCAAAAGCTCATAGACCCTTTGAGGTCGCCATCCATTCTAATAAAAGAACAAGGTTACTTTACTGTAACTTCACATTTTTTCCCATAAAGGAGGGTAGGTAGAAATAGTCTAATGTTAATACCGCTCTCCGCTTACCGCCAGAATTCGAGCGAATGGCGGAACTCAACGCCGCGTTTCGCCGCGCAAAGTGTGGAAATGAAAATAACAACATTCAATAAGTTCTATAGAGTAGTAAAACAGTTACGACGTAAAATCCAGAAAATAGAAAGCTCTAAAGCTAGAAATTAAATTAGATCTTTACATAGATATTTATACCGACCTTTGCTACCTAATTAATTGATAACTTCCCGACGTTATTATTTCTTGTTATTAAATGGATTTAATGTAACTTGAATACTTGTTAGGTATACTGGAACTCTTGATACTAAATTATATTTTACTAGTATCTTATTATTATACACTAAGGTTGATTTTCATATGTTTTATTAAAATTTTGTATTTCAAACATACATTAAAAATATATTTAGGTATGATGTATATGAAGCTATAGCTTAAATGTGTAATTTTTTAAAGTGTTTCAGTAAGATTTGACTGTATAAAACATAACTCATAATTTTTTGCGTACATTTTAAAATAGATATATACTTACAACTTTATAAAATGGACTTCACCCAGATAATCATAAAACTCATATATAAAAAATATAATCATAAAAGTAACTTATAAGTCCGAATATTTTAATACCGTCGTGGCGCAGGGGCACTAGAGTGTGTTTGTAATGCGACGGTAATGGGTTCAATCCCCATTCGGAGTAATGAATGATTATTAATTAATATTTTAATTTCTTCGCTCTGTCACCAAGGCGTTAGGTTCTGAACAACTTTTATTACACTCAACACGCAATGCCTAAAAAAATCGGTGGAAAACGAAGTGTCTTAATACTAAGTTTCCTCTGCCAACGCTGCTAAACGCTGCTGCATACAGCGTGAAACTAACTAAAACATATTGCTACTAATGTTCTTTATAAGTTGTTACGTAACAATTTTTAATTTTACATTGTATTCAAACATAATACATAATTATACAACACGCCGTTTATAATTATTACAGTGGGTACATTCATAACGAAAGCAATCATCACCTCAGACCGCCGCGAGGCACCTGCACCACGGCGCCTCGGGCGATGTCTCACTAATTATCACACGCGAAAGAAAGTCCGCGAACAATACACACCACATTTGTAACATTACGCAGCTTACACTATAAGAAAAAAGCTTAGTCGATAAAAAAAAAGCTTCATTAGCTTTACGCTTTACGTCATACCTCCAACGGCCCAACCTCCTGCTATCAATGTAATTAAAATTATAGTATAGAGTATATAATAATTGAAACTTTCGAATGCCATAATAAGATTCTTTCATAAACTATTAACATATCAAGAGTCAATAGTATTGTAGAGTAAAATCAATTGTATAGAAGAGAGTGTAAGTTTTCGTATATAATTTGTATTGATACTCTAAGGCGAAATTTTTACTTAGTTTTTTTTCATTTCATCGTACAGATCATTGAACTTGAGATGTAAGTATTCGTATTGTATTTTTATTATGTAGTCTCGAGCACGGCCACATGGGAATCTAACTTTCGTGTTGATTTATTATGATAGATTTTATTATTTGTCTAAATGAATAAACTAATATTGTAATGTAATTATTATGGAATTTAGTCTTTATATTCCTTTTTTATTAAAAATAGCCTACTATTTTAAATCATTCGTCTTTATTTAGGTGACATAACATAAAAATAATACGTTTTATTTTATAAAACAGTATAAATACTACAATAGGCCACGATTTATCTAGCATATGTATAGCAAGGTATTCTAGGTATTCTAGGCACGAATCCAGACATTATGTACTGGCGGAACTCAACGCCGCATTTTATATATGCCAGATTCAAATTCAATATAACGAACATTTAATTAAACCTTAAAACATATAGATTTAAATAAATAAAAAAACAAAATACAATCAAAGACAACGCAATTACGAGTGCATCTACTGTGCCTCTTTCTCGCCTTATTATTATTTACGGCGAAGCACTCCGCTCGTGAGTGTCCATTACACACCATTTGCGGGCACACTATTAAATAGCAAATTGAACAATAACACACCGTCACTACATTAGAATGTAACTCCAAGGGAGAAATTGGTCCCATTCTATTGGAACTTTCATAATATTAATAACAAACGAGAGACACGTCGAGTTTCACGTTACAATAAATGAGATAACTTACACAATTGATTTTAATTTGTTTTTTAAAAAAAGATCAATAAATAATATTCGTTCCTAGAGTCACATTCAGTCAGAGCCAGGAATACGTATGAATAACTATAGTAATCTCACATATACAAAGCTTGTTTAATAAAAATTGATTTATTTTTTCTGCATATGCCGCTATTTAATACATAAAGGCTATACTATTTTGTCTTAGCTTCACGGTATATTCAACACTTAGCAGGATAGCCAGACGGAACCTGGAAACCTAGTGTTAAGACACTCCGTTCCCATTAAGATACTTCTGTATTCCACTTTACGCCGAACTGTGCAGCCATTGCGTGTTGAGTGGCGGAACTCAACGCTTCTCAAAGTATGGTTAAAGTTTTTTACTTTTAGTTTTTCAAGTCTCAAGTCGTATTTATTCACTAACTGTCGTTTCATCCTCTTCCATCTTACTATTACTATAAAAAAAAACGCCACGACACGCTCCAAGTCTAATAAATAATTAGATAAAAAGAAGCGTATGTCCCAAAAAATGTTCTACATTTCACTCGCGTCTGCAAAATTACAAGTAAATGAAGATACTTTTAATGACGTATAATCAAGTTGGATGTTTACGATGATCGATGGTCGGAGCAGGTCGGGTGAGAACAGGTTTTACGGTCCGTAACCACTGCGTCGTAAATCACAGCTTACGATATCGCATAAACCGGGCAATAAAGCACTAAGGAAAGTCCTCGAGTGCACCCGTATACAACGTTTACTGAAACCACTGTGCAATTTTTTTTGTAATTGCTAGCCTTCTTGGAGTCTGTGGGCATTTGTTTCAAGGATTGTCTGTCACAAGCTTATTTGGAGCAAATAAATAATAAATTATAATTATGTATATATTTATCTAAATTTATAGTAATATACAATAGTAATAACCAATAATCAGGTAATTGTACAAAAGGAACTAAATAAAAATATACATATATATTGGTCTTCTAACCTACCGAAACAAGCATCAACTACATGACACAAATACTCCGCCGAAAAATCATTAAAACGTTTGTAGATCTAAATAATCCACAGAATCAGTGATTATTAACAGAAAATATTAATAATGTACTTAATAAAAATACTATTAATTTGTAAGTATACAAATGAATAGTATAGATATATATTCTAAAGCAAAAAGTTCTCAAACATTGCCTTGTCTAATAGCTAATTTGGTCATATTCACTGCAACATTTTTTGTGGTTCCCAAAATTTTATTGCTCGATACGAAATTGAAACTGGCAAATTACAACTGCAAATATCCAAACATTCATAAAATAAACATATAAAGACCGTCGTAGAAACATAAAACGAATGTTTAGTAAAAGGCGATATCAAATTAACATGGCAAATACCATAAGGTAGACTTTACGACTGTCGTCTCGCTGTTCAATTATGGGTATTAAAATGATCCGCTGAGAAATTCTGTCCCCCCTGCAATAAAATCTCGACCGTGACTTAACAATTTAAAGACTTTCGTTAAATAGTTTTATTACTTAGAAACTGTTCGAGCCGATGCTAATTCACTTTAATATTTATAGAAACCACAAAAAAAATGTTTACGTATGCTTGTGGTAGGTAACACTTAAAAAATTACATATTATGTGAAATGAAACCAATTTTTATATCTTTTAATCAGCCCAAATAACCCCTCATATATGCTGCTCATATTATCGCAAGCCACTGTCCCTATATAACAAGCTTTAGAGCTAACAAAATCAACCTAATTTCGCTATATATATAAAAAAAAACAAAGATGTAACACATAGATGCAAAATATATTTTTCTCTTGTTCATTACATGTACAAAAGCTGAGATGAAAGTGATTGAGTTCGCTTTCTTCGGACGCACGTTACGTCTGTCCAGTATTGACAGTTGCTGAGCTTTTAGAATGCTTTTAATTTTTTAAATTTCACTCGCATTTGGAAGAGAATAATTCCATACCGAAAATGGCAGGTGTTGAACATTCAATTGTGGAACACAAAGCTCTTTAATCTGATAAGCGATATGGTTTCTTTTTCATATAATACTTTCGTAAATTTATCGCGTGAATATCGAGTCTGTCTTCGAAAATCCTTAAATTGAAACAGTTAAAATATATTACATATATAACTAAGATTAACATAAATAAATCTCTTCAAGTAGCAATAGTTTCACTTCAGACAATTCACTGTCGATATTATGTTGCGTAGAAACTATAGGGGAGTTCTGAGGGAAGATTTCCCGAAATTCGAGAACCGACAAAATCGGAATATTATGTTTTACAACGCACGGAACGATGGTGTGGGTGAACAAAGCCGTCATTGATGATTTCATTAAGAGTATTTCAATTAGAAGTGATTTAAGCAAAATAATTAGAGGCCAGAGTAAAATCGACTGCTTGTGGGTTCTATTCACACTCGAGGAAATTAAATATATATTTACAATTTATATTTTCATTTCTTCACTCTGGTGTCGAGGCAAAGCACGGCGTTGAGGTCCGTCACTCAACACACAATGCCTGAAAACTCGACGGAAAGTGGGAAACGGAGTTTCTTAACACTAGGTTCCCTCTGCCTACCCTGCTGTGTGCGGGATATAGTGTGAAGCTTTTAAATTATTTTTTAAAATAAAATTTAAAATGATTAGAGACGTCTATTATTAATCACAAATTCGTTCTAATAAACGTATAATCCACATAAAACCAACCGACGACACAGGTGCGTTTGAATGCACACGCAACGGAAACGCGCAAGGGCGCGGTGCTCATCCGATTGTGACCCGCCACGCCGCGCGCCGTCGCGACCGAGCGACGACACGCAGTGTATTGACACTGTGACACACATACGTACATATTGACGTAATATATATATAGTATTTCATGTAGAAATTATATGTGCATTATACTTCATAGGTTAGTTGTTGTTTCTAATTAATTTTTTTGTCTTAAATATTTTAGAACTCTTTCTATGTCTGCAGCGACATGTAATAAAAAAAGGAAATAAATATTATTTTTATTTTTTTTTCTGTATATTTTATCTTTACATATTGTCAAAATTTATTGAAAATAGAAGTTGATAAAAAATAAATAAAAAATTCAAAGAAAGAAACATATAGATAAATTGTGGTCTTGTCTTTCTTCTATGTAATTATGAATAACTAATCAAATATTCGTCGTCACACTTTTTTTTGTAATACAAACATACATATTTCAATAATTATATATAAAAAATAATTAAACATATTTATATTAAGTTCAATACATACACGAATTAGGTAATAGCAATTTCATAAATACATATAGACCACGGTGAAGGGAGCAGAACGGAAGCGCTAGGGCTGGGCGAGACGCGCCCGCGCAGCTCGGGCCACCGCGGTTTATTGACATTGTGACACACATTATTTTTATTATACCGAGAATGTGTGTCACTGACATCAACTACAATTTTAAGACTCGCATCTAAGATAGAGTATCAACATTTAAAAATATCATTTTTGAATAAGAAATACCTTTAAATTTATTTTAAGATGATGTAAGGAAAGAAAATTATACATAAAGAGACGTTTGAAAATAGACTTTTGATAGCGTCAATCAATCAAAGTTTCAAATATAGGCATTTTAAAATATAACACATAATATTTAAATTATTAATGCCAAATACAGAAAATCACATCCGCTACATTTAAAAAGCATACGTTAATATAAAATAACTTACATTTTATCACCAAAATGTGTGTATTAATAACCTTAAATTTCGTGTATATTGAAACATATTTTAATGAATGAAACTCACGCTTACCCTTATTATAGTAAATATCCAAGTATACGATTATGATCGAAAGTATAAATATTTTCGCCTTCACGTAATTACCGATATAATCATCAAAACTTTTTGGATATTAATACTCTCGGCAATGTAATGCTACATTTTATTCGAAGTAACCGTTTTTTCTTTACCAAAACTAAGAACATATTTTTTTTGCAAAGGCTGAATTTAGTAATAATACACTGCGTTCCTTTTTTTTTGCCCAATTTTGACTACGTACCTAATTTAATCGCCGCGGTTTTGTCTTGTTAGAGCAAAGAAAATGCATATAATTAATTTTTCCCCGAATTCAATTCGAACCCAAAACCGTCGCGTTCACGGCAGACGCTGTACCAAACCCTAAATCGAAATGAATAATCAACATTAACTTCTTAAATATTTATTAATGCAATGGTGCGAAAAAAGATAATATCCGAGATATCCATCAGAATTCGCGTGTGCCGTTAACCCAGATCACCTCAGCACTGGATTCCGCGAGTGAGAGTGATAATGTTTACAATAAACTTGGAAAGCCATTCTCAAGTTAATAAGCCGTCGGAAGGAGGATGGCATTTTTAAATGGGGTGCGATTTCCGTTGTTTACAATTAAAGACGATTAAGGTGCGATCGAAAAAGGCAGGTAGGTAACCACTTTACGGTCGTAGAAAGAAAATATTTAGTTGTATCTTGATGTCATACGTCATGTATAGGAATTGGGATGTAAATGTATAGCTTAAATAGCTTACCCATATCAAATTGCCTTCATAAGGTGCAGGTTCAAATATCATTTAATTTAATTATACAATACAATTATTACCAAAGTGCTGCCTCCGATTGGAAACGCGACAGTTGTGGGTTCGACTAGACTTTGTGTGCGTTAGTTCGTTTTCTCGGTAATACAGAACCTGCGGTTTGAAATCTGCCATTCTAGCAGCTACATACTAATTAAAAAAGAACGAAAATCTACAATCAGTTTTAAAATCAACTACGCGTTAACAATAGTTATAAAGACAGCATTTAGAGGCTGTAAATAGTAAGTATCAATAAACCTCACGAGACAATGCCACAGGTGTGAGGAAAGCAAGTCGCCCGACCACTTGATCGAACATTTGGGCATCCGGTCAGTGGGTTGCGACTTGCAAACCGTAAATGAAAGAGGCCAGTCAATATACATACAGTGTGAGAATGTAATAATTTTACTTTTTTCTTGTAATAATTTCCATTTTAACCTGTCAGTTATTACACTTCGATGTGCTAGTTATATTATGTTCATTGAAATATTTATACATTTTAGATCTATCCATCTTACTTAATTATACTGAATTACCGAAAGTCAACCCTAATAAACATAATTTATAGTACAACGCAAAAACAAATTAGCTAGCCGTCGTTGGACACAATAATTACATATTCCATGTGAAGCCTACAAGCGCCTCTCACCGCAACGAGGCCTTTAATTTGTTCAAAAACTACTACATCAAAATTTCTCACGATCTAATTTTTATAGGAACGATTTACTTTGACACGGTTGGTTTGAGACGGAGCTTAAAGGATTTTTTTTCCTTTCATTTTATATTGTAATAACTAAAACGAAAAACAACGATAAAAAGCAATAGCCGTGAAATTTACTCTAATGATAATAACCTCCCCACACCCTAATAGGTTTTATTAAGTAAACGTGACTCTTCCATATGCTATAGTCACTAAGCAATAAAACTACTGCCTCGATACATATGTTATTTGTAGAGTTAAACGTTCTAGAGGTTCTGTGTTGGAAATACTAACCCTTCAGGCTTCCTCTTATTTTGTATATTAACTTAATGTCTCGATTCTTTCATACATTTCTGCTTCAATATAACATTATAATTAACTAGATCGAGACTATTATATATACCAGTAAAAACAATTAAAACGTACCACGCCGTCAACATAAACAATAGGTTTCCCCAAAATGTGTGCATAATTATGAATCAAGCTAAACAACTCTAAATTTTCTTATTCTCGTGTGCTAAGTGTAAACAAAATCATAAAGAGAAAATCGTGAGAAATTACAATATTTAATTATACAAACTCCCGTCGTGACGTGGGTAATATAACAAAATTATATAATTAACGATTAAAAATTTTGATAGCCGAATTAGGTGTAAATTCATATCCGGACAATTTAAATAAAAGCTAAGAAACCGTACATAGTGACGAAGCGTTTATTTCTCTCTATCTCGTAACAATTATAAACTCGACATTTCACTAAATGGGCGTCTCTAGCTTTCCTCGGAGAATACTTTGTTAAGATTTTCTACCAAGCGTCTAACGTTAAAGCTATTATTATTCAATTAATAATTTCAATGATAATAACAGTACTGTTTCTTCTATAATAAATATATATTTCAATATATGAGAAAATATAAAATTACTAATATACATTTACATGTTACAAATTAAGCCTTTGATTTACGTTTCGTTTACTTAAACTCAAATACTTACTATATATTTGTATATAAAAAAGTATAGAAATAAAAATTTCATAGGTGTTACGTTTTGAAAGTACGAAATGTGAAAATAATAAATGATAAATTTTCCTGCAGTTTTTTTTTTCTTTTTAAAAAGTTGTATAAAATAATAACTTATTTATATTATAGTAGTAGCAGTGGAGGCTAGTCGTGGCTCAGGGGCACAAGCGTGCAACTGTAAACTCGACAAGTTCGACTCCCACTCGACGAAATAAAATATTTAATATTTTCATTTTCTCGATCCGATAACGAGGCAAAGCGTGGCGCTGAATTACGCCACTCAGCACGCAGTATCTCCAGAATACGGCGGAAAGTGGGGAACGGAGTGTCTTAACATTAGGCTCAATCTGCCTACCCTGCTGCGTGCGAGATACAGCGTGAAGCTTATTTAATTTAATTTAATTATAGCACTCACATGTGACTTTTCTAAAACATCAAGCTTTAACAACAATCTCACGGGATTTCACATTACTTTCTACGGATATAGTTTGACTGATCGATGACATTAATGTTAACGATTTGTTAAAAACCACTTAATAAGTTATTTTACCTCGAAATTTAAATTGTATAATGCCTAAAATGAAACCAGTATAATAAGTTGATAAAAAAAGAAATAAAAATAAAAGAATTATTCAAATTACGATGAAATTACATGTACATACCTCCAGTATACCATATATATTACTTTTTTTCTAAATACTCTACATTTCATTACCAATGTTTATTGTATAAATTCATGCACAACTATATAACAAAGAATCTATTTGACTAATTGGCCAATCATAAAAAGATAAGGACAAAAACATCGCAAATTAATGATATCAGCTGCCACACATCTTGCGTACATTCCTCTCGGACACCTGCCTATCGCAAAAACGGTAATCACCAAGCGTATGATGGCACTGATGGTATTACGTCCGTTATGCGACAAGTGCCCGTGGAGTGTGGACCGCCGACCACCCACAACTTTGCCTGCATTAGACATTCTAGTATACCAGGAAATGTGATAAATTCCATCATCATACTCCATTGATGTATAGCTTTTTTTTGTTTTCGAGATAAATCAGAGTTGTAAATGCAACAAAGTAATATATCACCACCTTCATCATATCGAGCCAACCAACCAACAATATCGAGTGGTGGAACCCTATGTTTTAATACATATAAAAGCACTTTGACTATAAGTTGAGCAGTTGAGTTACGTTTTCATAAAATGTCTCGGATTAGGGCGGAATCCGGAGAACGCAGTATTTTGAGACCCCATGTTTTCTCAGGCCTACCCTCCTATATTCAAATAAAGAGTGAACCTATATTGAAGATGACAATTTAAAGATGTGATACGTATAACCTCACAAAAGAAAGTCCAATAACGTATTCCATAGGTGTAAGCGTGTAGCGAAACGAATAGTGTAAGCGATTCAGCTCATGGACAAATTAGCAGAAGTACCCCAAGGTCGTATTATAAATACGACACGACAGAACAGTAAGTAAGAAGTTATGTGACTAAGCGACATGCATTGCCTAATAGGTAAAGGTAAAGATAAAGATAATTATTTAAGATGCATCAGGCGGTAACGTTCCCACGTTTCGCAAACTGGCGATAAACTTGGAACAGACAAAGGAGCGAAAACAGATGCCTTAGACGATAAGGAGACAGTATCGGCGACAGAGTCGATAGAAAGCGCATTCTGTCTTTAGTGTCGCCGATGCTTATAAGACTAGGTTTAAAGTGATAATAGATGTTAGCGAGAGAAATTTAGCTAATAATAATCAGATTTGCAATAGGATGTTTTAGAACAGGTTACTGACTGATGATTGTGAATAACAAATTAAGATACTTAAGAACAATTCTTTATAAAATTTACAACGATATGAATGATTAGTAAGCATTTAGCTTTCTTTTTCTTAAAACTTTGCTATATAATCAAATGCAAACATAATATAAGTAAAAAATAGAACTTTAGATCAAACATAATTTGCAATTCATTTCAGTCCCGTTGCCAATATAATAAAACGATTTCAATTACAGTATAAGCCTGGTAGGTATTAGCTTATGTGATATATTTAATAGTAATTTTTGTAACGCTGCCGATAGTGATATCAACATTTTAAATAAAACACGTTTCCTATTAGTGACTATGAAATCGAAAGATGTTTCAAATTATCATAAGCTACTAACCGATCAGCAACGTATTTTAACGGTCACTCGACCGGTTCTCGCCAATCAAAGATGAATCGCTGTATCAACATATGTGACTGGTTTTTTAAATGAAAAAAACAGAAATAGTTTAAAGCAATTACTATATACTAACTTTAATTGTATGTCTTCGAATATATTCTAATATTCTATCATAGATCATCAGATCTAATAAAGCTTGGAGTTAAGTTACGCTATGCAAAATTATTAATATTACAATGTTTAATAATATTTTTTACCTATTTTACGCGGAAGTTATAAAAGGTACATAGAGTTTTTTTATATACTGCCATAATACATTTTAACTGTGATTATAAGGAAAATAAACGATAAGAAATATCTTTCCCATTACGTTATCGATCGATAAAATTCTATGATGTTATAGATTATAAAAGAGATTTTGCTAGCTTCCGCAGAACGACGAGCGGAATAAGTAATGTGAGATTAATTCTTAGTACAAAAACTGTAGTTATTTTCACACCAATAATCACAGCGCAATCTGAAATGAAGCAAGAAATAAATTCAACGATTTATGATACTCTTTTCATTATGAAAGTATAAATTATATTTTTTGTTAATACAAAACACAACTTTTTTGAGAAAAAATAACACATATTATGCAAAACGCTAGCTTATAACACAGCGGCGTTACGTTTATACTTTGTTATAGAACAATTTTCCGTGGAAATGTAAAGAATAGAGGAAATGTAGCGGTCGATTGGTCACACGATCTTAGACAGTTGTAATTTTCACGTGAACCCCCGCGCCGCCGCAAAACTAACCGCGGAAGAGATTATTCATGTTTCATCATGGTCTTGTTAACTTTACGACTTCTACACCTAAAACTTTGTGAATTTTTCCCGGCAATTTAGAATGACTAAAGTAGTTATTGCGTTTTAAGTTAATAGTTATTAACTAGTTTTACGTAGTAGCGAGAATAAGACAGCCACTAAAATCTCAATATTAAGACGTAACATTCCTTCATTCGACAAAACCACCGTCGAAACCAATATAATAACTAGCCAATACTAGTTCGCATTCTCTGAAGAGATATCAATATTCTCAGAAATGTGAAATACTCATGATCTAATTTGATATTAGAGACAGCCATAAAGCAAGAGAGTATCGCAAGGGCGCGTCAGCAACCGTTAGATAAGTTATGTGCGTGGCCCCGAGCTGGGTTTCTGTGCCGATGGTGTTCGAAGGTCCCCATTTATGTGAATGGGCGTGTTGAAATTGATACAGCGCTTTTTAGATTTACGAGCGTAGGGCTCTCTCGTGAGTACAACGCGCATTTTCTACGTTTTCAAGGAAATATGCTGAATCAAACCAGGTAAATATTACGTGTAATGTAAACAAAGAAAAAATATATATTTTTAAACATTTTTAAAGTGTTAATCCACACTTAGGAAATATAAATACTTATTTAGAAATATATATATTTTTTATGGAAAAGACACGGCAAACGAGCGTGCGGGTCGCCTGATGGTAAGTGATTACCGCCGCCCACGGCCCCGTGCAACCCCAGAGGAGCTACAGGTGCGTTGCCGGCCTTTGAGGTGGGTTGGGCGCCGGGGCCCGGCATTACCTGATGCGAAACGCAGTGGCATAAAGCGACTACTTCACGCCGGTTTTAAATGCCGGGGGTGGTAATGATCCGGTCGAGTATGCCCATGCGTGTTGCCATTGCTGGCGACGTGACTCTACCACACGTAAAAAATAATTATTATTTCAGATTATTTTCCAATTAATTACATTTTCTAATTGACTAGTTCCGCGCTCCATTCTCTCAGGTTCTTCCACTACATGTAAAGCGTGAAGCTTAATTCACTCTATCATAAATATATTCTTATAGCTAATATAGCGTAATATACTCTGATAGCAGAAAAATATATTAGAATAGATTTTTTCTTATATTTCCTACAAAGTTCTCCACGAGTGCCATAATGAATTCCGTCGAGTTCGCTGTCTTCGCACGTGCCAGAACATCCTCCATGAAATCGATAAACAACAACCGCAAGTGTCTTATCTTTTGATCAGGTTTACCACCAAACCTTTGATGTTGCCGACTGATATCTGAGACGACGCTAATTTATCGGATCAATATAGCAATATCGCCATTTTATTAAGCGTCAATGGTCTTCTAGGCTTTAAAAATAAACAAAAGTTCTGGATAATTAAGATTTTATTGCAGTTATAATTTTTTATTTCGATTTATTGAAGACATATTGATAAACGGAAACTACTATCATTTAAGTGTTTTTGTAACATAATCAAAACTGCGTATCATCAGAAATAATTTACAATTACCAAAATGTAATTCCTTGCATACGTTTTCACACACGATCATTGTCATAACGTAGCGTGTGTTAAGTCACTTATTCTAAGAGTACGCTGAACTTTCGCGCACCAATAAAAAGCGAGCGGCTGGCCTTGACCGTGCGCAGGCGCATGGCATCGTAGAGTCGGCTTGTACGTGCCGTGTGATCGTGTCGTGGTAGCAATTACGTGAATGCGCCCGTGCTACACATATTACTATTATTAATTTTAATAGTTTGTGATCAATATGATCCAATTGTATTAGCTTTTACAATTAAAAATATTTTTTTTCAGAAGCTTTTATTAATTAGCGTATTCATTTTCAAAATCTCAAAAACGATGTTAATCATACTCCACAAACAGCTAATTCAGAACAAGGTCAAAAATTATCTCAAGGAGTTAGGAGCGGACAATAGACTACCATTCGAAGCACGGACCGTGGGAGTGATCTCTGATATACTTAGACAAATGTACAATAGTAAAACCAAAGTGTCTACACGTAACAAAATTATGGATATATTTGAAAAATAGTCGTAGATCTTAACAAGTGGGCGATAAAGATCAAATTCGCGTGATAAATCATAAATCAGCTACAAATATTATTTGGTAGATTGGTTAGATTCTGAGATACCAAAAACGGTATTCATGTATATAAAACCAATTGGTTAAACTGAATAGGTGTGACAAATGTTACAACCTTTTATTCGCATGTTTTGTTCGGTGGTAATAATTTTGTGGTAAAATACGGGAGAGCCTGACGTTTATTCGTTTGTCAATATGGGGATGGGTAAAGTAATGGCATTTTGCTGTTGTTTTCTCTCTTATACAGTATTGCTCCAGATATTAAAAAATATAGATATATTTCTATAGATAAATTAAGTTCTTTTGCAATTCGATAGTAGGGTGTAGCGATGTAACTGTTACTAAGATTACTAGCTGTAACCTGGAACTTATTAGAAGTTTTATCATCTCGTAACGGTTGTTCCAACACTGTATTTGCTACGAGCTTTTTCATAACTCGTATTATACGACCGTCACTACACATATTTGCTAAACAGTAAAATTATTTAAATATATTAATCACTGAAATTATTACATTATATATTTACAAGTTTTAAAAATTAAATTAAAAAAAGAAGTTTTTCAATTTCTTTTATTAAATACCTATATTTTAGAAAATATACTTCTTTAAAATGTAAAAAGGTACACAGGTATATTTGAATCTTTAATTAACTAAAGAAAACCACCGCAACTTGCGTTAAAAATAATTAAGGTTAAATGCTAAACATTTCTCTGAGTAAAACGTATCTCAATCTAATATCGCCGATTATTTTCACCTTAAAAACTATATAGCGTGCACGAAAATGCCTCTATAATGTTGAAAATTGTTAGATACTGAATTGAAGTAATAAATAAAATGCAGGGACTCGACCATTGCCAAGTATGTATGTACGTGCCTGGGGCGTTTACGCTGTAGAGTTAGTGACGCCAAACGACATAAGTTGTAGCCTGTTAAATATAATGAGTAAGCTTATCAACGATCTTGCGGATTCTACCGATATCGAACTTTTCTATGGCTATACATTTTTTTTCTTCATATTTTGCTTATACTAGATAGGTAGTGGGAACGTAGTGTCACAAAACACTCCGTTACCTACTTACCATCTTTCTTTGAAATTGCGTAGTGAGTGGCAGAACTACACTCCGAGCGAGAAAACAAAAATAATTTAGGCCCTCGAATGATAATGGAACCCACAAACATCGCGTTCAGAATCAGACGCTATGCCGCTGCACCACGATTCCCTCTCATACCTCCTAATAAAATATATAAACGTTATTTAATTTTTGTTTTAAATAACTTAAGTATTAATTTTGTAAAGAGTCACTGTGCTTTCCAAAAATCTATAACTGTTCTTTAACTTTCACTATTGATATAAATATATAAATATTCTCATAATGTTGGCTGGACGTGTATGGATATTTTTCTTAAGGTTAAAATAAGTAATATTAACACATTTATATTTGCGTATATTAGTAATTCTAATTTAACATCTGATGATGATGTATTTCTTTTAAATAGAACATTTATATATTATATATTTATATATATTAAAACATGCTTATATGTTTATATAAATTTACTTACTGATCAAAATTTGGAAAATATATTTGTAAAAATGAAACTCACACTGATAAAATACCACAGGAAGCACAATACATCAAAAAACCCTTTAAATTTAGATATTTTCCTAAAATGCAGATAGCATTCGATCACTTTGACATTCATTTAATATATTCCATATATCAAATCTTAAAATTAATTAATTAATTATTTTTTCCATTTTCCGTAGAAATTACGGAAAGATCTCTCGTAGCTTTACAGTACCGTAGATATAATAAGTACATTTAAAATTAAAAAACTAAAAAACTGATTATGATAGTAATGATAAAGTTGATTAAGCAAATGCAGTGAGAATTTATTACTGTACATAAAATTGTCCTACTTCGCTTGGCCGCAACAGGTTGTTCAAAACCATTTCAAAGTACAGACAGAATAAAAACTCTTTACTTTAAATTAATGAATATATAGCAAAATGTGAATTATACTATTTTTAAGGCTTCGTACCTCTTAAGGAAAAGGGAACTCTTATAAGATCATTTTGTTATCCGTCTGTCTGTCTGTCAAGATCCTTTATCTCAGGAACAGGTTGAAATTTAAACCATATACTCAGGACACTACGGTCCCTTGATTTCCTGTAAAAAAAACGTATTTTTACAATTACTGAAAAGAGATACGCAAAAAATGCGTATTTCGAAATTATAAATTATAGAGGCCAGTCGTGGCGCAGCGGCACGAATTGTAACTGTAAAACCGACTGGTTGTGGATTCGATCCCCACTCGAGGAGATGAAATATTTATTTAAATTTATTTTTCCATTGCTTCCTCTGGTGTCGAATCAAAGCGCGGCGTTGAGCTCTGCCACTTAACACTTAACTCCGTTCCCCACTTTCTGCCGAATACCTGAAGTATCAAGGAGGACCATTTTTATATTAAAGCCGCTAGTTCAAGTGAGGTATCAGATGAAAAAGTGGTGAGCATATTCCAATACATATTTTATAAATTTTTTTTAAACGTACTAATTGTACGGGACCCTCAGTGCGCGAGACCGACTGGCGCCTGTCCAGTTTTTTTATTAAAAAAAATATTATTTAGTAAAGAAGAAAATAAAGGGAACCAGAAAAAACTTTGCAAGACACTTCGTCTTTTGCTTTCTACCTGAATTCAAGAGTCAATGCCGCGCCATGCTTACTGCCTTTGCCAGAGCGAACAAATTTGAAATTCGTACATCCGAGAGGCGATCGGGCCCCACTGCCCCGATGGCCTTATTGATAGGACGGATGGACGATGGAATAATTATTATTGGAATATAATATATAAACCTTACATAATAAATATAATTCTTATTGCATAAATATAATTATAATTATATTTACCATTACACTTTTTCTGTCTTTATAAGTAAATAGCAAACAAGCGTAAATAGCGTCATAATAATTAATAATAATCTGTGAAGTGTAAAACCATAGGTAAGAATAATATAAGAAATAAATTTAAATGTGTTTATTGCTTGGATTAATCATACATATAAGAAATACAAACAATAAATTAG
The DNA here is from genome assembly GCA_917862395.2 of Heliconius sara. Taxonomy (NCBI): domain Eukaryota; kingdom Metazoa; phylum Arthropoda; class Insecta; order Lepidoptera; family Nymphalidae; genus Heliconius; species Heliconius sara. The sequence continues at coordinate 9,342,670 of OU860780.1, read as the reverse complement.
CAAAATATTGCAAATAATGGATTTAAATAGTGGTGCAATGAGGCAGTGTCTGACTGCGCGACGGGGGCTGTGGGTTCGATACGCACTCGGGGAAATGATAATAATGAAATTATTTTGATTTCTCTGCTTTTGTAGATATAGTGCTTCGTTAAATTCCGTAACATGCAATATTTAGAAAATTGGGCGGAAAGTGGGGAACAGAATATTTTAAAACTGTGTAGGTTGTAACTGTCCATTCACTCTCTCATTTAGTTTTTAAGCACAAAAATTAAAATTTTAATTTCATCGCAACTGTACCCTCATAGTATTATTCCATTTACACTAAACATTAGTTATTATGTCGTTGTTTAATGAAGTCATAAAATCAAAAGTTATTCACTTTATTAAGCCGTACCTGATTCCATAACAAACCGTAAATACCTGTTTTTGACTTTCTTTATAGAGGTCTAATAAAAACGCTACTCAAATATTAAAATAAAACACTACAGTATAATATTTAATAAGTACTTTTGTTACGTAGAAATTAACAATAGATTGCACCTATATTTTTGTGGCCTCAAATAAAACAAGAAATGCTCCTACATCTAATATAGAGAGAGATTTCTGAGTCTGGTTACAAAATGCAATTATTTAGTTCCACCTAAGAACACGAAATTTTCATAGACAAAAAGTAACTAAATAGGTGAAAAATGTGGTTTTTTTTTTAAAAGTAGATTAAAAGTAGGTTATGCCGCGAAAAATTCGGCGGAAAATTGTACACGAAAGTATATTAATAGGAACGGAGTGTCTTAACACTAGGTTCTCTGGTTACCTCTGAGTACCCTGCGATGTGCGGGATGCAGCGTGAAGCTAAAAAAACATCCTCATGAAAAGAATCGCAGAACAGAACGAAACAAGTTCGAATCAAAATCAAATGACTTTAATTTAACTTTGAAAACAGGTGGTCAAAATCAAAAAATATCAAAGTATATCCACCAAAAGATACATCTTAACATTCTAAAAACATACAACAAAAATAAAAAAAACCCCATTGACGACATCAAATTGTCTTCAAACACATTATAAGTCAGCCCTTGAAATTCCTAAAGAACGTTCCAAACGCAAAAGAAAAACCCTACACCAGCAATTTAAACATCATTAAGAACGGACAGTCGGTGGAACAAAACCTACTAAATTATCTTACCGATTAAATACTTGAAGGTTTAGTACAGAGCTCAGTGTATTCAGAATTTTCTCACGAGCCTGTATGCTCTGCACGACGCTATTACATTTTGCAGTAGATAGTTGTCGTTCGGTCGATATATTTACGGCGCGTCTGGGTGTCGTAACATATTGTTAGGCTGCCTGATTTAAATAATATATATATTTCACACATATACGAGAGCAGAGAATATAGTGTTAATGCACTCTGTACTCAATGCACAAAAATTTCAAGACATTGCTTGTTAATTAGCGGAGCAGAGCGCCGCGTATTGTCTTGTTACCAGAGCTGTGCAATGAAAATAATTAATTTTCCGCGATTGGAAAACGAATCCACAACCGTCGTATTTACAATGAGCCTTTATTTATAAGATGTGACAATATTTATTGACATATCCTCCTTCATTGTATAGATACATGTAAATATATTACAGATAGCTGGCGATCGTAAAAAAAAAAGAGTATAAAACAGTTGTTACATACAAAGTCACATTTGCAACAAACAAAAAGTATATTAATGAGATTTATCAAACAAGTGTCCATTGTTTCACAGGAAGCTATTTGAATGAGGATACGGCCCGTAACGGATATTAACGTTACATAATTTGGCGATCACTAATCACAATGTCAAGTGAACAAAACTAATTGCGAAAACAAAAGAATTTTGCAGTACGAAAATGAACAAGCCGAGAGCGGGCTCCCGTACAGTGAGTTGAACAATTACTAATAAATAACTGTAACTTGATGACTTTAGGAAGTTAGGACTGATCCAAATTATAACCCATGACCTTCACCTTCACTCTGTATCCCGTTTGTAGCCGGATAGCAGAGGGAGTCTAAGACACTCCACTCTCCACTTTCCACTAAAGTTTTAAATAAATTTATTAATCGATTAAAAATTATATTAATTTAAAAGCCGTCTTAAAAAACACTACCTGGAACAGAGTCCATAAACGGATATATGTACGCTTGGTTTATATATGAATCTGTATGTATATGTATGTATATATCTACGTGTGTATTTTTGTATGTATGTATCTATGTATGTATTTGTGTATGTATGTATCTATGTATGTATTTGTGTATGTATTAATCTATATATGTCATTCTATTTATTTATTAAGCTATATATGTTATTTATGTATATATCAATGTAACTTTTGCACCGTTCTGTTTTTATTTCATTAATCCTATATTGTTGGTTGCCTGTAAGAGATCGCTCTTAGCGATAAGGCCGCCATTGCACATTGATCCTATGTACTTATGAATGAAATGTATAATCCAATTGTAAACGTGCAATAAAGTATTATTATTATTATTATTCTCTTTCATAATTCACGGGTTCAAAAGAACCCGGTCCTTTGGAAGGCTTGCGTGGGGACACAGGTCCAACACGTAGAGGCCCTTTAGAGAATATACAAATGTTTTACTGTGACGCATCAGCCGGGATCCATCTCTGCGTAACCACAGGTAAGATGACCCAGAGATGGTCGCCGGTTAATGCGTAGGAAGTATGGAAAATGTGGAAATCTAAACTAGGACTATGGAATGGAATTTGGATGGACTGGCTACTGGGCTATTGAGTGAGACTAACGGACGTCCGCCTTTACAATAGTCTCAAATTGAATGGTTGGCGGACGGTGACTCGCCTCCCACTAGATGGGCCCCCACAAAGCGGCGTAGTGCCTTGGGCGCAACATCGGCGTGGTCGGCTAAGGGTGTAGAGAGGTGTGCACCGGTTTCACCATCACGAGGAGCTCGTGAGCGGGTTTCCCCGCTATTACGCAGATTGAGCACTTCCACCCTTTCGAGCATATAGCTCTTGCGCTCCACTCTGCCAGCCAATAAAGGCAAGCCAGAGGCGGGGGATAGATTACAATTCCCCTCCGGAGGACTCAGGTCCGTGGGGTCGCCACTCCCCAACAGCTCGCCACAAGCTGCCCTGTCAGAGCTGATGCCCAAACCAGTTGTGAACTAGGCGACGGTGGTGACAACGTCACTTATTTAATTTTTAAATTGTTAAATAAAAGCGTCTTTTTTAGATTCACGCTGTATTCTGGTAGAGCGAATATAGGTAGGTAGAGCGAAAGAGCGACGGTTAAGATATTCCGTTCCACACACATGGCCTAATTTAAGTTGCCTTGGTACCAGAGTAAGAAATTGAGAATTATTCATTCTCTCGAATGGGAATCGAACCCGCAACTGTCTTTAAAAAAATTAATATATTTTAAATATATTTAAATTAATAAGTACAAAATAGAAACACAACGATAAATTAATGCTTTGAATCGAACCGAACCGATTTTTTCGAATGATAGATTTACCTTTATCATAATATATATAATATATAATTATATAATATGCATAATAAAATTATTAATACTATTTTATATCTTGACAAAAAGCCCAAACGAAAATATAGTTACACTTAAGAATAATCGATTTACTTTCGCGCAATTCAATTCTTATCGGAAAAAGTTACCGAGCGGGTGTTTAGTTATGTTGTTTCCTTTACAAGGTTCCTGCTCCGCTGTATACGCTGCCACTTTGTATAGACTCTAGCAGACTTGCTGGAATGTTGCGACTTATGATCATTTTGATTCGGTTGGATTACATTTCATTCACCGCAAACTGTGATTGAACTCTGATTGCGCGTATCCTTGAGAACTAGTTGCAATAAGGGCTCCTCGTCTTGAGGACAGTGAGTTATCTAAGTTCGGATTACTAAATTGAAATGTTGCAAGTAATTTTTTTTATTAGTAAATAATGATTTAAAATGATTTATTTTCGATATAAATCTATTAAAAAATATTTTTGAAATTTTTTTGTACTATCTTTATTTTTGTTCATTCTTATTTTTATATTATAAAAATATTAAATAGATATAAATTTAGAAAAAATATAAGGTCGTAATATTTAGAAACATATAAAAGTTTGAACGTAGCGGGACATAAACTCGCGCCTCTTGAACACCGTCCAAGAGTCCCTCTTTTCCTTAATGTAAAAAATAAAAAAGTTAATATTACAAGATCACGTTCATAGCACATCAATATTGAAAAAAAGACGCTTACTTTCTACTGTCAATCTAATTAATATCTAAAGTAATCTGAATTATAATTTTAGGCTATCCACTATTTCTTTTTTAAATGAGAAGGCTTTACTTTCAAAATTAACAAATACTTAATAACTAACTCTTTATAACTCTCTCCATACTGAAGACAAATGTTGGTCATTGACAGAAACGATTAAATCTTAACTGACTGTTAATTTTAATTTAAGTCTAGTGTTGGAATATTTTTTATTTTACCACTAAATCAAATACAATCTTCTCTTAGTTTCGTTTTTTTGTCTGCGTCGTTTTTATGCTATCTTTCCTTTAACTTCACGCTGTAATCCACACAAAGCAGCGTAGGCAAAGGGAACCCAGAAACCTAGTGTTTAAGCACTAGGTTACCAGAGGAAATATTTTATTTCCCCGGGCGACAATCAGACCCACAACCGTCGCCTCATATCAACATAATCAATTTAAAAACTAGATTTTCAATCATCAAAGCCTTTATTCAAAATGATGGACGCAGCCAACCTGAAATGGGAACTTGGGTTAATGAATTATTTTCATTTCCTAGCTCTGGTAACGAGGCAACGCATGGAATTGAATTACGATTGTCAACATCTAATGTAGCGAAAACTTGGCGACGCTTAGAGAACGGAATGTCTTATGTAGCACTAGGTTCTCTAAGCCTACCGTGCTATACAAGAGATACAGCATGAAGCTAAAATATTTATAGTAATAGAAATAAGTATTCAAATTCTAGATTAACATACATTAGTGCCTTCTACCTCAATTTACGCTAACATTGTAAACTGGTTTCAATTATTAAATTATTTGCATATTATCTAAAATATAATAAGGTCTTTGACGTTTTAATAAATTTTTGAATCAAAAAGGTTTTAATATGCTGTATTTTAACCATTTTTAGAAAAAAGAGGTTTTCAAATAAGTGGAACAAAAAAAGCATTTTGACCTTAAAACTGTAGTAAAATAACTACTACGTGATTACTTGTCATGTGTTTTAAATTAAAATAGATAAAAATGAGATACATGTATATTACATTGTCAAATAAAAAATATTTAACTAAATAAAATTTCACTCTAAGCCAAATATCTTGAGACAAATTCCTTAATAACATTTGTAACGGAATGCAGTGCTAATATATCTATCTTGAATGCACTAAATCTTCAGATGCATCCTCGAGATGAAGTGTGTAGTCGTATCATAAATATCGATTACGACGGCTCGGCGGCACGTCAAATAAACTTACAGCTTGCGCTCATCTGAGGGTTCCATAATTATATTACTTACATACAGTTATATTGTTATTTGATAAGTTATTTATTTTTATGTAGATAAATAAAAAATTGAGGCAGTCGTGCGTAGTGACCTAGGGGCAAAAGGGTGTGACTGTAACGCGACGGTTGTGGGTTGAATTCCCATTCGGGGGAATGAATTATTATTTATTAATATTTTATTTTTTTCGCTCCGGCACCAACTCGGTGTTTCTTTCCGCTACCTAACCTGCTGTAAGTGGGCCACACTTTGCCTTGTTAGTAGAGCGAAGAAATGAAAACATTAATAAATAATTTACGCGCAGCAGTTTTGTTTACACGCATATAAATTTCATATTATAAATGTCCTTGTGTCTTCCATAAGCGAAGAGTTCTAGGTTCTCCTAAATTCATTATCCTTTTAAATGGAAAGATTGACCTTTACAATGAAGTTCAAGGCGTTAGACTGGGGGAATCCTCATGTTTTAAAAAAAAATATATATATATATATATATATATATATATCGCGTGCAGTAAGACATGTAGTTTGAAAAACATAACTAGACATAAATTGTTATATTATATTTTTCTATCTAAAATAAATAAATTTATAATTATTATATCAAAAATATATTGTATGAGCATGCATAAGATAGCTATATAAAATAGTCTCAACTATTACGATTTAAAATAATAAATTATTGTTCACTTAAAAAAATTTATGAGGCCAGTCGTGGCGCAGGGGCACAAAGTGTGACTGTTTAACTGACTGGTTGTGGGTTCGATCTCCACTCTAGGAAATGAAATATTTGCTTTTGTTCGCTCTGGTGTCGAGGCAACTCAACAAGCAGTGCCTCCAAACCTCGGCGGAAAGTCGGGAACGGAGTGTCTTAACACTGAGTTTCCTCTGCCTACCCTGCTATATGCGGGATACAGCGTGAAGCAGATTTGATTTAATTTTAATATAAAAAATTAAACTCTCGCTCTTACCGACATCTAAACAAACACGTACTAGTTTGCTGCTGACGTTATAATTTCTCTAGGTCATTGTAAGACCTAATTTATTTAGAAATATTCATGTGTTCATGTTTAGTTACGGATTATGTTGAGGTGTCACGTCATTTGGTTTTTAATTTTTTATGTTTTTTTTACACGAATTTTGCAGGGTGAATGTCGAACAGTTTTCATTAGATCATTTCGACTGCTCGATAGTTTTACAGCTACTAAATTCAAACTAAATTAGTCATGTACAATCGTATATGTAAATTCCAGCAAATGACAACACTAGTAAATAAATATCGTTATCCTTATTTAACAACAAATATTCTTCACTTTATACTAAATATCATAGTATAAATTAAAATGTTCGTAAAAGTGTAATATGCAACTTGTAATCCATTCCCAAGATTAGATGGCGCAAGCACGATGTCCTCTGATAACGTAATTAGGTCACACTCATCACCAAGCCCAAAAACTTCACCTAAAATATATCTAATCTTCTTATTTAAACATAAAATCATTAATTTTACCAATGCTAAAGTAAGTTTGTATGTTACACCTTCGAACATAGACTATTCAATCTATCATGAAATTTTGTTCTTAAGAGAACAGTCATAGGAAGTTTTAAAAAATATATATCAATGAAAAAATTATATAATATAAATACACCCACTAACATGTCTATATAAAAGAAATGACATTATACCTATATTTGCACAGTTCCGCCTTGCATATCCATATTTGCAAACGACCTATCTTGTCAAAATCTTTTGACAGATGTATCAAAAGGAATGGTATTATTTTTGCGAAACAAAGACCCACCGACACGCATACTACGAAATATGAATGTAAATTTTATACTATATTTACCTCGTGTTCCGTCTTTACTTTTTGTCTGCTGCTGTCATCTGAAACAAAAAAAAATAATTCAATGTTTTTCCATAAATTATTGTTATGCTAAATACAATCGAATTTTTTCTGAACAACATTTTGTTAAATTACTCCACAGTCAAAGTCATTTACCAAAATGTACCAGCTGGAGGTCTAATTAAGAGTTTCATTTATGCCAAGAATATATATTTTAATTGTGTCAATTTAACTATTTTTGAAAGTAGTATTTATAAAAGCTTGTTATCAGTTGTCAAAAAGGATCAATTTCACGCTGTATCCTGTACTTCATTTCACCCAAACGGCAAATTTCATTTAATTTCTTTTCATCCGAACGGCATTGTGTCGAATTTAAGCGAAGGCGGCAACGGAGTGTCTTACTAGTACATTGCATTTGCATACCCCGAGCCTAGCGATACGCAGGATGGGACGTTGAGCAAAAAAATACAAAGTATTTTCTTTCGAACTAGACGATAAAAAATCTCATAAATTTACGATTTAGCTTGGCTGGAACCACAACCTTTTAGAACAATATAAGCTCGATTATACCACACAAGCATTTGTATGAATATAATTCTCTAACATCATTGGATACTAGATAAACTGCATATTCTTGTACTTTCACAACTGATATATCCAACAAAATTGTTAAAAATGACTTATTCTGTTACATTTCGATTTGTAACTTAATTTTACCTATTGTTTACGGTAAATTTACCTTCAAATAATATATTGTACTATATTCAATATTGCTACTGTAAGTGTGTTACACTCTGGTAACCAGACGGTTTGCAGATTCCGTTGTAGGTCTTTTCATCTTCCGAGGTTGGTGACCCGCTAGGTACCTACGTAATTTAGCACATTGTCAACTAGAGGTATATTATATGATGGTTTATATAGGCTATTGTTATTATTATTTTGAGAAATAATGTAAAACTAAACGTTTGGAGCTAGCTTATATTAATCACAAAATAAAATATAATATCATTTAAGTTTAATAATTTAGTTTAAGAATATTAATTAGATTTATTTATATGGCGTGTAAAAACTTTGAGAGCAGTCGTAGCGCAGGGGCACAAAGTGTGACTGTAAACGCAATTTTTTATGGGTTCGATCCCCACTCGAAAAATGAAATATTCATTTCAATTTGTATTTCCATTTCTTTGCTCTGGTGTCGGGACAAACTGCGGCGTTGACTTCCGCCCCTCAACTTGCAAAGCCTTCAGAATTAGGCGGAAAGTAGGTAACTTAGCACTAGGTTCGATCTGCGTTCCCTGCGGTGTGCGCGAAAAAAAATAAATCATCAATTTTTTTTATGGGTAAAAACTATTTGTTGTTGTTATAGGAGCCATCGTGGCGCTGTAGAAAAGTATCTGACAAAATGTGACACTGAGGTCCGCCATACACGACGCAGTGTTTTGAATTCGACCAGATCGGGGACCGGAGTATCTTAAGGGCTGTCTTAAGCTTCTCTCTGTTTTTATATATAGCTATGGGAAATATAAATCTAATTTTTAATATTTTTTAATTCAATCAAAAACAAAAAAACAAATATTTAAATACGTCAGTAGGATGTATTTTCTAAAATATTTTATATACATACTTAGTTATGAAAACCATGAAATAAGTAGCATAAATCGAATAATAAAAAACTAAAAACAAAAAACATTTAAGGGATATTTGAATGAAAAATATCCTTAAAAAACACGCCAAATACAGAAAAGCCATTATTCACGGTGTACAAATACGTACGGTGGGTTTGTTTAGTGACACTACATTCGCAAAGTGCGTTCACCCCTCGGGCGCGTGACATAACCATCCCAGCATAGCGTTACATATAAGCACGTTACGGTTTTGCACAAAAACGTATCATTAGAGCGACAAAATATCAAAATTTCCAAAAAAAAAAAAACAAGCAAATTTAATCAACGGTATTCGCTAATTTTACATAGTATATGATAATTTGAATTTAAATCTCTAAAGCTATTTTTATCCCACTTCTGGAAGAAAAGGAGGTTATCAATTCGACTGTATTTTTTTTTATGTTTGACGACTTCAAAGTTATAAAATCTTTTTTTAATTATTGTTATTTAACAAAGTCAAAGTACGGGTTACTTCGTGTATTTTTTTTTACTCTTTAGTTGTTGAGTCAGTTTTTTTTGGTAAAAATTAATTTTAACACTAAATTCTTTTTTTTAATTTTTTTCGTTTTACTTTCGTATCCTAAACATTATATTTGGTCATCGTGGCGCAGTGGCACAGTGTCGGTCTATATACCTGAGAGTTGTGGATTCGATTCTCACTCAGCGGAATTAATTATTTTCCTTTTCTCCCTTTGAACGAACAAACATGGCGTTCTAAGTGGGTTTCACCACTCATAACGCCATGTTTCTAATATTTATAATTACGTTAAGAAGAAGAAGAGAAAAAGAAACTATATGAACTGTGAACGATTCGGTTCTCCTCTTATTTATTACTTACTTATATTCACACTGTATCCCTAACGGGGTCGTCATATAGGACGGAGCGCCAAACACTACGGTAACCTTACTTACAAATATACCAATATTTTATTATAGCTAATAAAAACGATAACACCCCCTGGAGAATATTTAAAATTTAAGAATTATATCAACGCTTACTAACCATTTGAAAAAAACAAAACAAAAAGTATAAGTACTCGTGCGAGGATGCTCGTCGGTAACGAGCGTACACATATTTTACTTAGAGCTTTTGGAATGGAGAAATATAAAAAAAATACCACTATACTATTGTTTATGTAAAGTGGCCGATGTTCAAACTATCTTAAGTCCAGCAAAAACTCATGTTAACAATAAAAATTACAAAGTAAACATCATAAGTCCATTTGCCTTTGTCAGAGGTTCCGCAGAATCAATATCGATGAACTTAAGTTCATTATTATAAGCAGAACGAAGTTGTGGTTTAGTTATTTTTATCCGATTGCGCAACGCAAAAGAGGGTTTATCTGCTTATTTATGTATGTATGTTTGTATTATATGTACTCATATATGTTTGTAGTAAGGACAACACGCGTTAAGCAATTACAGTTACAGTGTTATCAATGTTTCAAAAATGTATTGTGTATCGATTATAAAACTATTAAAATAGTTTTATTTGTCTACTTTCGATGCCATTCTGACCTACTGGATTTATTTATTTTTCTTTCTAACAATGTTTTTAATTTTTAAACTATGTAAACTCATGTTAAGTTCCAATCGGAAAATTGGTGGGAACTAAAACAAAAAAACCAGTAATGGGACAAAAATGTATATTTTTGTGAACAAGTAAACAATTTTATACTTAATACTTAATACTGAGGCCGGTCGTGGCGCAGTGGCACAAAGTGTGACTGAAAACCGACTGGTTGTGGGTTCGATCCCCACTCGAGGAGATGAAATACTTACTTAAATTTATATTTCCATTTCTTCGCTCTGGTGTCGAGGTAAAGCGCGGCGTTGAGTTCTGCCACTTAACACGCAATGCCTCCGGAATTCGGCAGAAAGTGGGGAACGGAGTGTCTTTCACTACGTTCCCTCTGCCTTCCCTGCAGTGTGCGGGATACAGCGTGAAGCTGATTTATTTTTATTTATTTTATTTACTTGTTTGAGAACAAGTAATAAGTATGAATTCAAAAATATTATCATTGCCTATAGTTATCGTATTAAATATTTTTCTTAAGAAAACAAGTCTATTGTGGAGATATATACACATATGTATGTATATTGGTTGAGAACAATCACAATAAATAAGAAACACAGAGGATTCATTAGCCGAGTCTGGTTATTCAACTTAAACTTATAATTTTTTTTACTGGAGTCCAACCGCAAAGATTCTAAAATATTTAGATGAAAAAAAAATGTATATACGCTTATTTTGGCTAATGATACAAAGTTTAATATAAATATTAATATTTTTTCATTATATTAAAATTTTCATTTTCTCACTCTGGTGATGAGGTAAAGCGAATATTCCAGAAAATCCAGCGAAAAAACGGGGAAAGTGTCTTAACACTCTCTGCCTACTCGGCTATAAACTAAATAAAAATACATTCTCGAGCAAAAACAGAGCATCTACAACCACAGTATATTTAATTAAAGATTTTTATCAATCCGTGCTACTGTACGGCAATGAATAACGCGAATGTCGCTATAAGAGAACAATGCTGACTCCGATTTAATTATTTAACATTTAATGTTTGCAACTAGCGTTTATGGTAGCCGGTGACCGGTGCACTGTGGAGTTGTGGGGGCAACCGGGCAAGTTATGGGTGGTAATTATAGACTGTGTGGTGCCGACGCGCTTTTAATATGGGTTGGAGTCGTTTAAGCCTAGTTGGACTACTTTTATATAATAAAAGAGTAAAAGTTATATAAATTTAATTATACTATTATTTTATAATACAATTTTTAATGAACTGTATGTAAAATATTATTATAAAAAAATACATAAATAAAAATATATCGGGTAAATTACATTTCATTTCTCTTTCTAAAAATGTATAAAATTTAAGTACTTATATTATTATAAAATAATTAAGGCAAAACTTTACAATTATAACAAATATGTATAAAAATCACTTCAATATAAAAAATTTCCTTGTCAACTCAAAGATAACATCAATAGCATTCAAGAACAAAACAATCATGACCAACACTCATCTTGTAAAGCGTGTTCACTACACTTCCAGAGTATACTCTTCTCTTATCACAAGTCTAATTCAAACAGCTCAATGCAAACCTTGGTGATAACGTATCTCGAAGCATTTACATATTATATGCATTGTTTTGCAATTTTCGTGCAAATAGCGGCCAAATTACTAGGTTAGGTTAGTTCAACCGAAAAAATATGGCGGTTACGTTAGATAAGGTGATATGAGCGTTTAATCTTAATGAAACTTGACATAGAAAAATTTAATGGTGCACCTCAATAAAGTAATAAGTGGACAAACTAGTAATTTCTGAAGTAGTCATTTTACTTGATAACATCTAGATGAGTTATTTAAATTTGATTACGTCTGATATCAAATTTTCTCGTAACTTCACACATTACGCTGCATCCCGCACGTAGCAATGGGAACCTACTGTTAAAGCACTCGACTTCCATTAAGACACTTCTGTTCCCCACTTTCCTTTGATTTCTTGAGGCATTGCGTATTTATGTGATGAAACCCAACGCTGCGCTTTTGTCTCGTTACCAAAGCGAGGAAACGAAAATATTAAATATTTCATTCCCCCGAGTGACAATCGAACCCACAACGCCATTACTGCCTCTCTGATTACGATCATTTTAAAAATAAAAATATTTGATTACGATGTTTTATATTATTGTATTAGAACATATTACATACTTAACATTAAAAATATTATGTAAATATTAAATATATCCCTTAAAAACTTGCACAATATAATGGTGTAGTATTTCGGCTAGACGTAGCTCGGTATTTGGCAAAACAAACGTAAGAAACAATACAGGGGCATTGTTTCGGTGCTCGTGTTTCACTAATTCACGTGATCCTGACATTCAACCTCTAAACTAAATATATTTCAATTGTGGAATGGCAGCTTCATGCTGTATGCCACAAGGTAGAGAGAGAGAACATTATGTTCTTATTATGACCCTTTCGTTTACCACTTATTTATTCTTGATGCGTTGCGTATTGAGTGGCAGAACTTAACGCCGCGCTTTGCCTCGTTACCAGTGCTCGTACCAGTACTCGTACTCCCCTAGTAGCAATTGAACCTTTGCATTTTTATCACACCTCAAAACTTATTGTTACATTTTAAAATTAAGTGCAGCAATTTCTTTTCGTATAAGATGAGTATGGACTGTTGATTCAATTCAATTCGGACTGACTGATCGATTTAAATTGGTGTATAACCAAAACGATAAAAAATTATTATGTGATAATTTTTCCTAAGAATTAAAAAGAAAATACAGAAAAAACATAAATCAAATATAATTAATAAACAAAAGCTGTATATACTCTGAAATAATACACGATTCAATTTCAACATTCGACCCAATTTCGCCCTGATGGTGTTGATAAGATAGCACCTTACGTGTTTGCTCTGAGGGCGGACATGCAAGGCCGGGTTGACCTTGCCACTAGCTTACTATTGATTTTTCACATTACCCACAAAAACGATTTAATTAAAATTAAAATTGTATAATTGTGGTATTGTTTAATGTAACGATTACGATGAGATTTTATAATTTAGACTAAAGAACTATAAAACTTTTTAGATTTAGTATTTTTTTTTTGTATTTAGCTGAAACAAGAAGAACCTAAAATCATGACACACTATATTTTTCATCTTTACAGACTGATGGACTGTTTAGAAAGATTTTTTTATATTAATTATAATATAACATACAGACAATTTAATAAAATCGTCTAATACAAATGGACAAGGTATAATATTAATAAATATGCAATATTACAATAAAGCATATATCTTTATCTTGCCATATCACTTTCACATAAAGTAGCGGATAAAACGTAACAGACAAACTTATCGCTAGATAAAATCTGAACACAAGTGTAAAAATATTATTTTCTCCTGTGGTTTTACGTCACGCCTCTTTCTGACTAATAGTAAATAGTTATCACTTAATTACTTATGATTAGATATTAAAAATATTAGGAAACAGCTACAGATTGCAAGCAATATTACTTAAAAAATAATGAATGTTCATAGTTTAAAAAAAGATCTACAACAAACCAATTATAAACAAGTCCAACGACGTATCATTTATCAGGAGCAGTTCACTGGTTTAACAGTTACAAGGGAAACAAATGAAGGGGCGGACATACATACATCTTCTAAATACATAACCATACAATACCTTCTCTTTAGGTTTCGCCACAGTCGGACTAAAAGAACAGCGAACAGTTTATAGCGTCGTAGCGCAGTGGAATAGCGTCTTAGTGTAAACGGACGAAAATTTTCCGCTCTGGTAGACAAAGCGCGGCATTGAGTTCCTCCAATCAACATTCAATATCATTAATAACGGGCGAAAATTGTGGAATATAGTATCTTAACAATAGTGTCCCTTTGCCTACACTGCTTAACAATTAAAAGCTTGAAGGTCAAAGAAATGTAGTGAGGAAAATGTGAATATATATTTAGTTTATTTTCTAACTTCTTTTGATTTTAGTAATCAATTTTCATTTGTTAATAGTTTTATCACCATTAGAAATAGGTGCTTAAAAAATCTTTACTGTAATAGCAGCCGGAATACTGGTCTCCTGCGAAAAGAAGACGATATAAAAAAAAAATATATTATTATTTATACTTTACACAGGTGCAAAACGATTAATTTTACACAAAAATTAAACATAATTTAGCGATATATGTATGTAAACATTGGATAATATGTCGCGTCAAAAACACAAGCAGAAGCTTCGAAAGTTATAAGTGCGAGAGATGTGACAGGCGATGGCCGGCGGTAAGTATATAGGCTGCCTGGGGCGCGGGCTTTCTAGCCATCTAGAGGAAAGCTGCGCTTAAATTGCACTACCGGTGTTTTCTAGTCAAAAATGTGGACATTATATTTTCTTGTAATGTATTATAAGTGTGGAAAATTGTTTATTATTATGTATGTCATATAACTTAATAATTTTGACTTTGTTACATTTTGACATAATATTTTTTGAAAATTGTAATATTGATGTTGACAAAGACCAGTTGCCACACTATTCTCCAAAGTCGAATCATGTATTTCCGGGCGATAACTGGAGTTTCTACTTTTATTTGGCAATTATGAGCTTTCAAAACAAAAAAAAAACAAGTAAATATTACAAAGACTAATGATTTCGTAATAGAAATGTTTGATTTGCAATAGCATGTTGTCCATCAGCGATGGCGTCCACTCCGTCCGCCATTACGTTAACAAGAGGTTGGAATAAGTCACGAAAAACAGGCGCCAGAGGCGATCGTGTGCACGGTAGAATTTCCTAAGTTAACTTTGTGAAATTTTACATTACTTTCATAATCGATACTAATACAAAAAGGTAAATTAGATTTATTTGTTTATTATCCGTTCGAGTCTTATTTACGTCTTTAGTGTTATATCACAAATGTAGAATGCTAGCAAGTGTTGAATAACAGGAACATTAGAGTAAAATATGTTCATTACTAAAACGGTTCTAATAATGGTAAACCTCCTTATAATAATCACAATAATATATTTTACCAATACTTATAATATATAATAATAGTGTTTTAATTTAATTTAATAATGATTGCTTAACCTACAAAAACAAACGAAAAACGAGGAACAAACGCATCTCTAGGTGCGTTTGGCCAAGTAAGTAGAAACATAGTAAATCGACTCTCCTTTTTTAACCTACTAAAACGTTCCGATAAATAGAGCTCGAAGTCTAAAATGTGTGTAGGTAATAGGGCGATACATTTATATTTTGTAAATTATAAAATGGAGTAAAGAAACAAACTGCATATCATCGTATTTGATAACCTTTTGCCTTATTAAGTATTTATTTCCTATATATGAGTATAATTAATAATACTAAAAATAACAAGCGTAGAATATAAAGAAAAGGGTTAAATCTTATATGAAGGTCAGAGGTCCTTTAAACATTATAGGTGAAGTTTATTCATAGATCGTGAGGGACATTGTCTTATTTTAGTAGATATCTAAAAGTATATACTTGTATAATATATTTTGTTTATATTTAATGTGATATTTATTTATTAACTCCCGACGTAAACAAAGGTGTGTTGTAAATTTGGCGTGTCTGTGTATCTGCATGTCTATCTATGGCATCGTAGCTCCCAAACGGACGTACGGACTTCGATTTGGTTTATTTTATTTAAGACTGACCTAACTTAAAAAGGCTGTTAGTCGTGAATCAAGAAAATACGTTCCGTTCATTAATTTGATGACTATCAGCTCCTTCAAAAACTCTGTTTCCCATATTCCATTCAATAATTGACACTGCGTGTCAGTCAATGCGTGTTAAGCGTCGGCTAAACAACGCTACTATTTGCCTACTAGAGCGGGGAATCGAATCCACAAACATAGCGTTTACAGTCAAAACTCTACCACAACACCACGACAACCTCAATTCATTTTAGAAAATTATAAATGTTAGGAGTTGCATAGGAAAGCAATCATAGCCGGCACTAGAGCAACACTCGAAATTAATCCAGTCTGTATGACTGTCGTTTACTCGGCGCTATCTTCCAGCTTTTCACATCGCCGATAAGATATCAGAACAGATTACACAACCAACACTGTTTTGTTATTATAAGTAGTGAGTAGTTGTATTAAATGACATTTTAATGAGAGTAATAATAACATTGCAATGGCTTATATGCTTTGCATATTTGTAATAAAAATAAATATTGGAACCGTTATATCATTAGATTTTTGTTTACGAAAATGTTTAAAATCTCTAAGAATTGGAAAAAATATACCTACTAAAAAATACTACATAATATAGAAAAAATGGTAGAAAATATAGAAAAAATGGTTCTCGAGCATAAGCTCACTGTATGCCTATGGCATAAGCCACAGGTATATAAAATTATACATATCTATGTATAATATATGTATTCATAAGAAAGGCAAATAAACTAAATATTTTTATTTATCATATAATGATTGACGAGTTTGGTGATATCATTCCAGAAATACTATCTATCGAGCGGGCTTATTTATAGTAAGTAATTATCAATTTCACACGATAAATGAATGCTCTTTCATATTACACACGACATTGATCATACATAATTATGTTATAAGCCAGTCAGTAGTTATAAATAAATATATTATAAAAAAAAACAACACAATCCGTTATTGGCTAGAAGCTATTAATACATTTTTGTACATCCAAAAAAGATCATACAGTTCAATTAATAAACACTAAATCCTTTCTGAAGTCTGCTTGGCATCGAGGTGTTGTGCAACTCGACTCGTCAAGAAATATCTTGTAATAAGAATGAGTAGAAATTACGCTTTTACGTTCTCTCCGCTTACGGTGTTAAATGCGGAAAAGTGTGAAGATTAAATATTTTTTTGCCTATTTAGAAAACAATAATGTTAGGTAATTAAATAGCCAAAAATTTTACAATTCATACCAGAGTGCTATATTAATAATAGTTAATTATATAATTACTATTAATAGCGGCACTGGAGCCTTACCGTCTAGTTCTATCAATATTAATTTATTTATTAATATACATATATAACTAAATTTTAAGTTTGTAAAGGTTAAAACAACAAAATATTGCTATATGAAACATTTCAATGTCCAAAATAATGACATCATCAAGTGAGGCACACGACATAAACGATAATTTACGATCAGTGAGCTAATTTAAAATTTAAATATAATTCGTAAGTTAACCAAAAAAAGTAAATTGTGAAAGTAGTGTGTAGTTTACATGACAGGTAAAGTGCTCAAGAAAATCAAAACACAACAGAAAAACATGCTTCAATAACCTACTAAAATCTCCTTGGTCGTAATAAACTATACGCGCTGTTGTGGCGCTCTACATAACCGTACATAACTGGTAAAAGCCATGGTTGTAGGTTCGATTTCCACTCGTTTGTAACTCGTTTGTTGTGTGTTGTGTTTGTTTGTTGTTGTTTGTTGTCGTAATAGTTTTTATTTGTAATATAAATACTACAAGTTCCTACGGGAAATACCCGGTAATAGTAATAGGTTTTGACGCAGCAAATAAAGTTGATAAGCTTAAGTTTATTGTTTTGTTTAAATATCTATTTAATATAATATATATCTATCAAAATTTTCATATTTCGGAATTTTCCTTTGTTTTCGATAGAATTCTCATTTCGTGCCAAATTTCATAACAGGGACAGGTTCACGGGAAGTAACCTATTGATTTTGATAAAGCGCAAAATACAGTAAAAACGAGGCTTAAATACTTTTTACTGATATCTTTTATTGTGTTGAATTAGAAATTTTTTGAAGTACTAAAATGTAAAACGAAATGTAACTAATTGTATGTTGTTTGTATATTGACAATGCAAAGTTTTTATATTAATGATCAATCATAATATTTTTATATTTTGCATAAAAAGTAGTACGTTTAGTCGTCTGAAAGTCTACTCAAATTAAAGTTTTTTTATAAGAATCAAAAGAAGGATATAACATGTTGACGTCTCCCAAATTATTTAAAAAATCGTCAGTAAACATTTAGTTTGGAGATCCTTTGATTGGAAAACAAATTTAAATTATTTCAAAAAATATAAAAATTACCGCAGGTACTTGGCATCAAAATTACTAAAGTCTTATCTTACACACGCTTATTCTCCGAAATCAATTAACAAATAAATATCACATAACATTGTTCACACCATAACTTTTAAACTGTTTTATTATGAAATAAAAATAAATTTATCGAATCGATTTTGATAAGACATAACTTGAGTAACAGTAAAAGAGCTTGCGGCAGTGCGTGAAAGCGCGATCGCTGCGAATGGGCATCACGACACGAATCGGCGTATCTACATTGTATTCCATAGAAAAAACCGCTAAATAACTTATAATAACCGTTTAGAAAGTATTATTAACATTAGCGAGGTCAAAAGTTCGGTCGCAGGCCGCAGGGTACGAGCTGCCGTGTGACGTGTCCACTGGTCATCTTGAAACAACAATCATTTTGCACCCGAATTCAGCTTCACAATACTGTGTTATGTTACACAATTTAATTAAACTATGGATTTAACATCGTCTAAAAATTATCATATCAGCGTAATTTGGGGCTAAAAATAATTCAAGATAAATATAATGAAATATATTTTTTTATAAATATTATATTGCTCGAGGCCGTCGTGGCACAAGCGGTCAAGCTGTGAAAACGACGATTGTGGGTTCACTTCCGGGGATTTTCGGGGGATTGGAAATTGGACAACTTCGACCCTGTTCTGTTGTTCGGGAAAAAAGGGTGAGCCTGTTTTTTCAATATGGATTGTTATACGTTGGTAACGCAAGTGGAGCATATCTGTTTTTTACATATACCAACAACAACAACTGTGTTCAACATCACACACTTTAAGTGATAAAGCAGTATCAGGTGTCAACACCTTGCAACTATAATTTTCAGTAGAAAATGGACCCATTCCGAGAGAAAAATTACGTACTGCTTATTACAAATTACTTCTATTTTAGAAACAAAAACATAAACTAAAAAGTCCCATTCTTTTATTGCATTGCCAAATACAATCTAGAAAGTTTAATTATAAATCATAACCAAACTAGGGATACTTTTGAACAATTTAGCACATCACATCGGAATATTTATGTCCATAATTTATCATAAGGCATTTTGTTTGGACAATGTGAACAATAGAACATAAAAAAGTGAAGCTTATAATTTTGTTTAGATATTACAACTTACTTCAATCATGTGATGATCAATTTCAATGCAAATGACCGCCTCGAAACGGAGAATATGATATTGCAAGAAACAAATCACGACAACGAAACGAGAGCAAATAAGAAAAGCATCAAAGATTTAAAAAGGGAAAACGTAATCAAACGAATAAGTGAAAATACAGTAATATACATTCGTCGGATGTCTTCAATTGCAATCATTAAGATATAAGATAAATCAACTAGAGTTAACTTTGATTTCCGACGAGAACAAAGCGAGTAGAAAGTTTAATACTTCAAAATTACCGGTCAAGATTTTGATACTCCAGATTATTTTATTGCGCGTTAACTATGGATTGTTTCTTTAAACCACAAGTGGCGCATTTGGCACGTGTTTTATTGAACACGGTGGTCGAGTGTTCAAAGTTTATAATATCAATACTATAGGTCCGAGAATGAGCTAGACACAATGTGTTGCCAAAAATAATAAAGAAAATATTATAATTTTTAACAAAAATAAACGGACTTAAAAAAAGGTTTTCTTTTAAGAAATATAATTTTACAAATTAACTAGTTATCATATTTACCGTCAAAAGTTTTGAGATAACAAGCATAAAAAAGAAATATACCTACAGTCGAATTGATAACTTCCTTCTTTTACAGAAGTCAGTTAAACATGGGGTGGTAAATAAATTCTCAGTACTCACAAAGTGAATATATTGAAACTATTATATTATGATATATTGAAATTATTTGCTAAAAAAAACTTATTGAAGAATTTTGATTTTTACAAATCGTTGATCGTATAACAAACAGGATTAATTTAAAAAGTAAGATATTCCTTTGTTCTTTACGGAATTCAAAAAATCTTAAAACAGATAACATTAAGATAAAATGAGAGAAAAATTTCTTCATACTTCAATTAAGCTAATATTTTTGAGTTGAGATCAATTTTAAAACCTGTTTCAATACGTAGATATTTTTACATTTAAAAGATTATTTTTACAAAATTGAAGTAATTTAAAATTTGCTGTATTCCTAGATATCAGGTTTTCTAAATATACTCACATAACTGAATCGTGCAAAAAAAAATAGATTAGTTGGGCAATGCGTGTCTACGTATAAAAATGTAGCAATACATATTTAAAGCATAAAATCTTTTTTAAATATATATTTTTTGATATTATAACATACTATAATTGTCACGTATACAGGGTTTCTTTATTCGGCTTGAACTTGTTTCGAATTCCACGTTAAGATTTTTTGAAGATTCGTTTGAAGTCTACGTACAAGTAGACTATCATTTAACATTCAAAGACCAAAATCGAAATATAATGAGGAAGAACGCCAACCATATTCTAACAACCTTATTGAAGTAGTACAATTTAAAATTCTAAATCATTATAGAAATGTATTAATTGACAGGTGTATCAATCTGACCTAGACAGAAGTCAAGATCAACATTACAACGTCCACATCAAAAAGCTTTCTATCTAATTGTTATCTGACGGCAAGAAGATTCTTCATCGGTACAAAAAAAACGTTACGATCAATAATTTCTTTAATAAGGTACAAAAAATGTTTTCACAAAAAGATTATTTGATTCGGCGAAGATACATGCAGAGATTAACTAATCTACCATTTGATAAAGTGGAAATAAGAAATTGGAAATGTCTATCACAATAAAACTCTGAATGTTTTTTTTTTGTTTTCACTCTGTGTCACGCCCACAGCAGGGGATACAGAGTGAACCTAGTGTTAAGACACTCGGTAATTAAGACACATTCCCCATTTTTCAACGACTTCTGTAGGCACAAAGCTAACATTAAATATTTCATTTGTTCGGTTGGGAATCGAATACAGAACCTGTCGCATTTACAGCCACACACCTGTATCTATATCTGTATCTGCGCCACAACTAGCCTTTTTCTTTCTTTGCCTATAAACTACAAAACGAGACACTTGCTAATGATGATGCACTCAATAACAATATGATTGACACAGTAATTTGACACTACATATCACAAAAGACGTGTGAAAATAATAAAACGGAACTCATTTACATCTGCGGATATCTTAATAGCTTAAGTATTTGTAAAAAAAGAAAGTCAACTTTTAATTCTCTTATATATAGCTACTATTACTGATTTCATTTTTGTTTATCACTTTTTAGGTTTACAGATTGAGGCCAGTCGTTGCGTACGAGCACACGCGTGTGACAGTAAATGTGACTGGCTTTGGGTTCAATTTCCACTCGAGAAAATTGTTTAATATTTGCATTTCTTCGCTCTGGTGTACAGGCAAAGCGCGGCGTTGAGTTCCGCTACTTAACACACAATGCTTTCAGAATTCTGCGGAAAGTGGGGAGCGGATTGTGTCAACTCAAGACTCTCTCTGCCTACCCTGCTACACACAGGATACAAGGTAAAGCAATTCTTTATTTTCACATATTTTATAAATAAATTAGATACAAACATCTTATTAATTTGTTTTTCAACTAAAATTAATCTCACTTTAGGATTTTTGCATTTTGGATTGTAGAATCCAATACATCACCTGTCTAACAGACCGGAAAAACCGAGGGCCTCAGGGAAATACACGAGGTAGAATGCAAAAAATTGGTATATTGTTTCCCGGGGACTACCGAGGACTACTATAATACTCGATATATAATAATCTATATAAAACAAGCTTTCTTCAGTACAGAGCTTACCTACGACAATGCAACCAATACAATCAATCCAATATAAAAACCTTTCACAATTGCTCCACGATGGCGTCAAATTTAACTTTCATGTACATACGCCTAATTAAAAGCTCTTGTTACACCTGTTAACGAAGTAGCTTTTGAAAGTTTATCGTTCACCTACTGCAGAACTGACCTGTACTTATTACTCTTATGTGGAACGCGTAACTGTATTTATATCAATTTTCAAAATATATATTAAAAAGTAATTATGTCGAACTGTTATGTTTTGAAAACCTTATCGATATTTTGAACTAAATTTATTTTTTTATTTTAATGACCTGCGAAAGGAATTAAAAATACATTATACTTTAAAGGTACTTACGAAGTCCCTTTGAACGGTCCCATTTTGTTTTATCTCACAATTGATGTTAATGGCCGAAATCTTATTAACAATATTGTTTTGTTTCTGTATTAGTTCTTAAATGTATATTTTAATATTACACAGCAGATTATCTGTTTAATTAACAAAGTAAATTTTTTATATGAGTGGTAAAAAATTACAGTGCCTGGTTGTGAGTTGATTTTCTACTATAAAGTCAAGTTGTTAAGTGTATTACCTAATAATTAGCCACATTATAAAATACTTTTTGGTGCCGTGCCGTACAATTTTACTAATATTCAGTTGGCGTGACGGGCGTAAATTCAATGCTAGCAGAGAGATATTGTTACAGTCCGTTACCAGAAAAAATGCATATATATATATATATATATATATATATATATATATATATATATATATATATATATATATATATATATATATATATTCCTGCGTGAAGCAATAAATCATAAAGTACATTAAATCAAGAAATAAAACATTACACCATGCATTTGTCAATATTGACGCTTTTATGTTTAAAAAGTGGCATACACGTTGCTATGCCAACGCAGCACGCGTATTATTATACGCGTTAATTGATTCACTAGTACATAATAAATGAACAAAATCAAAGTGTTTTTTTACTGTTTTATGCATTTAGCTATCTATACTAAAGCTCTTATTTATAAACCCTTAATTATATTTCAGGTGCTGTTACATTTATAGATTATATATTAAAACGGCATCTCAAGGCCTATCTCCAAATACAGGCCTGAGTTCCTTTAAAACTCGTGTTCCAAAAAAAATAATAGAATAAAACCACTAATTAATGTTTTGTCAACGGTTTTTGAAAACTATGAACGACTAAAACAGGAAATACTTGTAGGGGGTCACAACACCTCTTAAGTTCTTACTTTTTGTGACTACAAAAAAGAAAATACACGGAAACTATTGATATATTATAATTAGAACATTATAACGACCAGGTTCACGCTTTTTCCCGCATAGAGCAAGGTATAGGCAGAGGAACTCTCATGTAAAGACTTCCATTTGCTATTTTCCATATTAAATGGACGGAATCCAGGCTTTGTGTGTTAAGTGGCGGAACTAAACGCCGCATTGAAAGAGACGCTAGATTATAATTCCTAGTCTTGATAGTCAAGGGTCAGGGAGTACCTACAGGCCATGTAGTGAAGTAATGTTTACGACTGAGTTTTACTTAGCTCTAGTACGGATATAATGGCGGTCGGGGTGCCAGCTCATGACGCGGAACGCCCTTGCGAAAGTTCCCATGGGAGCGAGTGCCTTTGTTACACCATCATGAATTATTTATAATAACAAAGTTACATTTGTTAAATTAAATTCGATAGAATTTTGATACTTAAATTTTTAAAAGTTATGCTATAATACAACAAAATAAAACAAATTAAGGTTTCCAACTTCGAAACTCAGAGGAAACTACATAGATATTTTTGATTTTGGTACGCTCCTACAGTTGGCTCCAATATTTGGTCAAAGCGCAGGGACACAAGCGTGCGACTGTAAAAAGCCTGTGGGTTCAATCTCTAATCTAAGTCGAGAAAAAAAAATATTTAATATTTTTATTCTCAGCCCTCAGCTAACACGGCAAAGCACAGCGTTAAATACAGCCACTTACCACGCAACGTGTCCAGTCTTAATACGAATGTAATGTCTTAACACTAGGCCGCCAAGTTTCCTCTGCCTACCTTGTTATGAGCAAGATACAGTGTGTAGCTATAAAAAAAGAATTTACATGATTGCTTATAAAAATAAATATGTCATTTTTATCCGTTATTATTAATCACAACCATTACCAATATTATGGTCCACAGCCATTATTTTTTTGCAAAAATTTCATTGCTTTTAGTCCAGTTTTTTTAATTATGTATATACGTAATCTGACTAAAAAAAGGAACAGAAAAAACATTGAAATCAATAAAAATATGCAATTGATATAATTAAAAATATTACGTAACAAAAAAAGAAAGCATAATAGTATTAAAATGTCTTTTGAGATGTAACCAATTTGGTGGTTACCTAAAGATTTATAGCTGATGAATTATTGTTATTTAATTAATATGATAATATAATACTCTAAATCTTAGTATGAATAATGAAGTGAAAAATGAAACAGTCGTTTGCTGGTTTTATCTAAGAGGCAGAGTTTACTAGAAGTGGCGGTGGACATCGGGAGAACAAGAAATAGTGTTCCACTCAAGTGAAGCTGCGAACGCTACACTGATTTAAAAATAGACAGTACGCCAAGAGAAATAAAATCCACAAACATTTTAAATAAGACACTCCAAGTTTCACAGTCAAACAAAATTAGTAAACAATCAAAAAATCCCATGAAACTACATAATACTAGAGCATTAGAAATTCACATGAAACATAATAATAATACATTCGACCCACAATTAGTAAGGAATAATAAAATTGTACAAAAATTAGAATAGCATTAGCCCAAACCAAAACAAACGGTTGGCGACATTGACATTGAGGTGTTACGGCGCGCCGGTGGGTTTCGTAATTACAACGCCGCCGGACCCTGACGTTACGATTACTTGCTTTATTACCCAAAAAAATTGTAAATTTTTAGAATACGATAAAAACAAAGTCTTAAAAGGCTGTTTATTTTATGATACAAAAATATTAGTAGGTATATTATGAATTCGTTACTTTTTATCCCATATATAGGAGGCAGAGAAAATCCAGTTGTAAGACATTCCATTCTTCGATTTCTGTTCATTTTGAGAAATTTTACATAACCTTCCCTCATTTATTATACTTTTTAGACGAAGAATTTTATACGACGTAGTAAAAACACGCGTGATAATCAAATTTTTATTTTAGCGATCGAGGTTCAAATTTTTATACGTTATTCTAAAAAGTATAATCATTGACATAAGGTTCAAAAAGTTCAATAAGGGTCAAAATTATTTATTATACTTTATTTAGTAACTAAGGCAACTCAGAATCCTGATCGCTGTAAAATTTTAATAGGAATTCGCCGCACCGAAAAAGCGCGAAGTAATAACTAGAAGTTCGTTGTGTTGAACATTTCCAAGTTAATAATTTCAAGTTGCAAGTTAACTTAAGCGCATCGTGATTATGTATTTAAGGAAAAGTAGATAATAAGTAGTAAATAACTTAGGTATACATGTTCAAATTTGCACCCGCTTAAAAAGAGTGAAAATATTTCGCTGAATAAACGCAGTTATGTCTCACCACCGTGAAAAGCGCCAATTAAAAATCTTACAATAGCGAAAAATCGTTACAAGTTATTAAATAACGAATGTACGCAAGGAAATCACTCGAACATAACGGTTTCAGTTCCATGAACGCATAGTAAAGCCGACAGAAGGCTTATCGCGGAGACAAGACGACGCGCGACGCTCCATTGCCTAGTACACCAGTAAGATCGCTGTATGAAAGTAACTCAATTTGATTTAAAACTAAGTTAATTTTAAGCTAGTTAGTTAAGAGGCTCACGTGGATCAATAAGATATTGCGATTATTTGAATGTACTTCGATGTCTTTCAAGTGTTCCTCAGAGACGGTTATTTTGACAGATATCTTTTTAATATGTAACGGAGCCGACGAGCTGTGGATTTCTGGGTGTCTCAATTTATGGGACTATATAATTATGTTTTCAAATAGCTTTGATAGCTGATTCAGAAAAAAAGGTAATATACGCTTCTAAATAATGATGTCTGGATACGTATGAATAGTCTTAAATATGCTTATTTATCTATTAATTTTCAGCTTCACGCTGTATCCCAGTGGTAGCCTAGTGTAAACACATTCCGCTCCCCACTTTCCACTGAATTTGAAGTTGAGAAATGAAAAAATAAATATTTAATTTCTTCGAGTGGAAATCGAACCCACAACATATGGCGTTTACAATCACACGCTTGTGCCCCTGCGCCATGATTGGCCTTATTAATTTTAATAAATTAAAATAGACGCCGCGATACAGCGGCACAAGCATAATTGACTAAGTAAGATATTAATGAGTTAAAATCTGCTTATGAAATACATTTATAAACAAAACTTCTAATATATAGATCAATGAAAAAATTTCAACTCTATCAATTTATGTCTGCACCTATACAAAATATATATATGGGAATATAAAAAAATTTTTTAACTAATAAATCTATTTTTCAAGCGTGTTTACTTAATCCTATTGTTAAAAATTAAACTTATTTCTTCTGTGTTACGCAAGAAAAGGCAAGTCGGGCACCATCAGACGCGACGGTCAGTGGATTACAGGCGCTTGTAACAGTGACGTAACGGTCAGCACAAACCTGAGCGACGCTGATACCAAATTTGAACTTCAAATTTTACGGAAGACCAATCACGATAATTGGTAAATGGCAAATGAATCTTCCATTTACTTGGTATTGGTCTAAAACTGGACAAAAAATTGAATACCAGTTTAAGTACTGCGGTTCATTGCACCTGAGAAGGGTGCCTATTTGTCGTTTAGTCTCTTTTATAATTCCCATAAGAAGTTAATTGTAACATTACACATTTCACATCAAGGATCGAGAATATCGATTTAAAACAAAACAGTGTATTTCAACGCGCCATTTTTCCATTACAATATACGATTTATCGCACGATATGACACAAACGTTTATTTAAAAGGCTACGCTAAAAACATTTTTAAGGTAAACTCAAGGTTAATTACAGCATCAGCACAGTGACAACCCCTGTTACGTAACATACTTCCCGCGCACTCCGATACAGCCGTTAACGACCGTTCGGTGTGTTTGCTTGACATTGACATCATAATGAATGGCCACTGAGCGGCTGACTCATTCTACCGAAGATAAACTTAGTTTAAAGAGAGAAATTGCAAATACATCTTACAACTTTCACTGATACATTTTTTATGGTTTTGTTAACATTTTCTACTACTAACATATTATGTACAGGTTCTTTACGTGTGAGCCGTATTATTGATTTCTTCAGTCACGCCAGGTCATTAGGAGTTGCAGTCGTAACGCTTGGCGCACTTCCAATATATCCTTGTTGGCTGACCTTCCTTCCGCATTCGAGTCCTGAGCCAATTTCACAAAGCCTTAACGTCAAATTGGAGTCATAAAATCTGGCAACTACATGTTTGTTTTATTATTTATAGCTATCCTTTCAATGGAAGTACCTACATATATTTAAAAATATTTTATATATTTGAAATGAAATGCAAACAAAAATTTTATTAATCCACACTATTTTCGACTTATGGGCTGCCTCAAAGCCAGTGTGTGATATTTAGCGAAACTCAACGCTGTTTCACGAGATATTATTTGGTAGCATTACTCTTAATAACTAAACAAATAAAACCTAAACATGGAGAATAATGAAAAAGCATTTCTATTGAATGAAATATTTACTAACTATTTTTAGCATTTTTAATATTTTCCCTACTTAGGAATGACAAATACTTATTTAGAAAACGTATAAAACTTTGAACGTAGCGGGACGGGACTCAAACGCGACTCTTTGAGGCGCTGGTTCGAGTCGTAAACAGTTATTAAATAAGTATTTACTAATTCTTTACGATATAATGTAATATATTACTCGCATCGCAATATTTCATATGAGTTAGCTAGATCAACAGTCATCACGTTTCGTGTCTAGTAAACGTGTCGAAGAAGGAGTAGTTAAAGTATACGTTTTTAAAACGACTCAGTTTCAATGTGCGGACCACATATCATACGGATCTATGGACAATTCATGTGTCCACTTGGATGTGGTCTATCTCAAAAAAATAGATTTATTTGTATTGACTATTTATTTTATTAATTTTCTATTTATTCATTTATCTTTGCTTGAAGAAAGCACAGCGACGATTGCATAAGACAAAGATTAAGTGCCAAAAGTATATTATTATACTATGTAAAAAAATTTACATTAACTCAACTGATTTCAGTTTATCTATTGGTCGTATTTTAGTGTCAATTATGAAAAACATTAACCTACAGCATTTCTTCGCACCCGAGACCACGTTTTTGCGGTCGCGGCTGGTTAGCGCTTCGTGCTGCGATGGCTACGAGCTCCTCGTGACGTGCAAACCGCAGCTTGTTCAGATCTATTTAAGATATTACACTTTATATTGCTTGCTACTTTTTCTTGTTTAGTTTCATACATGAATTCTTTAGCTAGATAAACTAAGAGAACGAACGTTAATGGTCAGCCTAGGTCTCCTATTTTCCATTCAATAACTTACAATTACATACTATTTTGCAATATTTACTTTAATTGACCACTTATATATTCAGTTTAAGGTGATACAGCCTTAACTAAACCAACAATGAACATTAACAATTTCAACTTGAATATTTCTTAATAAAAACAAAACCTTTTCAATGTGTAAGTATCATGCATGAACAAACATAGACGCTTGCGCATATCACATATCAAAGTGTCCGCCTACCTCGCAGCCCTGCAAGGCCGCGGGCCTACGCCCCGGTTAGAAAGGAAGCTATTGTAATGCTCTGAATCACGAGCAACGACAGCAGTGGGACTGCGCGGAGCGAGTAATGTCAAAACAGCTGGTCTCAAGAATCAGGTGTCAATCAAAAACTATTTTTTTAGAGATGTCCTTCGATACATTTTCCTATCGAATACTATTTTCTTAATAATATTGATACTTAATATCTTCGAAACACGATGTTCTGGCAAAAATATTTCATCTCCTCGAATGGGGATCGAACCCCCAACAAGTCGATTCTACAGTCAGACTTCGTGCCGCTGCGCCACGACTGGCCTAAGTAAAATATAGCATTGAATATACTGAAATACAAATTGTATTTGTAGTGGAAAGCAATAAAGATATGTGTTATATTTTTTCTTTCTGTACATAACGTATAAATAATAAAGAAATGAATGATACGCTCACGTAATACGTAGAAACTTGCAGGTTTATAAGCATTTCTTGAAAGTGTGTTTCAGTAATGGTTTACCACAATATGCTTCTATTTCTGGGTGGTAAAGTAAAGTAAAGTACCTATAATATATTATTGCATTTGCGACGTATCGTTATCTATAACTCTTTACAGTATAATGTTACAAATTATTCATTCCCATGTGTTTTTTATATATCAAATAAAAACAGGCGAGCGCTGTAGTATCCAATGATAGGAGTCATTTCTTATTACCTATTACATATCATATTTGCAACTTTAATACTCGTCTAGAAACTTCGTACTAATTTCATATTAAATGCCAAGTAAAACTGGAGAAAACTGAATTGATTATGTTTCATTTTAGCAGTCTATTAAAAATTCTCTATATCTACTAAACAACTTTAGTACGCAACTAGAATTTAAATAACAAAAATGGTTTAAAATGGTCTAAAACAAGTTATGCCTTGTTCGATAAATGACCACGTGGGAGTTATATTTATATAGTGAGCATAATATGAATTCTAGAATGAAATTGTGTATATATTATATCATTAAGTTATACTGAATAATAAATAATGATAGAAAATTATTATTTAATATATAATACTGTGGGTGTCCAAGTACAAATATTATTAAATCATATTTACATTTAAAAAGATCTGTATTAGCAACGTATCTACTAATACAGATCTTTTTAAATGTAAATATGATTTTTAATAAAAGTTTATTGCACAATTATGGCATATATTAAGTGACGTGATGTGTGCGAACTTTGTCCTTGCATTTAATTATCTACACGATTCACTTGTCATGCCAGTAATCAAATTTAATATCCTATCAAAAACTCTTTGAAATTTCTAATTAATATACAATTCTTTATTTTTAGCTAAAATTCAGTCGTATTACTTCTAAAGAATGTTGCCTAACTTGCGATATATTTAAAGATCTTGGTTTTCAAATAAAGATGTCAGGTGTCTAGCGATCATAATGTCTAGATAATAAAAAATAAAGGAAAATAAACGAGTGTATCTATCGCGCGTCGATCTGTCAACGGCTGTTAACTGTCAACGCGGTAGAATTAATTTCATTTCGTCGATCTTATAAGAGGAAGTGTAGCGTTAAGTTTCGTCGCTCAACACACAATAACTCGAATTCAAAAAAGGGGAAGAGAAGAATGTCTCAACACTAGGTACTCTCTTCGTATCCTTGTATATGGGAGACAAAGCTTAAGCTGAAAATATTTCATGGCACAACCTTAAAATCTCTTTAACCTACCACCCTCAATAAAAAAATGTATTTCTTTGATAAAATTCACATGATTTAGAAGCTGCCGTCGTCTTATCTCCAATATCCATGACGTAAGCGATAAGACAAATCAATCCAAATCTCTACGAGATAATGGTATACAAATAAATATGTTAGAAAACTCTAGACTGTTTCTAAACGCTCTTGAATACTGTTAACTTTGCAGATTATCGTTTTCAAAATCATAACTGCGAAAGTTGTCCGTCCATATTTATCGATAAAAGAATAATAATTTAATAAACTTGCAAATTTAAAAAAAATACGTGAAAGTACATATTTTAAACATCGTAAGAAATTTGTTAAATTTGCATGCATGAATATGAATTAGAGATTAGGTACTCACTAAACACAAAACGTGTTCTAATAGTTTTAAAGTTCAAAATCGTATTAAATTGTTAATCAATTATCTAATGTCAACTTTACAATTTTCTCTCATATCGGACAAAGAGAATATCTTCAAGATGCACTGTTCTCCATTTGCTCGAAGTCTAGATAACGCTAAGTTTAGCCTTACCATACCGTAAAAATAAAAAAAAACGTTTTAAACGGAATTCGTAAACGGCTTGGTGAAGTTCGAACGGGTTGTCTATCGTACCCACAGCCCACAACCAATCATGTACAGCTAGACCCTGTTCCAATGCGCCACGATAACTATACTTGTCGTTACACTAATAAAGTTAACTGCATGTGACATAATAGTATATCAACCTATACAACAGATCACTATATATACTAACTTTAAATTGATGTTTTACATAATAAGACATTACTTTGGCATTCCCACATTTTCGATGAACACGTTCACGTTTAAGAAATACTTATATTAAATATAAAGATAAACATAATGTACGTGGCGAGCGAACGCGGCCATAATCTGTATGCGTTTAGTTACGTCACTGACAATTTCTTCAAATCATCTATTAGAACAGGTTGCCTTTTAACGTTACGAGAACCCGGAGGCAGCACGACACATCCCCGCTAGTTAAGATAAGTGTACAACATTATTACAAAATGTTATTTTAATAACGTAGAACTGATTAATGATATTATTTCATTTATTGTACTGAGCGCAATAACATCGATAATTCACATTGGAAAATATCATTTGTCGGACCAAATTATAGACTTGGGTCTTGGAGAACAAGAAAGTTGACCATTAAGATCGGTTCGGTATTTAGAGATCCTTCGTTAGCGAGTATAATTTTCTTTTTTTTCTTGGGATTAAATTATTAAATAATAGATTTAATGTAATAACACACGTTTTAGAGCTAGAATTGACTTTTGTAGCTTTTTGAATTCCCTTGTATAAACTCCCGATTTTTTTATATATTATGTTAATCACGGAGCAAAAGTTACTCACATCGATCACTAGCGACACGGAAGTACAAATGTACAAGGTAAATTTTAAATTCGTATTTTGTGGTTATGATCTCATATAGAATTAAAAATTAAAATCAACTTATTAATGAATGAATTAATTAATAATTAAAATTATCTGACGTCTTCGCTTTGTTGGCACGAGTCAAAGTGGAAATACCTAATAATGTACAGCTACACCTAGTATGCCCTTAGATGTTATATGATAATTTGGTTATATAGAGAGAAGAAGCTCGGAAAGTAGAAACGACGGTTAAAGCATATTTTTAAGGAGACTCAAACTACACTTGAATCACAAGTCCCAGGAACTGCTCTGAACTCCTCACCCTGCAACGTGGTGGGACCAGCGCAGTGAATCCACAGAATAACAAAAAGGTTTTTCAATTCATTCTTTACCTACTACTTTTGTACATTTATACATTTATATTTTTTTTTTTATTGTATTTATCTATTCTTATATATATCTATTCTTGGGTGTACAATTAATTAAAGAGTTAATTATGATTATTATTACTTTTTCGTCACGGCAATCAAAAAAACAACTCATTAAGTTACACATCACTCTCTCTTACTAATATTATAATGTAAAAAAAATACATTTGATAATTATAATTGCAAAAAAAACCCTTTGCATTATTAAATTTATTTATTATTTCCAAATCACATATTTCGGTCAATCCACTGAACCGGATCCGAGATCGTTATATAATAACGCGGTACACAACAACACAATAATGAGATTTTTATATAAATTGATGAGCCACGCGCAGCCAAATTATTATGACTTATGATCGGAATGATAACAGTGACATTTTTAAGAGTATTGCGCGCCTTTTGGTTGTCGTTTAGAAAGCGCTTGCTCTATTCGTTAATGATTTATTTTTACATTATTACTTAAATTGGACGCTTTGTTGCTGTCGGTGGGTATACGAGTATGTATAGAAAGTATGAAATAATGAGACATCATTTGAAATCACGAAATCACTTGTCTGCATCGATAGATCTCACATTCGATTCTATTAAAATCTAATATTCGTGCATAATACAAATTATCTTAAAGACGTAATACCTATTGAAGTAATAGTATCCCGGAACTAGGAATAATGGCAGAGAGAATCAATAGATATATCACCCCATTTTTCACACTTATTTAGACATTTTCCGTCCTAATAAGGACGCGTCCAATAATGGCTCTGATTCACCAATACCATAAATAGAAATATATCTCTGGAAAAGCTATGAACCAAAAACCAATGTGCTTAGCGAGTTATGAAGCTACTCTAGCTCTACCTACCTCCATGGCGTGTAATGCGTATTTATGATGAGATCTTATCACTACGAATGTTACAATACACCAACAAAGAAGATGATGATTTTCGCATTATCCTAGCTTACATAAATAAGGTAGTGTTTTATCAGATCAATACTGTATAACAATTATTTTAAATATGTTGCATTTTAATATTAACACTTCTTATGATATAATTTAATATAATAAAATTTAATATTTATGTTAATTTTTGAATTTAGACATAGCATAAGTAATGTAAGTTTTCTTTTAGTTTTACAGATCTATAGGCAAAATTTTAACCTGGATAAGAGCCTATGAAGTATACCTATAGATGATATAGAAAAGCAAATGCGAAATTTACTAAGCACAATAGCAATATAAATATTGTCAGTCGGACACATTCCAAATCAGTCGCAAAAAGTTTTTTATCATTAATGTATAATTAAATTAATTATCTTGAAGGCATTGTACTGTACTAACAATTTTGTGATTTCCCGTCGTTGGCGAATCTTATCGAAGCAAAGGTCGTTCAATAAGTGATAAAAACAAGAATAGACTAACACATACAAAACTATTACGTGTACGTATCGTACGTACGTATTATATGTCAAAGATAAGAAAAAAAGTATCGATAGAATAATATGCTTAGGGAATGATTTTAATATGTTCATTTATAAAATATTTTATATTTCTTTATAGATCTAAGTAAAATTTTGTAAAATAATGTAAAGTTAAAAATATAATTTGCTTATTATAGATATTGATTGTATGTAAACGACAATGTAATTAATATATATGATAAGGATATTAGATATAATAATAAATTTAAAAAGTGTACGGACCAAGTGTCTGTAGTGTTAAGAAATAAAATAAAATAAAAAAAATATATATTTTATAAGCATCAGTTAGCTGAGTTTTGAATTGACACCAGTGCGAAGAAATGAAAATATTAAATTTTTCTTTTTCTGGAGTGGGCAACGAACCCACAACCTGTCGCGTTTACAGCCATACGTTTGTGCCACTGCACCACGACTTATCATAACAAGTATTCACATAAAACACGTATAGATAAATTAATTGGCAAAGGTGTAGTGTCGCGTGCCGCGGCCGGTCTAAGAATGTTGCATGCACCGGGCATGCCGCCACGCGGTACAGACGAGCCGATAATGTGCTTACTTTATTACACATTATTATAAAAATATATTGGACACCTTTAGTTTATAAGATCTAGGTAAGTAAGGTAAATTGTTATCTAGAGATAGTCAGGTATACCTAGTCGAGGTCTATAGACCTCGGTTGGCCTTGGAGAAAAGAGTAACGGTGATAGTGGAGAAATGCCACGTAAAAAACTGAAGAGTACGAAGCAGAGCAAAAGATATGTATGAAGAGGTTGAGATGAAAAGGTATTCAGAGACCGTAGCTTATGGCGCTCCGTTCTGTCCTCAGGATAAAAAGAGACTCAAAAAAATATAGACTTCAATCGCATTGTTGAATTTATATAATATTATTATATGTGTTTTCATATATAACTTTAAATTAGAATATTTTGAAATTAAAACTATTTTTTTATTTTCTTTATAAGTATTGGTTTTTAGGATATTTTTATTAGTTACTGATACGAGGATACAATTTAAATTTAGTCTTTAAAAGCTTCATCTAAGGTTAAATAAAAATTAAATAAAACGTAGCAAACGAAAATAATTTCCATGGTAAATAAAGGTGAAATAACTCACCAGATAAGGCGCGCCGATATGTTAGTAAGTTGGCGAGGAAGTGATAATTGGCAAAGATGTCCCGTATACGGGTACACTAACTACTGTAACGGTGGGTCGTAAATTCTACAAAATACACTGTTTCTTTTTAAAACTAGCAAAATTATTTTTTTTCAAATTTTTAAACATATGTTAACTTAACTAACTTAAGACATAGTATACTCAAAATAGTAAATTTGTATAAAATAGAAAAAATATACTGCTTTATCAATTGAGGCAGTGTGAGCGCGACGGATCCTGATTCGATTCCCACTCGGAGGAATCAATTATTTAAGATTTTAATTTCTTCACTCTGATAAAAGGATAAAAAAGGAAAAAAGCATGACATAGTACGAAGCTAAAAAAACGTGCCAATTTAAATATCATTTAAATATTAATATATGTTTATGAGTGTGTCTATTTACGTACTATTAGCTTAGCAAATACTTTTACCAACAGTTAATTATAATTCTAATTTATGTAGATTAGTTCTTACTTTGTTTGACTCGAGCAACTCCTTGTGTGCAAAATACGTAGTGTTACAAAAGTAAAAGTAACTATTTCAGTTTGTCTATTACTGTTTAATAGCTATACTTTAGAGTTTAGATGGATTTAGAACAAATTAAGTTGGAATGGAACTGTAACGATAAGAAAAAATTGTCTTTATTAATCTTTCATAAATATGGTGTATTTTCAACAGATAAAATAATTTTTAAAAAAGTGTGGAACGGAATGTCACAAAACTAGTTTCCCTCTGCCTATACTACTGTGTGCGGGATACAGCGTGAAGGTCATGTGATAAAATAATTATTGTTATTAATACCGAAGAGTGACATATTTTCAAACAATAATTCTAAATATTTTTTAAAGTAAGAATTTCAAACAGAGCAAACTTAAACAGTCCAAATCCATTATAAAACAATGGACAACAATTTGTGTTAAAACATCATCATATTACGTAACAAATAACAAACAAAACAAGCCATTACAGCAGGAAGTATATCATTTATCTCCTGGAAGTCGAACAGGCTGCAGCCTACGCGAGGATATCGATCGTGTGGCCTTGAAGCCAGGACCCACCCTATAGCCAGCTCGACGCCTTACCACGTTTATACTTGGCAATGTTAGGCACACGTGCTTCGTATTTTTAGCCTCTGCTTTGTTGCGGGTTAGGCATTAGTTATCTAGTGTTAGAGCTCTCCGTTTGTATCTTTGTTCTTATATTTAAGAAATTGTGTATCTGTATCACTAGGTTCCCTCTGTCTACCCTGCTGTGTGCGGGATACAGCATGGAGCTCTGTACCTATAAAGGCAGCTCGATTCTAAATCTAAAATATAAAAATGTCATAGCCGTCCCAATATAATTATATATATTTTTTATATTCATTTACCTTATTTTTACAGGTTAAACAAAAATTTAAGCGCTACCATCAATTGCACCCATTTAAAATTATTCAAGTAACAATACCTACAATTTTATTTATTTACAGAAATAAACAAACATACATATGTAAGTATGAACTTATATAACATTAATAATATATAACTCTTTTATTCCAATGCTAAGAGCTAACTAAGCTCATTACTACGACAGAGGTTGTGTGTTCAATATCCGAGTGAAGTAAATTAATAAGCGTGTAATGCAGTTTAGTCTTGTAAAAGCATGTATATAGATTTATATTTATTTATACAATAGAAATGCTGTCAATTATCAATACTTTGAAACATAGAGTACTTTTCTATGATTATTGATTATAAGGAAACCAATAAATCCTGTATCTGGTTATTGTCACTTTGTGACGTCATTCGTCACTATTCTCTGTCTAATAAAAACTTAAAAATATGCACTTTTGGAATTCAAAGTCTATGTTTTTTTTCTTTTCTTTAACAAACTAAAATTGACTAATTTATTAAAAACAAACATTTTGAGTTCAAAATCTACGATAAATATTGTCGATACTTCAAAGATTGTAATTGATACTTAAAAAAACAAATAAAAACATTAGCCTTTTCATTAGTCAGCCATATTGTCGTAATAATTCGTCACAACGATAAACATTACGACTGAGATGTAAAATAAATACGTTAAAGAACCACGGAAATGAAAAAATCAACTACACGTTAAATAACCGTTTTTTTTAGATTTATGAATAAAATACATGTAAATACACTTTATTTTGTTTGTATCTTGTTACCGTGAAGCTTGTTAGCAGCGAGCAAAAATGTTTATTGTAATGATGTACATAAATTAAAATTGATTTTAAATGTACGAAAACAGTTCGACGATAAAGACAGGAAAGTGAAAAACGGAGTGTTTTAGCTCTTGGTTCTCTTAAGAGAGATATGCGTATTGGAAAATAATGTTAAATAAATTATACACATATAACATAGTATATTATACAGAAAACTATTCGTCACTATTACGATAGCGTTATAACATGACATTAAATGAAATAGTTAATATTTTCATTTCTACGCTCTAATGTCGAGGAAAAAGATTAAGTAATGCACACGTGACTTCATACGCCAAAGAATAAAGAGTTATTTCCAATACAACTCATTACAATAATTTTGCAGAAGATAAAAAAGTAGAAGTTGCTTAAATATAAAAGCAGTCTCAACAACAACAATATATAAAATGGAGTCTTTTGTATAGACTTGGTCTTATTTAATTTATTATTAACGTCTATATTTAGTATTAGAAATAATTTGACCTACACTATTTTTTTTTTTAAATTTATTTACTGAAATATAAAATAAAATATCCCTTACATCCAACCAACATATAATTGTATCGAACAATGAAAATACAGAACAAAAGCTTGTGTAAACAATAGTAGCCTTTAGGCTGCCATTAGCTCAGCCATAATTTAAAGGTTGACTTACCAAAGGAAGAAAAAATATATATTATTATAAAGTTACTAGATTCAAATTTGTGAAATCATAACCTAATTACTTTATTGCCATATAAAATTTAAGAAACATGATAGCTTACCGAGTTGACCAAGTATAGACGTGTGATTTAGAAGCTAGGCGGACAATCTACACGAATCATCTCTTAATTTTGCCTCGTGTTCACCATTTAGAGGAAGTTGTGGGCGAAGTTGTCATATGAACTGATGTAAATCACATTTTTAAGGTTTTACTTTAAAGTTGCAAATCTTAGATTATATACATTTCAATAAAATAGTATACGTTTTAAATATTTCATAGAAATGATATGTATAAAAAAACAAGTTAACATTACCATTGAATGAAGAGTCGAATACTTTCAAGCGTTACTAGACTACCTGGCCTGGTCTATTCCGAGAAGCACGTACGTTCGACAGGTAGATAATATATTGAAAAGGCATACAGAATCTGTAACTGGTTTAAAATCTATAAATACACAAAAAAAAATAAGAGAGCGAAGCCCATTGTCATCGGTTTTTTTAAACGGAAGCCGTTCTTTAAAAGGCAATTTTGTTTATAGGCCGCACGTAAAAGATATTTCTCTATGTAAATCAATTTTATTTGCCATCATCAAAGATGCCGCAACTTTTCAAATTCTAGTGAATTGGGATTTATTATTTGAGGCCGGTCGTGGCGCAGTGGCACAAAGTGTGACTGTAAACCGACTGGTTGTGGGTTCGATCCCCACTCGAGGAGATGAAATATTTACTTAAATTTATATTTCCATTTCTTCGCTCTGGTGTCGAGGTGAAGCGCGGCGTTGAGTTCTGCCACTTAACACGCAATGCCTCCGTAATTCGGCAGAAAGTGGGGAACGAAGTGTCTTTCACTACGTTCCCTCTGCCTACCCTGCAGTGTGCGGGATACAGCGTGAAGCTGATTTATTATTTATAATATTTAAATTTCGTTTGTACCGGTACAAAAATGTGCATAAATAAATAAATTATATAGAATAGAATAGTCTTCTTTGCACACACAAAAACCATATAAATGAAAAACAGAAACATAAAAAAGTAGGCAAAGGGAGCTGTTATTGCTTCGAGTGGAGATGACTCGAGATATCAGACAACCTTTGGTAAATAACGAGATATTTGTAATGAAGAAAAGGGGAATACAATAAAAAAATGAAATGGAAATTTGATAATACAATAAATAATATAATACAAGTACATATAATATAGGTACTATTATATGTAATATACTTGTTATATATTATGTGACAGTCAATCAGAAGGAAAGTTCAAAATTCACTTCATCTGAAAGCAAAGCAGATGACAGAATAACTAGGAGCGCATAAGTTGCATACAGGTACCCATTACAATGAATAATTACGAAATGCACTTTGCACACGAGCGTACGTCGCGCTCGAACTATTTCCGCGCGTAACGCTCGTTCAGAGTTCGTCAACTCGCGATTCAAATTCAAATGAATGGGAAAGTTGAAATTACTTAGTTTTATCATATTTTTTATTTCTGTGCATTTAGAAAAAACTAATTTTTAGGATAAAACTTTTATTTTTAAGGCACAATCGTGTAACTGTAACGCGAAGACTGTAGGTTATATTCCCACCGGGGGAATAGATAAAATATTGGTACTAGAACCAAGGCAAAGAGCGTAGCGATGGGTGCCGCCACTCGCCACCTCGAAAATTGCCCTGCTCAATACAGGATACAACATAAAGGATACAACATAAAAATTTAAAGGAATACATCACTGAGGACGGAAAAAAATAATTATAACAAAGTATTTTTGTGTCATAAATTTAGCTTTAGCTACACTACAGATTACAATAATAATAATAACCACTTATTAACTTCTAACAAATATCAAAGTCTAAGAAAATTGATGTTAAGGAGGAAAAATGCAAAAACAGCATACACTATTATCTTCATTTTAGATGACAGCGTGAATGCTTGGGATGAACCACAAATATCACTACAGTATAATAAAAAAGTTTTTCTACTGTATAATATAATTATGTTTCTCTTGAGTTATCGTGTGAATAATGAAAGAAAACAAAGGACTGAAACGCATAAAAACAGCGACAGCGACGGAAGCGACATTGAAAAGCAGGTCACTGATAACCTAGCATTTAACTGTTTTCATAAAAAACATCTTATAGCAGGCATTAGCGGGCTGGCTGTTTTATCCGATGACAAGCTGTTTACTGAACTTTTATAATATAGATTTTCTTATTTATATCTATGCATATTTTTTGTATAATTTATATCCTGTTATATGATCTTGTCAGTATTTCTATAAAATACATTCATTTATATAGCGTATGTGACTATTTATATGTGTAATTTTAACTTTTTAGCATATCATTTCTAAGGTACTATTATTATTGTTACTCTTAAATATTTAACCTAACCTAAAATAATAAAAATATTGTTTATAGTAAATAAAAACTTAAATCACGCTTCTTTCAATAGAACACATTAATAAGATAAAATATAATAAACACTAACTCGATAATCACCAGTAAGTATCATCAGTCATCAGACCAGTTCGAATCTATACCTATTGTCAATTTTCATGATGATACAACAATTAGAAGTGCGTGTAATCCAGATTCTTAGATTTTATTACACAGTTATATATCGACCTAATAAAAGCGGGTCAACAAATGATATTAATATTCATAAATACTATCAAGTTTATATTACGGAAACCATACAAAGACAGGTCAAACGCAAGGCTAGTCAACTCCAAACAAAACAACAGCGTAAATCACAGTCAGTGTCGTCTGTCGCGTTACATTTCACAAGGCAGCCGGCTAATAAATTCATTTAGCGGCAAATAGGTCAGTACACAATAAAATGCATATAAAGCTGTTGGACCGGTCGAATTGCATCCGTAAATAATAACCGATGGCGAGATGGAGACGTCAGCGGAGATCGGTGTCACACTCCTAGATACATAGAAATGGTTGTGCGACACCAACGTTTATTGGAAATGCGTCCTACTATTTTAGCGAGTGGACTTTAATAGTACTTTCATATCGGCTTTTAAAGTATTATTTGCTAACTTTCTATGTTATAATTGAATTGGCATTGAAGATATATAAGAAAATATATAAGAAAAAAAAATACAAAGGTTCAAAATGAATGTGATGGTAATCAAGATTTTGTTGTTGTGTAATATTTTTCTTTTCAGGAAGTATAAAATACGCTTAGTTATAGTATATCGAGACGGATCTGTGCGTTGTTGCGCATTTTTACATTATTGGTGTAACTAAAGACAGTTTACAGAAGTATTTTTATACTGACGGCACCATACGATTAAATTAGAATAAGGAAGTGTGAAGCGGAACATAATAACGTGATTGTTTTTTACAAAAAGGGTTATTTTTTATTTATAACAAATAATATTTGTATTTTATAATAATAAAATTAAATATATATATATATATATATATATATATATATATATATATATATATATATATATATATATATATATATATATATATATATATATATATATATATATATATATATATATATATATCAATTACACCTTTGAACTCTTTACCACAACAAATATAAAGCCGTATTTTTTAGATTGAAAATACAAAGCAATAATTATTATAGTTAGTGTTTAAAGTTTCTCTGACTACAAATTTTCTCCTGAATAAGATCCAAACTACCGACGATCGTTAATTTTTTTTATGGAATAAGATAACGCAAACGAGCGTACGGGTCACC
Source organism: Heliconius sara (assembly GCA_917862395.2). Taxonomy (NCBI): domain Eukaryota; kingdom Metazoa; phylum Arthropoda; class Insecta; order Lepidoptera; family Nymphalidae; genus Heliconius; species Heliconius sara. Next base: position 9,300,479 of record OU860780.1, on the reverse strand, counting down.
TGATGCGTTTACTAAATAAATAACTAATAGTAAAAATATCAATACAGCTATTTGTTATTATTTAAAAATCAATGTCGTCATATTTACCGCCAATCTCCAATCATTCAGTCAATTTTCATTAGGCGACAAAGGACAATTTTAGTGGTAAAAACTTTAGATAACTTATCACAAGGTCGTCTAAAACCGTCAGCAGATAGATATTGCTTATTTAGCGAAACAACGAAATGTAGCAATACATATTATGTACCTACGATCACACGCAAAACAATATGTGTTAGGCAACAGATTAAAAATAAATGTCAATGTTATCTATATTAATAAAGATGTTTCATTATTAGTTGAGTAAAATAAATTGCATAATGAAATTATATATATTTCAAAATTTATTTAAAAGTTAGAATGAAAATTTGTCGCTAAAATAGCATATCATATTATATCATAGTATTAAATATTCGATAAAAATTGACATTACCCGTGTGTCCCTACGTGTCCGACAACGTGAATTTGAAATAAAGTTATATGGACGTATACTAAAAGGTCATTTTATGTAATAATATTATGATCAGCACAAAAAATTCCTGTGCTACAAAATATTAATACTTGGTGGCTGTTTAAGTCTCTGAATTTTCCAGGAAATCCACTTTTGAACTATGTAATGAATAACTTTGTAACATTGTTATAAACTGTTTTATAATACGTTAATATACCTACATAATATTTTCATCGTTTCATAATTGCTTATTTTTTACGTTATTCTCTGGGTAATTTACGATATACATCGATAAGTAGACAATCGTAACATAAATACAATGCGTTGGGGAGTTTGGGTTAAGTGAACGTAACTAACCTCCTGTATGCAGCAGTGTGCTAGGGTGCACAGTGCCGTCCTTGTGGAGTAGGACGTGTCCTAGCTCCGTGGGTAAATAGTAAGCGTTCCCCTCGTCCAAGCATTTCTGGTAGCAGCGCGAGGCCTGGTAGAAGAGGGCCCACGCGTGCTCCTCACTAATATTAGAGTTGAAGGCCTGGAGTATCTGCTGCAGCGTGAGGCAGTCGGCGGCGTCCAGCGCGACCTCGGTCCCGCCGGGCGCCCCGCTCGCTTCCTTGCGCATCATCGCGCTACCCCGCCGCTCCCGGGCCCATCATCGAATCACAGCACTTACAAATATACAAAATATCACTGCACCGGTGGAAACTGTCAATTTTTTACACTAAAAAATAACGGCGAAACAATTTTTATGCCCAAAATCATAACAAAAAGCGTGTACTGTCAACTACACCCCGAAACGTCACTGTCAATGTTGAGTGAAGTGGGTGGTGTAATATTTGTGCGTTGTTTTCGCGAGAGCGCGTGCGCGGGTCCGCGGCGGGCGCCACAGTCACATGCACTGTTATCGGCGGCTCGGGCCGAACTAGCGACTAGCGAGACTCGAGAGCGACTTGGCGAACGCGAACAGTGGAGGCACTTCGCAGTCCCTGCTCGATCGCCAGCTGAAGCTATGGGCTGGAAGATACCCTTCAGTTGAGGCTCTGAAATAAACTGGCTGAAAGTAAACCGTAATATATTCTGAACTTTTTATACATAACAAATAATATGCAAGAAAGCCAACAGCTGTTTACTCTACACATTAAACAACAATCAATTAATGAACGAAGTAAACAACAAAATATTTGGATTTTTCACGGACTTGTTAATTTTATTTATTGTTTACTAAACAAACAATAAGCTTCCGTAATGAGTTTTCAGTGATAAACCAGAAAATATCGATTAATGAATTGTGTTTTAATTCTTTTTAAAAGCCTCATTTATTTTGAATCTCATAAGTATTAAAGAGACTCAATAGAATATATATGTCCCAATAACCTCTATATTACACTACAGCTTTACGCTCTGGAGCCTGACTTAATAGAAAATATCTCTGGAAACCTACTTAACAAATAAATAAAATCTCTGCGTCCATATTAATAATCAGAATTACAGATATGAGCTTATTAAAAAATAATAATTTTGTGTAAAGTAAAATATCTGCTTTAGACGAAAATATGCCAATCAGAACACTAGATTTACTTCAACCGACCCCACTAAGCATCAAATATGTAAAGATAAAAAAATATATATTATTATAAATTTACAAGGCTTAACTAAGGCCATCATGGCGCAGGGGCGTAAACAAGCGTGCGACTATAATAGCGACGATTATGACTTCGATTCCGTCTCGGGGAAATGAAACATTTACATTTCCCCGCGCGCGCATATATATATATATATATATATATATATATATATATATATATATATATAAGGACTTGTTCTGACTGACTGAGGTAAGACGCGCGCACAGCCGTAACCGCTGTACGTAGAAATGTGAAATTTGGACAGAGGTTATTTTTATAATCTGGTTGAAAGTTTGTATGGATTTTTTTTTAAAACAGCACCGATTTTTATAATTTTTTTCTGACTCTTTAAAATATTTCATTGAACACGTGTTTCTTAGTTTGTTAGAATTCACCCCCTAAGGGTTCAAATAAGGGGTTGAAAGTTTATATGGAAAAATCTTTAAATCGCCACCGATTTTTATAAAAATTTAAATTCAGACTATTAAAAATATTTTATTGAACACGTGTTTCGTTTTTTTAGTATTCTAGTTGATTAATATGATCCTACTAGGCTTAATCAAGTTCGACTATATGTAGATATAAAAATTCTTTATTTACTCAATCTTATCTTATGTTTATAACATAAAAACTATTACACTAGAAATCAAAAGATTAGCGTGTTTCGTTTTATTAACTTTCCTCCACAATCTGTATCTTATTAATAAAAACATTTAGGTACTTTAATTATTTACCAAATATAAATAATAAAGACAGCATTTATTAAATAAGTTTGAACGTCATGTAAGTAAATAAAAAACAGCGAAGAAATGAATATAATATAACTTATTTTATTTTCATTTCTTTGTTCTGGCAACATGATAAGTGCCACGTTGAGTTTCGCAATTTAATATCTCAAAAATTGGACGGAAAATGGGTAGGCTCCCCCTGCTTACTTGTTGTATACGGGATACAGCGGAAACCTAAAAAATCTCAAATGCAAGTCGGACACACCCAGTGAGGGTTCCGTACCAATTACTAATTCATAATTGTAAGTGAACGGGAAGTACGTACAATCTTGGACACAGAGTGCCTTAACTAAAAGATACTTTGCTTACCCTGCTATGCAGAAAAAAAACAGTTTTATTTTTGTTTGATCTTTTAGAAATAAACATAAGAATAAAAAAAATAATAATTATAATCTTCAACGTAATAACTGCATTCTAGATATAAATACATTATGCGATATGACCGCAAAAGTGATACTGCGGAAATAATAAACCACGAAAAGGAATAAGACGGTCGATGTTTTGTGATACAGTTAAATCTCTTTCCGTCCCAAACCAGTTTTGATAGTTGATAAGCCAATAACACCAAATACAAAACACTTGCGCTTAATTTTTTTTCTAATAAATTACTTGTAAAAGAGGCAGAGAAGATTTTCCAGTGTTTTAATAAGACTATATATCGTGTAAACTCCATATTACGTGACTGAAGGACTGTGCTTCTTTCTTCGTTATTGAGAGTATTTTCAATAACGAAGAAAAAAGCATAGTCCCTTCAAACATTTACTTTGTCATTAAGCGCTGAAAAGAAAAATCAGTTGGCTTATTTCTATTAGTACTCTATAATTTTTCTTTTACCATATTATATCTTTTTTACACTGTAAAAACGCAATAAGCTGTGAGATCGAATCCCGCTCGAAGAAATTAAATATTTAATGTTTTCATTCCATCGTTCTTGTAAAGAGGCAAAACGCGGCGTTTAGCCCCGCCACTCAACTCACAAATACTCCAAAATTCGTTAAAAAATGGGGAACGAGGTCATCACACTAGGTTTCCCCTGTGTACACTGCTGTATGCGTTATGTAGAGTGAAGCTAAAAAATATATTTAATAATGCACACTTCATTTCATACTATAATTATATCTATGATTCGCTTGCAAGATTTAGATAGCGTCCTTTTACCCACCTACCACATTTAATGAACAAAACTTAAAACGTATTTGTCGTTAGAATAAAATACGAAAACACATTATATTTTGCAACTACAAGTGCCTCTACAGAAATTTAAAGTAACTATTAATAACCTAATAAGTTGATCTAATAAGCTAAACATATAATAACTCTATGAGGAAACTTTTGAAGGATAAATATGAGTGGAAATAATCTCAATTCACTTTCACGCAGGATAGCTATCTTTTAATACTGAAACGACATTTGACATTGATAAACGAAAATAGCAACTATTGAGTTTTTTGTCAGCTCTTCTCAGCAGAACTGTGTTCCAACGACACGACGACGGTTTAAAAGTTCTATCCGCTTGTACATTTTTATTAATACTGGACTGACTATGGACCCTTTTTTTGCATTCTCATTTTTGTCATTTTATTTTGTAGTCTCTTTTACTTCTATTATAGTTATTTTATCGTTATTAAAAACAACCGTACCGAACGACGAACTACATGTAAAGTATAGATTAAAAGTAGTTAAGTAAATTTTCCTCGACCTCGGAATCGATCCTACGATCGATCGGCCACTCTTGCCACTGGACTGAAACGAGGTCAATATTGCAAGGCTCACAACGGAACACTGCTCAAGATATATTTTATGATATCGAATTTCTAGAATAATATAAATATTACAATTTTAATTTGGTTAAGCTTTCGAGTCCATAAAAGTAAATTGTGACTTATTCAGTGACAAGTTCAAAGGCAATATGATTTCAAACGAAGATTATTAAATTTTTTTGATTATCCTCCTCACTTCAATCAGTTAATAAAAATAAATAAAGAGACATGCCCTTACAAACTATAAAAATAACAATATAATGTGTACCTATTTATTTTTAGTTATGGTAATGTGTTACGAAAATAAGCGTAAATTCACGTCGAGTTTTTTATTGTCAATTATGATTGAAAACTAAATAGATTAGATTTTACAACTCATAAACAAGTTAGAATGTATGTAGATATAATTAAGAAGGAACAGCATGATGTCTCACACAGAAACATTGGCTTAGGAAATAGAGGTTCCCTGAGTGACAACAGAACCCACAACCGTCGCGATCTAGATACACGTGTGTGCCCATGCACCACGACAACCTTAGTAAATATATTATTTTATATAACCTAATCATAAGAAACTGGCTTCACTAATAAGACTATCTATATATTAAAATAAACAAAGAAATGCACTAGATATCATCAGTGACATTAAATGTACTACGTAAGGTGCTGCATTCCTGTGGAAGGCATGCGAAGATAATCCATAGAACAAAAACCTAACATAACTATAGGCCATCAGCTGTTTCATTCAATTACATAGCAACTGCAAGGTTGTCGCGAGCTCGAGTCACAATGACTAGAGTTTTTGCTGACATCTGTCGTCTTGGAACTTTAATATCTTATAGTTTATACGAAAGTGATGCAAATGACTTACTAAAATGTGTTATGTTATTTATAGCTTCAACTAGAATAAGAAATAAAATTTTGAATTATTATGATCAGCGTCACGCTCGATACCGCACACAATAGGGTAGGCAGAGGGAATCTAGTGTTAAGACACTCAGTTTCCTAATTTCCGCCGAATTATCGAGGCATTGCGTTTTAAGTGGCGGAACTCAACGCCGCAAATCAAATGAAATATTATAAATGGCGCAGTTACTATACATTTTAAAAACACAACTTGAATGCACATTATAAACATAGGTTCGATTCCCAGGTTACGGAATAAGATTTTAAATAATTATTTTTTTTGGATCTAACAATACATTATATGTTGAAAAACGTCACGTAGCCTAATCTGACGAGCTCGAGAATTTCAGATTAACATTTTGTTTTTACTAATCTGATCCTTTGTCCTAAACGGGCGGCCACATGCATATATGGGGGTCATATTTGGAAAAAGTACTTAACCGACTACAAGGAATCACCCAATATATTAATCTGCCGCGCTTTAATAAATTCCAAAGTCCCCGATTCGAATCCCCTAAAATAATCAAGGTGATATCTAAATATCAAATGAAATTGAGTTTTCATCTAATATTAGTATAAATTAGGGTATTTAAATGATAAACAAATATAATTTGCAATATTTATTTAATTTCAATACAGTAATTATCATAATAAATTTATACCAGTCTCTAAAAATCTTACTTCGGGCCAATGCACCTTAAATTTAAAAAATCTTCACTTACAACAATTTATTGAATAATATAATATACATATTACTAACATTATCAAGTATCAAGTAAGGCATGAATAACCATATCTTATACTTAGGAATGTGTAAAATAAATTAAAACACTAGCTCGTTTGACAAATATCTAAGTCACCTATAGTAATAATTGTAATCAAAAATGTTAATGAAATATCATTATAAAGTTCAATAAACCTGTTACAAAATAATTTAAAATTAAAATTAGTATGGAATTTTTGTCTACTATGAATTTATTCTTCAAAACTTTACAACAATATGAACTTTATTTAAAATGAGTAATTAAAATTTACTATAATAAGAAGATTACTAAAGCATCTATGTAATATATAAATTATTAATACTCGAATAAAGTGTTGTCTCTAGGGATAAGACATCAATATAATAAAGTCAATACTGATATTAAATAATAAATGTATGCTCAGAAAAGTGACATAACTCAATATTGCTGCACTCTCTGGTTTTGTCAAGTCATATCTGACATTCAGAAAATTTCGCACAAAACGCAAAGTTTTTAGTTATATACCTTTCATTCTGAAACTAGGTGTATTTAAATTATATATAGAATTACATTAAGATACGATAACTATTTTTATTTATATTTAATATCGCCTTTTTGTTCCTTTTTAACACTAGCAATTTATAAATAATAATCAAATATGTATAATTATTTAATGAATATATCGCATGTTTAATAATAAAGAAGTAACTTCATTATTTTTATTTTTTAGCCTGCATTCAAAATGGCATAATTTGTATAAAACGCAAAATTTGCATTTGTCAAAGTAGTTTCAGTGTTACTATCATTTCTTATTAAACATACAACCTAATTAGATTCCAACATAAAATTTGCCTACAACATTACTTCTTCTTCAGACTCCACAACGGATCCAAAAAGTTGAGAGGATCTTTCATATCACCACTTTTAAGTCCCGGAGCTTGTTTCATTTCTTCAAAGGATTCTTTGGAAAATTTTGTTTTGCTTGAAGTCGTCGGTATTGCGGGGGATGGCGTGACTGGGGGTAAAATGGAGGCACCGCTCGCTACTGATACCGCTTCCCCGTTGAAATTTGTTGTACCTATAATAATTAAAGGAATGATATTTTCTTCGATCCGCATTCCACATATAGCAAAGAGGGAATCGAATATTAAAATTCAATTTTTTTACCGTTGTATGTTTATATTGCCACTAGAGTGAGGAAATTAAAATAACTGATTTCCATCTAAATTACTTTCATTATAAAGAAATGGAAGAAGTTGAAAAAATATAATAGTAAAAACTGTACTTAAATAGGTTGAGCCGTTTTTGAATAAGCGCACAGACAAACCAACAGTATTAAAAATTATTGTTACATTGATGAATGTCCCCAAATAATAGATTTTTTCATATATTTTCTATGTGCAAACAGCAATGAGTTAGTATTTTATTTTATGGATAAATAATAGGATACTGTTATATGATATTAGGTAAGATAAAGCGTAAAGTTATTAAAATGGCATATATTTTTTCCACTTACCAGAACAAAGCACTCCTTGCACGTAATAAAGAACAGTTCGGTACGCGTCTGCCAAGTACTTTGTGTCTTCTAGAACGTTTGTCCGATGCTTATATAAGTTGATGCAAGCGGCGTCTAACATATCTGTAAATATAAATTACATTTATTTATTGTTAAAAAAAAACTACTTCACGCTCGCATGCAGGGTAGGCAGGAGATCTAGTGTTAAGACACTCCATTCGCGAATTTCCGTGGAATTCTGGACGCATTACGTGCTGAGTGGCAGAACTCAACTCCACGCTTTGCCTCGACCCCAAAGCGAAGAACTGAAAATAATATAAGTAAATATTTTATTTCCTGGAGTGGGGATCCAACCCACAACCAGCCACGTCTACGGTCGCACACTTATCTAGTTGTCGAGCACCCACCCGCGAGGCGCAGGTCCCCGGCGCGCACGTGGCACAGCGCCAGCAGCAGCAGCGCGAGCGCGGCGCTGCGGCCGGCGCCGCGCGCGCACTGCACGCACGCGCCCGCGCGCGCCGCGTGCGTGGCGCGCAGCACGGCGTCCGCCAGCAGCACCAGCGGCGGGCACACCACCCTGCGGGTCAATATATTACATGTTTTAATATTTTACTAATTCTCATTTACTATAAAATCCTACCAGTAGGGTTAAAAATATTCTTTAATTATAGAAAACTATCTTATTTCATATTTACATATTAATCGTATTTCATATATTCAGAATAAGATTAACTATTATAATAAACAAATCAAAACACAAAAACCCATCGCTGTAAAAATGTATTTTCATTTTAAAAAAACAACTCACTTAGCAGGATATACGTTAATCTGATAGTGCAGTACTTTTGACACGTTCTTTCCTTGCGCGATAGTGATGTGTCGCTCCGTCCAGTGAACAGTGCATGTCACTTCATCGAGAGTGACCCGCAATCCTGAAGAGAGTTCGAGACACTGGCCCTTTGCTGTTGGCCAGTAGGCATTACCTTGCATCTAGGATTTGGACATAGTAACACATATATATTGATGTATAAGTTGATTGCGAATTCAAGTTCTGTTTAAATGTCTTATGTCTATATTTACTTCAACACTACTACATATTTATATCTATACTAATATAAAAAACTACTGAGTTTTTATAATTGAACGTGATTTTATAATTGAAGTTCGAATTAAGAAAATGTTTTTGTGAAGAGCCCATTTAAAAAGGAAATCTGTAAGGCTATATTTCATTGCCCAATGAGCGTGCGCAATAGGACATACGCATTGTCGTAGAAATGTAGCAAAAAGAAGAGAGTAAGTCACGCGTATCTAATTAAAAGTTATTATAAACGATCGCATGTAAGATTATATGAGTGTATGTGATATCACGTGTGTATGTGACATCACAAGCGTGGATATGATATCACGTATATGGATGTGATATCACGTATATGGATGTTAAATCACATGCGTAAATATCATTTCACGTGTATGGATATAATATCACATATGTGTATGTGAGATATCATGTGTCGTACATACCTCTATTTCACTCAACAAACAGACAATGCAAGCAATCTTGTTCTCCAACATTGCCTTCCAAAAAATCGTGTATTCGGCTTCGTCTGGACATTTTGATATTACTAAAGGTATGCACCAAGGAGCCAATTGCTAAAAATACATTATTAAAGAACATATTATACATAATTAAACAAATGTATTAAAAGTAAAATTGCATTTTTATTTTGTTCAAACAATTTCTTTTGTCAATATGTATAATTCTATGTAGTTTACAATTAAAACATTTTCAATAAATAGATATAAATTTACTTTTAAAAAAAAACTAAAGGCGGAATCTGGGAAAAAATCCGACCGACGACTTCAACAAAATCATTAGCTAGCTTTTTATGTTTGTTAAGTGTATTAAATTCAAATTAAAATCTAATTTACATTAGATTTTAATAGTACTAGCAAGAACACACAGAAAATATTAATATATTTTTTAGTAATAAGTATCTTTTAGGTGTTATATACGAGGGATATGCTAAAAAAATTAAACATATTATATACAAAATTTACCTTGTAATACGAAGCATTTATATACGCATCGGGATCAGATTCTAAAGTCAATCGAGAGTCATCGTAAGGCACCACTTCAGCCACTATATTGCCGGAGGAATGCTGCATCGCTTTGTTTTTAGATCTACTCATATTTTCTTTTGCCTAAAATATGTATTAGTATTTGCTGTACTAAATTTATCTAAATAAGGTAGCTGCTCTCTATTTTTTATATTTTATAATATAAAAAACAAAAACATTTAAAATATTTAAGTTTGCAATCGCATAAGTACTCGTATATCTCTTACAAAAGGATCCTGTAAAATCTTCAAACTTACAAAGTTATGAAACTATAAAAATAGCCATAAAAATTTTAAAAAAATATTGTTTTTATAATTATTATTGATTTCCAAATATGTAAAATTATTTTAACTAACCTGTACATCTTGGAAGATCTTCCACTTAGCGTCTAAAACAGTTATGCCGCTAGGTGTTCTATTCGTCAACGAATCCGTTAATTTTTGCAGATTCTTTACTTCCTGCGTGAATTGATTCAAGAGACTTGGATCGGAGAATATCTCTTTTTTTGCCGGCCTTTCTATAATTTCTGCTTTTGGCACTTGTTTGATTGGCTCCAATTTAGGTACTGTAGGTTTAACAATGGCTTTTTCGGATATTTGTGGCACTTTTATTTCGGGTATAAGTGGTTTTTGTTCTACGGAGAAGTCAATGTCGGATAAAAGATCAAAGGTCGACAGGTCTTTATTATCTTCTTTGGTTACGGTTTTGGTTTCTGGAATCTCTTTTTGAGTATTTTCGATGGGAGTTTCATTTGCTTTTTGATCGTTTTGCTTCATTTCTTTTGGTTGATTTTGATCGACTCTAGTAGTAGATGAATAATTTCGATTGTTTCCAATATGTGACTGACACGATATAACATTTTCTTGATAATTTTGATTTAAGCTAACATTTGATTGATTCTGATTAACTGCAATACTTGTTACATAATTTGATTGAGAATTTGAGGGGTTGTTTGCATATGTGTTTTGGTCCGCGACATTTTCTTTCGCATTTGTAACTGGAAAGGAAATAATAAATAAAACTAAAATATTTTGTTTTTATAAACCGTTTATTCCCATAAATATCACATTTTTCTAACTACAGACTCTACTAGAGGAACATTAGAACAAATTAATATATTATATTTACGTTAGTATTTACAACAAACTCTTACCTTGGTTGCTAGAATACGTAACACTCGAGTCATGAATCTGTCCAGACTGCATGTAAGTGGAATTGTTCATATTGGCACCATAATTAGTAGTGGTGTCTACAGCTTGGGTGGCTATTGGTATTTCATTTGCCTGATTCGTCGCTGTCAAGTATCCATACGGTAAATTGTAGTATGTGGCATTATTATCAGAGGGCATTTGAGGAATTTCAGAAGGAGATTGAACAGTTTCACAGGCGCCAGCACTTGTATACATTCCGGGCGCACTCCAATTTTGATCTTTTCCAGATTGTTCCACATTTGCATAATTAGAGTATGTATTTTGCGATCCGTAGTTGTAGTCGTAGTTGCCACTCGTAGTATTAAATGTATAGCCAGGATGATTTTGGTACATTTGTCCATAGTTAGATTGTTCTGTGTATTGAGTATTTTGCGGAAATGGCTGCTCAGGATAACTTATCGGGTTTTGCGGATTGAAATTCTGGTAAGTGGGAACATTTGAAGACAATGCTTCACCTTTTACGTGAGATTTTATAGGCTTGTCCAAAGCATCTAATTGGGATAGGTTCGGATCTGGCACATTGTATGTTTGCCCTGCACTAAACGCTTGGGAATTAGTAGTAGTAGTAACAGCGAGGCCATCTGCGCTTGTATATACGTAGCCTTGAGATACATTGTCATATGCAAGTGAATACGGATATTGTTGGTCAGTACTGTACCCAGTTGCTGCCGGGATTGTATTCGAGTTTGGGATAGATGTAGACATGGGATTGGGGATGGAACTCGGGATTGAGTGTGGAATATTTTGCATAGGATTAGAGAAATTTACTGATTGCGGTGCATTTGATATCGGAGTGTTGGTCATTGAATACGACATGTTAGGATTTTGATATTGGTTACTGATATTTTGAACAGGATTTTGCATATTCTGCATAGGATTGGGTATATTCTGTATCGGACTTTGCACATTTTGTACGGGACTCGGAAAATTTTGCACGGAAGTTTGCAAAGCCGAAGCTCCAGATTGCATTGGATTTGGAATATTTTGGGAGGGATTTTGCATATTTTGCATTGGATTCACAACGTTGTGCATGGGAGGACCTCCAGCTTGCATTGAATTTGAATTATTTTGGGTGGGGTTTTGCATATTTTGAATAGTATTAGAAACGTTTTGCATAGCAGGAACACCAGGTTGCAAAGAATTTGGAATATTTTGATTAGGATTCAGCATATTTTGCATGGGATTAGCAACATTTTGCATAGCAGGAACACTAGCTTGCATGGAATTTGGAATATTTTGAATTGCATTCGGCATATTCTGCATGGAGTTTGGTACAGAGTAAGGTACATTTGACTGATGCATGTTTTGTCCTTGGCTTATATTGGTTTGGCCATATTGTTGCATTGGATCGCTAGTGTATGGATAATTCATGCTGTGACCAGGGGGCAGGGGTGACTCTACAAGATTTGTGTTAGAGTTTTGAGCAGCGTTGCTGTAAGTCGCCATGTTTGGCGTAAAGGATTGAGGATATTGAACACTATAGTGCGTTTGAGCATATTCTCCACTATAATTATTAGTCTGCTCAGGTTTAGCAGAAATGTTCATTTGCGCGAAACTCGCATTAAAATCTTGATTAACTTGGTTAAATTGGGCATTAGGATCCACTTGCCCTTGCATATAATGTTCATTATAGTTACTATACTGATTTTGATTGGTATTTTGAGTCATATTGGGATAGGCAGTTGGATTTTGCGAATCGGTGACTGCTGTAGAATTATTTTCTGTGGCGGAATAATAGGGATTGCTATAAATTTGTGGGTCGGCAATTTGAGTGGAATATTGAGGGGGAGTGTACGAACTGTAACTATAGTTCTCCTCGGGCTTGCTATACTTCGTCATGGGGTAAGCGTAGCTAGTCTGTGGGTTGTAAGGGTCAGTATCGGGCGGCGCGTACGGCGTGTACTGTCGGGAGTAGGGATTCTGCATCATTTGCATTCCTTGCGGCATCACTACGCCGTCGGGCATCGGCTGTGTTAGTTCTGTGGCTGTAAATAGTTTATAATTTCCATTTTTACGTATTTTTTGCGGGTTTAATAATAACCTATTTGTCCATTAAAAATAAATAATCTCCGTATAATAGTATATTACCTTCTGACCCAACAGGCGCCGGTCTCACTGAAGTGGGATATATCGATTCTGGATAGTATGCTTCAGTGGGCGTTTGTTCCGCTGGTACTATAAGAAGAAAGTTGTTATTTATTTATATTGTGTATATGTATTTTTTTTTGGTAATAATTACAAAAAAATATTAGCACACATAAATAGGTGATATTATAAATAACTATAAAATAGATTCTCAAACATTTGATATATTTTTCCACCTTATGTGAGCAAAACTCACGTCGTATATTGTCTTTATAGACTGACAAGATGAACATTATTTTTAGTTTTACGTTGTATCTCATTTTTAGCAGGGCAGGAGATTGAAACTATTGCGAAGATACTCGGTAGTCCATTTTTTTTTTATTTTCGAGACATCGCGTGTTCAGTGGTGGCATAATAAAACATAATTATAACTTATAATCATTTTGTAGTCACACTGTTCCCTCCCAGGTGAACGAAATATTTAATATTTTCATTTTTTCTCTATGCAATCAATCATCTAACAAAAAAAAAGCGCGGCGTTAAGTTCCGTCAGTCAACACACAATTTCTCGTGATTTTTTTATATTTTAAAACATCAGTAAACCTGGACCAAATTAAATAGAAATTAAAAAGTTACATAAAAGTTTGAGAAACGGTATTTCTTTGTTTACATGTTGTATCACACCAAAATAAATAAAGAGGGAGAAACGAACTAATTAAATAAATATATAACACATACATAGAAACATTATTGTGTCACATATGTATTATTTGAGTATTATAAATATTTTCTGAACATAAACATAGCCCACCTTGCGGTACTTGCGATCTACCAAGCGATCTATTCTTCATATAAGGCAAGTAATCCTTCAATTTTAGCGTTCCACCACTAGTGGGTGTGGGAACACTGTCTAGGGCTTTGGCAGGCGCAGACGACGCGGCAGACGGCGCGGCCGGCGGTCTCTGCGCCTGGCGCTGCTCGTGCGAGTCGCGCTCCTCGCGCTGCACCTGGCACACGGAGCGCGCGCGCGCCGCCAGCGCCGCCACGTTGTGCGCCAGCTTGCGGTAGAACTCCAGCCCCTTCTGCGACTTGCCCAGCAGCTCCGCGTGCGTGTCGTACGACGTCGTCAGCGCTGCACACCACACATACACGAATCATATCCATCTACAGTTAACCAAGTAAATTGATGGTTGTCATTTTTACATAAAACAAGTAATGCTAAATAATCACCATTTATAAGTCCTTCCCGTTTTCGGAGTACATCGGACAGCATTCGCCTCGACTCACCGTACGCAGCGTATAGCGACGTTAGCTTGTTGATTATGTTCTCTTGGGCGGCTAGGTTTTGTTCTATTATTTTTACCTATACATAAGAAATATAGTAATAATGAAAATTATTTATTGAAAATGAAGTAAAAAGAGTTATTGAAATGAATCAATACACAGCTCTATAAAAAAATTTTCAGATCTATTCAACCTTACAAAGAAATATTGCTGTAAGTAGCTCCATAATTATCAACCTTCAATAGTAGTATATTAAGGAGCCATGTTGTAATTAAATACCTTAAAAGACTAATATTTGTAAACATATATTTAATTAAATAGTTTATAATGAATATTAGTATTTAGAAAAAAATATTCAGCATAGACTCAATATCATGGCTTCATATTATTTCACTTGAAAAACAAGGATGATTTCATCTTTACATTTTCTGTTTCATGTATCAGTTTTCTGTATGTTCTTGATATGACTAAAATCATCATTTAACAGATAAACAGTTAGAATAAATATTGATTTTAAGATTGACTTTCTATTACATGATATTTTTGTTTAAAACATAAATTGGTGTAAATGCATGGTGCATTTCACCATCTATTTTCATAGTCAACCGAGACTGGAATAAAATATTTCAAATGATGGTAACCTCTGCTTGCAGCAGTTATTTACCAGGCAACCATGTGATATAGTGTTGAGAAAAAATAAGGTTTAGTTTACTATATAGTTCACAAAAAAATACATGAGCGCAAATTGTCAATATTAAGTGACATATGTAAAACAGGCAATCCTGGGGTCGCAGCAGACTGAGAGATGGCAACTATTTTTTTTCCTATTCCTTTGAGACTTTCTTTCAAATGGTGTTGGATTTACATAAAAACACATGAGTGCAATTTTTCAACAAAAATGCATTAGCATAAATTTAATTGAAGGTAAGCATCGGCAACACAGCAGCATTTAGGCAACGCTGGTGTAATCTATTCTATCATGTAACATTCTTAAAAATAAGTTTTATTAGAAAAACCTGTAGATTTATGCAATGGGATCTTAAACCATTACATCAGCAACAATTACTATTGGATGTAACTAAGGTCTCCTACAACTTGCGTACCGTGGGCGTGTGCTTGTCGAGCTCCTGCCGGAAGACGTGCTCGGGCGCGTCGTGCGGGCGCGCCAGCAGCACGGCCGTGACGTCGTCGGCGGCGGCGGCGGCGCGCAGCTGCTGCACGAGCGCGTCGCGCTGGCGCTGCATCTCGCGCGCCTTGTTCACCACGTAGCGCATCTCCTTCATTGTTTCGCGGTCCAGGCCCTCTGTTCGCATTCAATATTATTGGTATGACAAATCTAGCATTTTTTTATGAATAAAAAAACCAAATAAACAATGTTATGTTGTGTCCATGTGGCCATGAATCAATCTCCTCCATTGTGGCGTCCATGGTGATCAAATGTACGACTGTAAATATAATGTAGGTTGTGTGTTATTTTTCATACAGAAAGCGGACAACAGAGTAACTCACAAGCTCTCCCTATCTACTATGCTATAAGCGAAATCATTATACAAAAAACCAACAACAGAAGCTAAAAATAAACACAACTCACCAATATTATCAATACTCGGTATTTTACTCTGCAGTATATGCAACGGCTGGGATAACAATCTCAAATTAGCAATATGCAATGTCATAGCTTTATGTAACACTTGGTTACTCTCATTGGTGCGGGCGTGCGCCTCTTGATACTTGTGGTATTCACGAGATATCTCGGTTTGAACTATGGAAGGCGGACGAGGGCCCATTTGCTTTTGGAATTCTTTTTCTTTCATTGTTTCCTCCTGAAAATCATCAATATTATTTGTTTAAACTAGGAGTTACACATACTCAAGAACATACTCAAGAACAACTGGTTTCAATTAATAATCTTTTTTATGTTTTAACAAACATAAAAAAGATTATTGAAATATATATATATATATATATATATTAATGTGGGTACTTTACTCTTTACTTTATATTTCTTGTCTGTCAAACACAATATGCAAAAAATGCTCACCAATAATTTTATTTAAAGCTATTAAGATGTGCAACAAAAGTTTAAATCATTCTTGTACCTGTATTAGACTTTTAATTTCATCCAATGAATGCTCGACGTCACTTATGATCTCAGCAAGACTATTCATAGAATCCACCAAAATTGGAATAATTTCCCCTTTAGCATTCATAGCGGCACACCTGTCGACTATTTCTTGAGGAATTCTATAAATGAAACATACACCTAACATGTTATGTCAAAATTAAAATCAATAGGCGCCCGCGTATTAACACATTACTGGAGGCATACATAATACCATAAATTGAGTAGCAGAACTCATATAGTAAGTATTATTTGTTATACATTAGGTTTGTTCATTAAAAATTTTTAACATCACATAGTACAGATTCATATACATGTTTCTTAAGAAAAGGAATATTGAAGAAATTATAAGCATAA
Source organism: Heliconius sara (assembly GCA_917862395.2). NCBI lineage: Eukaryota > Metazoa > Arthropoda > Insecta > Lepidoptera > Nymphalidae > Heliconius > Heliconius sara. Next base: position 9,283,477 of record OU860780.1, on the reverse strand, counting down.
TAAGTAACGTTTACAAAATTTATTTATAAATACAATTTTACACTTTATCAGACTACCTAACATAATTTTGTTAATATCAAGTATGTATAAGGTGAATGACCATGGGTAAATATAAAATAGTTTTAACAATCTGATAATGAATGAGCCAAATGTATCTTTTATGTATGCAAATGTATGGAGTAATCTTATTATATATTTACTATTCAAAGTAAAGACCAAATCACATTCCGTAAAATTGTATTGGACCCTATTAAGCTCTTAATATCTCTAAATTGGATGAAAGTGGAGAACAAGGAAGTGCGTGATGTCTTTGCCTATACATACTAATTTATATTGAGTTTGGTCTTTCAGTGAAATTATCTTTGTTTAACAATTCCACTTCATTGTGCATTATCTTGTAACTTATAATATATGGATTAATTAACTTCACCATCCAAACCACAATAATCTATAGAACACATCATGAAACTTATAGCTTTAGAAACTTTACATACTTTTGATCAGACTCCAAGACATCTAGTTGATCCAGTTGTAGAGAAGACATGAATTCTGTCAACTCAGTATTTTTTGCATCAACTTGGCTACCTATATGACGTAATAATTTGGCTTTCTCCTCTGAGTACATTGAGGATGCCTCGTGAGCCACCATTGGTACTAAACGAGAAAAAATGTCTGGTCCTGCTACCTGAAATACATAGAATCTTTTCAGCACATACATAATATGCTATTTGAGTTTTAAGTATTATTTATTCTTATTTGTTTTATTTTAGTTTCGTCTACCTTCCATTTTAAAATGTAAATGTAGCTGAACCTAAGGTTTAGACTCATATTCCCCACTTTTTCCCACAAGAAATGTGGGTGCAATATACTTTCTATGTAAAATATACTCATATTTCAAAATATACTGTACCAATTTTGATAAAACTTGGACTAAAATAATTAGCACCTTTTATATAGGTCTGTTTATCACATGTCAAATTGATAGCACCCTTTTTTTGAGTTATATATTAATAAAAATCAGCTTCACACTGTATCCCACACACAGCAGGGTAGGCAAAGGGAGTCTAGAGCTATGACACTCCTTCCGTTAATAGATTACCATATTATAAAATTAGGATGATCTCATTGCAATTTTCAACTAAAAACTTTAAAAACAAACCTCAGTATCATTGAAATTAATAGCCACAGCGCTAACAAGGCACACAGGTTTCAAATCAGATAGCATATCCTTCTCTGGGACTTCTTCATGATATATGAACTCATTTTCATTTTTTGCGGCTTTCCTTTTTCCTTCCACCACATCATTGGTGAATGTTAAAGCTTCTTGAGTTACTTGAACTGGTTCTATATATTTGGATAGTTTTCTTGCCTCACTCAGTTTGTCAACTGCTTGTTGGTAAAAGGCAACTCTTTCACCCATTTTTTGTTGTTCTTCTGCATGCATGCCTAAAAAATGCATATAAATAATTAACTTTTTTAAGTTCAAGAAATTCTTTTGTAATATTAATATCTTGTTGTAGACTGATGTCTGTCTAATTATCATACACTATACTATACAAAATTCTTATTTTTGTTCATTACAACTTATTTACATATATACAATTAATGTATAAAATAAAAAAGATTTATCGTAAAACAAGTTTTAAGTAGATCTGTAATTTTTTTAATACTTGCAGAATATATATAATTTTTTATTACTACCTTGATACAAACACACAATACATCCAATATAGGATAATTTAAAAGATAAGTAGCGATGCCAGTGATTGTACAATTTCGTTCCAATAATCTCATGAATATTGTCAGTGCCAGTAGAAGGACCTAAGTGTGCTAAGGAATTCTTATAAAAGTACATAACTTGAGTTGCCACGGAACCTGGAAAGAATTATTTGAATATGTAAAAAACCTATAGTTTAAGATTATTAACTATGGTTGCCTATGGATTAGTAACATGGTGGTTACCATTTACAGACCCCATGGTCAGTGCACATATGTGCACTTATAGGAAATCTTAATCTAACTAACATTATTTATCATGCAATCTTACAATAGTTTCTACTTTATTAACAATTCATTCATGAAACTTTATATCACAAAAGCAAAGGGTATTGAACCCATAATCTGTCATGTTTACAAAGTCATGTTTGTGTTTCTTTCACCATGACTGGCCTAGAGAGACAAGAAACTAACATAACATGTTTACGAATAAAGCTAGGTTGATTTTTTTATAAATATTACAATTACTGTAGCATACAAAAATATATATATATTTTCAAATAGAAAAGACACTAAAGTATTTCAGTATTTAAAATGGTCATTAAATAATAAGTCATACCAATAACACTAGGTTTTCTTGTGTCTTGTATACTTTTATCTAAAATGCACTCTTGAGCTTGGGCAAAACAAATTTCTTGCAACAGCTTAAGTATATCACTCGATACATCAGCACCTGGTGGCTGTGGATACTGTTCTCTCAGAAACTGGAAGGCCCATGCAGCATGCTGGTAATGCTGACATGCAGATTTAAGACTGTCTGCTATAGTTCTAGGTTCCGAGGAACCAAGCTGAGTATGTAATGCTCCAATATTATATAGTATACATGCCATTTCAAATTTTATATCTGCTAAAGAACAGCTCATATTGGCGTAAAGGTCTTTCCTACAAAAAATCATTGTATACTATTGTATTAATTAAAAAAAATATTGTATATTATGACATAGTATTATGCAAACAAAACTTTCTTTGTCTTTATTTTTTTATATATGTTAAATATAATAAAATTTTATAAATATGAGATTTTGCTTTGTTTTTATGTTCAATTATCTTATAAAATATTCATATACAAACTCAAATGATAAGAAGAATGAATCATAACTATTGTTGTTTCATGAGCAATTAGGTCATAAAAAATCAATACACTAGAGATAATTTAATTGAAATACAGATTACCATGCAAAAGTGCAAGCAACGGGTTGCCCTTTTCCCATAGGAAATCTACTTTGTATTGCTCGTAATTGGCAAAAATATCGGTTGATAGAATTAAGTCCTGTCGTGTCAAGGGTAGGTCTCACGGCGGCCGACCGTAATCCCTCCAGCTGATGTATTTCGTTTCCATAGCTGTCAGGATCTTCTCTGTATGCTTCAGCTATATACTGAAAACATTCAGGACCTTAGTACACAAAGAAAGCAAAGAAAACCTCTTATCAAAGAAATTACTTACTTGTTTAAGTTTTGGGCCAAAATGCGTATTTTCCGTGCTTATTTTTAGCTCAAAGCTGAGCAAAGGCAGTTTAGGAACTGCTTCCATGTTTTTGGTTTACTTTTCTGACTAATATAACTTCAAGTAGTTGGTTGAAATAAATTTCATCATAAATTGGATTTCTTTAATTGTAATAATAAGCTGTCATTTTTTGTTTGGGTGAATGGTGATCTGTGGAGTATACTAGTATAAATATAGAATGTAGATAATATTTTATACATACTTGTCAATGGTTTATTATGAAATAAAAAAAATATTTCCAGTCATAAAACTTTTTGTTACTTTGTGATAAGCAAAAAAAATAATATTAGAGATGAACACAATTTAATAATTTTCATTATATATTAATAAAAATACAATAAGTAAAAAAAATCAGCTTCACGCTGTATCCTGCACACAGCAGGGTAGGCAGAGGGCACCTAGTATTGAGACACTCCGTTCCCCACATTCCGCCGAGTTCTGGAGGCATTGCGTGTTGAATGGCGGAACTCAGCGCCGCGCTTTGCCTCGACACCAGAGCGAAGAAATGAAAATATATACGTACATAAATATTTCACTTCCTCGAGTGGGGATCGAACCCACAACTAGTCGATTTCACAGTCACACTCTGTGCCCCTGCGCCACGACTGGCCCCAAAATTAATTATGCCCGACGTTAAAATTAATCATGGCCTTTTTAAATTAATTATAGTACAGTACCATATTGTACTATATTTTAAATATTGACGATACAAGTATTTTAAAATATGGGACTATTGGTACGTTTCATGAGACGTTGCAACTCTCGTAAGGGCTGGTAGGGATCGCTACAAGCAAGCCTTCCATCGTGGACTTTCCCGAATATAAAAAAATATATATTAGTAGTATTAAAATTTGAGTAGTATTAATATTTTTTATAAAAACTTTATGATTAAGAGTAAATTTGTGATTATCCTAGGAATCTTTTTTAAATGGCAATAACAGGTACAACTGTCAGAACAGCGTCGCCATCAATCGATAATTTGCAAGGATTGTGTTTTTCTCGTATGTTTACATACTAAGAAATTAATTTCTTTAACTAAATGTATTTAGATCCTTTACATGTTTTAACGACAAATTTACATATTTTTTAACAATGAAGTTAAAAAAAGTAAAAGCTGATGCAGAGGTAGGCTATTTACTGACTGTTTATGAGCAGATCCGTTTAATGTACATACATAACATTACCATAGCACTTTTATAATTGAACCGAAAATACAATATTATTTAAAAATATAAGTTAAGTATTCATAATTAAATAAACAGGAACCTGCTGCGCCTGTACCACCGCAAGCAGAAATAATTGAAGCTGATTTGTACAAGCGTTCGTATTTTGGACCTGATGTGCCAACTTTAGAATTAGAATGTTGGGAAGAAGAACTTTCAGAAGCTCAACTTCAGGCTTACAAAAATGCAGATGATGAATATAAAAGTATTCAAAGCAAACTTGATGTGATAGTTAAGGATACTGGTGGAGAGATTGTTTATAATGGTGATCAGTTCACTGCTTACCAGTTGCTTGGAAAGTGAGTATTATAATACTTTCTTAAGTATCTTGTTACAATTTGAAAATATAACTAATATAGATATTATATTTAAATTTAAAAGTAATATAAATTCAATTGTATTAATGAGATAATTAAACAGAAACTTTGCCTCACCTCACTACTGATTTCGACTACTGGTTGGGGACCGGTGGTGTAGTGGGACAACTGAAAGTTATTGCAGTTATTATCATTTTCTCTTAATGGTACACAAAAGTGGTATTGATGTCTGGTGTTTTTTTTATTTATATTATCTAATTAAAGCAAAATAAAGTGGTTATCTGTAAAGTACATTTACAGTGGATAATTTTAAGTGTTTGAGTTTTTCATGATAAAATATTGATGAACAATTGTATACTTTTGTAAATTCAATTGAACACAAAAAAACTGGAATACTAAGGAGTTAATTGAAAATTACATTTCTTTTGCACTGGTCAATTTAAATGTTTATTTTGTTTGATTATACAAATTATTTAAAAATAATAAAAGAATAAAAATCATGTATTTTGTAACAATTATCTTTTAAATTTTAAAGGCAACCAGTACTTAAGGATTTGGAAAGGCAGAGTGCTGAAATTATAAGGTCTCGCTCCCGTTCACTTTCCATTTGTAAGGATAAAGATAGAGAAACTAAGAGTAGAAGAGGTAGGTATTTGTAATTAATAAGGTTTTAATTTAAATAGCATTGTGTTGCTATGTAACAGTGTCTGATTGTCAACAAATTGGCTGTAGGTGTAGGCCCTGCTGGAGGAATGAATTATTTTCATGATCCTGTCCTGAACTCCAAGCATTAATGACATCAATACAGTGTGTCATATTTGGTCTCATGTAATTGTGAAGAAGGAGAAGAATGGAGTATGTTTACACTAAGTTTTCTCTGCTTACCCTTGCTATATTAAGGATAAAGCTGAGACTGGTATATCCAGAGATATTTTCTGGTCTTTTAGAAATGATGATAATTTTATCAAAGTTGAGTAAATCGAATCTATTCTAACAGAACCATTATTTTTGAAAAAAACCAGTACCCCTGTTTTTCAGTATTATCCAGTTTTGAATTACTTACACTGTCCCATCTAAATACAAATCAAGTTTCTTCAAAATTAGAGAAAATCTGCAATCATTTAACATTATTATAATAAATAAATTCTCAGTTAGAATATAAAATATAATAAAATCTGTTGAGGAGAAATACTGTACACTGTGAAAGTAAAGAAATATGTTCTATTAATTTACTCCTAAGAAATGTCCACAAGAAAATATCAATCAAATTCAAAAAATGAAGCAAAATAAAGATTTCTTTAATTAAAAGAAATCAAAAAGTTTTCTAAAAAACATATATTACGATATTCCTTTAGATTAGAGTCTACAAGATTTAGTGAAAAGAAGTATAGTTTAATGCCTCCATAGGTCACCAGAATGTGTGGAGTGGAGTGTCTTAATACTAAGCTCCATCTGCCTACTCTGCTACAGCGTAAAATTAAGTCATTGTAGTCTCCCGAAAACTGAATTGAATGTGCGGCGCAACGCGATCTCACCATAGACTTACAAGTACATAACATATTCTTCGAGGTAGTCGTAGGGTCCGTGACGAAGTGGATAAGTATTAAGAGTGTCGCCTTAAATGAAACGGCCACGTTGCACACTGTCAACTGTCCATCCATGAAGTGAGATATCGAATGCTCAAGGAAGCGATGGCTGGATATCATGTTGTAAGACGTAAAAGTCAATGACTGATTGTCAACAAATTAGCTGTAGGTGTAGGCCCTGCTGGAGGAATGAATTATTTTCATGATCCTGTCCTGAACTCCAAGCATTAATGACATCAATACAGTGTGTCATATTTGGTCTCATGTAATTGTGAAGAAGGAGAAGAATGGAGTATGTTTACACTAAGTTTTCTCTGCTTACCCTTGCTAAATTAAGGATAAAGCTGAGACTGGTATATCCAGAGATATTTTCTGGTCTTTTAGAAATGATGATAATTTTATCAAAGTTGAGTAAATCGAATCTATTCTAACAGAACCATTATTTTTGAAAAAAACCAGTACCCCTGTTTTTCAGTATTATCCAGTTTTGAATTACTTACACTGTCCCATCTAAATACAAATCAAGTTTCTTCAAAATTAGAGAAAATCTGCAATCATTTAACATTATTATAATAAATAAATTCTCAGTTAGAATATAAAATATAATAAAATCTGTTGAGGAGAAATACTGTACACTGTGAAAGTAAAGAAAAACATTCTATTAATTTACTCCAAAGAAATGTCCACAAGAAAATATCAATCAAATTCAAAAAATGAAGCAAAATAAAGATTTTTTTTAATTAAAAGAAATCAAAAAGTTTTCTAAAAAACATATATTACGATATTCCTTTAGATTAGAGTCTACAAGAATTAGTGAAAAGAAGTATAGTTTAATGCCTCCATAGGTCACCAGAATGTATGGAGTGGAGTGTCTTAATACTAAGCTCCATCTGCCTACTCTGCTACAGCGTAAAATTAAGTCATTGTAGTCTCCCGAAAACTGAATTGAATGTGCGGCGCAACGCGATCTCACCATAGACTTACAAGTACATAACATATTCTTCGAGGTAGTCGTAGGGTCCGTGACGTAGTGGATAAGTATTAAGAGTGTCGCCTTAAATGAAACGGCCACTTTGCACACTGTCAACTGTCCATCCATGAAGTGAGATATCGAATGCTCAAGGAAGCGATGGCTGGATATCATGTTGTAAGACATAAAAGTCAATGAACTCATTTACTTATATTAAAAACCAAAGCAGAGTTGAGTAGGTTGAATTGAAGCCAGAAAAGCAGACCTTGGCATTAAAAGCAAAGAATTATTTCTCATAGAAAAAAAAAACCTTTATTACAGAAGTGAGCGAAGAGGGTCGAATCAAAATGGTCTTTAAAGAAATTATTTCAACCGAAATAAAAATCTAATTTAATTATACGGTACATACTTATATAGATCAAGATATTCAATATTAACTGTATTCTAGTCTTGAAAATCTCCAGGAATTCCGAAATTCATCTGAAGTCAGTATCAAAATCCCAGTTTTGCTAAATTGGTCCCGAATTGCAATGCCTAAAAACATTTGTTAGAAAAAGCATTAACTCAACTTTGATAAAACTATCATTGCTTCTAAAAGACCACTTGGGCCAGCCCCCCTGCAAAATATCTCTAGATACAGCCATTTTCAAATTGACTTGAAGTTAGCATTCAGACTGAGTCTAGAATTGCTAAAGACATGGATATGTGTATTGAACACATTTCACTAGCTATTTCACTGCGCTAAGAGGATATTGCTGACCAGTATGAAAGTTTGAGTAATTAGTTATTTATATCACCTTGGCCAAACTAAGACCCGCCATGCAACATGCGATTTTATTCCCCAATTTCTTCAAAAATCTGTAATGAAATGTCTTGACACAAGTTTTTCTGCATATTCTTCTATATGCAGGATACAGTATGATGCAATTTTTTTAATACTTATAGGTCGGCCTAGAAAGACCAGGGAAGAGGATAGAGACTACTCACCATCCTCTGATAGAGCCAAATCACCTGAGAAGAGTCACAAAAAGAAAAAGAAGGACAAAGACAGAAAGAAGGATGACAAAAAGAAAGAAGAGAAAGAAGAAAAAGATACTAAGACAAAAGATAAAACATTGGCTCCTTCAAGTATGTATTATTATTTTTTCTGTTGTTACTTTTATATTCTGTTTTTTTTATTTAAATTATGATTTTTTTAAGTGTTGTAGGTATATGTTTGGGATCGTTATTGGTCATCGCCTGACTGTAAACTCGGTGGTTGCGCTATGAGTCCTACTTGGATTAATTATATTCAGTTCCTTGCTTTGGTAAGAAAACAAAACACAACATTGGGTTGAGGGTGTAAAGTGGGATAATAGCAAGACAAACAGAGTGTATTAATACTAGGGTTTCCTTTATATATCCTGCTATATTTGAAAAGATGTAAAGTTGAAAAAATCTAATAATATGTGTATATGTATTATAATAGTTTGTATTATTTTTAGATGTTCATAGTGTTGTGACTAACGTTAGACCATCTGAAGTCACTGCTATCGGAGGATTGCTTACTGGCAGTGCTACAAAGACAACTGCAATAGTTGATCTCACTAAGGATGATGGAAATAAAAATGTGGCCGATTCCAGAGAAGTTTCATTTAATAAGTTACAAGGTAATATAGAAGTGTGAAATAAAAAGATTGCTTGACAGATAAATAATTTTTGACATTAAAACAATGTTTGTAATACAATGTGGCTAATTTAACCATTATAGTAATAATACAATTTTTCTATCTATACTAATATAATAAAGCGGAAGAGAGGTGTTTGCTTAAACAATAAGATCTCTGGAACTACTGGTCGGTTTTAATTTTTTGTTTTTTTTTTTGTATGAAGGCTACATTCTTCAGGAGGGCTATATATCATAACGATGTTAACCATAAATAATTAAATAACAATAGTTAGGAACGCCATACTTGCGCCGCGTGCGCTGCAGAAATAGTAAATTTCAAGATGATATTTCAATGTTTTGTATCTGACAAGGATATTTAAATTTACGAGCGAAAGTCATCAAAGAATTTCTATGAAGATAAGCTTTGGCTTTTATAGCATGTAAATTAAACGTATATTTTTGGAGAAATTGTAAAATTTAAATAATTCAATGCTGTGTTTACGGCCTCAAGCGTAGGCTCCAGGCCTGCGGGGGCGCCCTTGCCTGTGATTTCGTCCTCGCGAGCAGCTATATTGTGCTTGCACTCTTTCAAAGTTATAAAAAGAGATTGAATGTATAAATAATATAATCAATCTTATATTATATAATAAAAAAATTATACGTGGTATGCGGGCGAATCCGCGAGTGGGCCGTTAGTTTAATATATTGTAAATCACTTATCCATTGCAATAACAATTTAATTTTATAAATGTAATAATTAAAATTTTGTTTTTAAATTTAATAAGTATGAATTGCATTTGCAAAGTATTTGAAAAAATATTGGTATCAAAATATATGATTCTGAATGAAAAAAAAACTGATTCAATAGCAATAGTAATGAATGAATGTGTTTTGTTTAATTTTTAGGCAAAACTTTCCCATCATTAGTAGTAGTGGCACGTCCTTACCTTCGTTCTAAGGAGACCTCACCGACATACGACAGAGCAGCTCTTGACAGCAAAGTGAAGTCAGTCCTTATTCATACTTCAGTAAAGTTCACCGAGTGGCTAATACAGCAGGGCTTGGTTAGGTCAGAGCAATGGTGCGCTGTACATGCTGGGAATAAATTAAAGCTAGGTATGGATTTTATTGTTTTTTTTTATTTTATTTCAAAACCGTCTTTTCATATATTATTTTTTAAATATCTATAATGTAATGTGTATGTATGTACATATTTTTATATAATTTTGAACAGTATATTACTTACACTTATTATAATAATATTAAAATATTTACTTTCGTTTTAGGCATGTATTCTGACGTATCCAAATTCCCATACTCTGGTGGCTACGTTTGGATATCAGAATGCTGTCCGACCCGTTTTGTATCAGTTTTCTCAAGCTCCATATTCGAAGGCGCTACCTTTCCGCCGAGCGTACTACTCAAACTGATATATCACTGGGCCTGCCAAACTAACGTCCAGAATGTAGTACAATGGGTGAAAGTGGACAATTTGTATGTAAAAGGCCTGTTTACTTGGTTAAGAGCGATCTGTACGTCAGCCATACATCAGCATATGGGCTTATTAGGGGGTCAGGGAAAGAAAGTGGAAGTGGGTGTTATATCACTGGGTACTACGAGTCATGATGGCACTCAGAGACAAGTGAAGGTTGAGGTGTTGGGTGTTTTGGATCCAGTTGAAAAATTGGTGAGTTTTAAGTTTTTTTTAGAGTTTTGTTTGAAGGTTGTTAGCAGTGTTACTCGAGCCCAGCAAGAGTGCTTTCATGGTTTACAAAAAGCTTGTTGAAGTCTGTTTACCTAATATTTTATACATTTCTGTATATTTTTTCACTCAGCATGTAAATATCCTTATAGCCATTTAAACAAATATTTTTTTTTGTTTATTTTATTGATATGACCAATTGAGTATGAGTTTTCCATTAGTAGAGTTACTGAAATTTAAAACAGTTGTGGTGACTAAAAGTACTTCCCCTTCTAGTGTACTCTTAACACAATTGATGAATTTTATTGATCATTTCATCAACTGTCTTATTGGAGAAATAAGACAAAATAAAAAAGAGGCCAGTCGTAGCGCAGGAGCTCAAAGTGTTATTGTAAACACGGCTAGTTGTGGGTTCGATAGAGGAAGTGAAGATTTATGTAAATTTATATTTTCATTTTTTCGATCTGGTGTCGCGGCAAAGCGTTGCATTGAGTTCCGCCACTCAACACGCAATGCTTACAGAATTCAGCGGAAAGTCGCGAACGCAGTGTCCTAATACTACGTTCTCTCCGCATACTTTGCTGAATGGAGAATACAGTGTGAAGCTGATTTGTATTTTTTAGTTCTTAATAATAATTGTTCTTCTAGATCCGTCTCCGTGCAGTGGAACCATTAGCAGAATATGAAAAGAACTATAAAAAGCGTTTCCAGAAAATTCTAGAACCACTCACAAACTGGGTTCATCCTTCTTCTATTATAATAACAGACTTAACTGTGGACAAAGGGACCCTAGTGTCAATGGGATTCAAAACCGTACATCAATCGTCATCGCATTCAGAACAGACGTCGAAGTATAGTAATGCTAATATAATGGAATATCTTAGACGCATAGTGCCTAGAATGTTCCAGAACACGCTGTCTTTGCTGTCGAGACAGATTATACAACAGTTCCTTGATGAATTGGTGTGGAGAGAAAAGTATGTATTTTTTTTATTATAACTATAGTCTATTCATTTGAGCTTGACAAAATGTAAACGAAGAAAGAAAAACATAAATTTCTATTTCCTCTACAGTGACACAAATTTATGAATATTATAGTTCAAAGATCTTGATTCTATCTCGGGGTAATGAATTTTGTTCCTTTTCTTGCTCTGATCAGAAAATAGTGCAGCGTTGATTCGCCACATAAAATACAATGTCTCAAAATTGATCGAAAACTGAAGATCAGCTAGCCTATACAGCTATCAGCTGCTATACGTAAGATACAAATAAAAGAGAACATATAAAAATTACATATAATTATACAGATATGGCGTCTCCCCTTGGCAAGCATTCGACAACATTGTACTACACATCTCAGAACAGACGAAGCTCGACGCAAAAGATCCTATTACGATCCGTCTTAATAAAATTGCGGCGAATCCATTTAAAAACTGGAAATATCCTAGCAAGGTATGATTAATAGTTTTTTTTTTAGCTTCACGCTGTATCTTGCTCATAGCAGGGCAGGCAGAGGGAACATGAGAACCTAGTGCTAACACTCTCTGTTCCCACTAAAACACTTCCGTTCACCGCATTCCACCGATTTTGGATGTGTGTTGAAGGGCGGAACTTAACGCCGCAATTAGGCTCGTTAACCTTTAACAATAAATACATTAATAAAACTAACCATGTTACAGAAAAAGGACCGCGTTGAGGAACCAGAACCTGAACCACGTAGCAAGAGAGGTAGGAAAAAGAAGGAGCCTTCCCCGGCTCCACCACCGAAGAAGAGAAAAAAGGAAAAGACTTCATATGTGGAGGAAGATGATGAGGAAGAGGTAAAAATGGAGTCTTCATTCTATATTCCGCAGGATAAAATAAGATTATCAGAGCAAATTAAATGTTTTGTGTTTTAACATTAAGTTCGTTGATTTCTGCTTAATTTTCGAGACATTACATGATGAGTGGTGGCGCTTAACGCAGTTGCTTGATATTGTTGTTTTGGCCAGTTTTCTCTGTTCATAGTAGCTTTTGAATTTTTTATGAAAAATCATAATAAATTCATGGAATAGGTTTTTTTTATTATAAGATTTTTACCAAATGAGAAGGGTCTGACAAATTCATTATAATAGATTTTTTTTTATTGTATTATTAATTCAATCCTAAATTTGTAACTATTTCGTGAATCCAGGACAGAAAGCAGAAACAGGAGAGTATCAACACACAACAGGTTTTCTCTGCTGCTATTGTATATAAAGAATTAAGCTTACAATTACCTAAGTTACGTAATCCCTAGGTGTCTTACATGTACCATAGCCTACACATATATAATAAAAACGTTTCAACCTAGATCCCACTCGCCCTCCGCCGTACAAAGATAAAGCAAGAGAAACAAAAGGAGAAGGAAAAAGAGAAAGAAAAGGAAGAAACGCCCAGAAGTCGACGTAAAGCCGCCCGCACATACGTAGACGATGACCTCGATGATATACCTCTCAAGAATATTAAAAAGGAAATTAAACCTGAGGAAACTGTGTCTTTGGAACGATTTTACTTTGGACAGACAGTTGAAGGGGATGTGGATGATGTTGCTATTGCTGTTGAGGTATGTTTCATTGAATGAGCATAGTTGTTATATGACTATATGAAGTGGTTGGTGGCTGCGGGTCGATTTGTTAATATGAAAAGAGAAAGACGATCGGTATGTTAATATGAAAAGTGTATTAAAAAAATTGGTAGTTTGAGAATAAAAAAAATCTTATTAGATCTGCTTTTCCAAACTTTCACCCAGTGCGTGATATAACTTTAAATGGGCAAGAAATAAAAGAAGGAACATACTTTAGTTGAGATGCCACTGTACTCATAAAAAAGAAAATAAGTTTTAAATGGATTGTTCTATTTTAGAACTAACCTATAATTATTTGAATTTTTGTACTTATAGTTAATAGTACAGATTAATATTATTTATTATGTTTTTCAGTGTCCCATCTGCCACATTGAATTCAACGAGTCTCAACGTCTCACGGAGCATATATTCCGTCACGTGGTACCTTCCGCCCAAAATGTGGAGAATACAGACACTGAAGACGCCCAGTGCTCTTACTGCTTACAACGATTCTCGACGCGCGGAGAGTTGGATCATCATCTCACTCAACACCACCCAGTTGATACTAAAGTCACCAGGGATTGTTTACTTATGCTTGTTTAATTTGTGAGGTAATTGTTGGATTTTTTTGTATATTTTATTTTACCTTCATGTTATATTGGATATATTATGGTAAACTGCGAAGAATGCGGAAAATACAGACACTGACGCCCGTGCTGCTACTAAAGCGGTTATACAAAAAATGATAGCCCAAGGCGATAAATGAAAGGCGATAACAATGATATTGTTTGGCAGGTCCGTTTCGCAGCAGTCCTGACGCTGGCGGCGCACATGCAGAAGACGCACTGCCCGCGCGAGCTGCCCTACGCGTGCGGCGCCTGCGCCTACCGCGCCTCCGCGCACCGCGCCGCGCGCGACCACGCGGCGCGCGCGCACGCGCGGGCCCGCGGCCTGCACTGCCCCTACTGCTTGAAGGTGCGTGTAGCCGTTATGGTTTGTTATTTACCAATAGAGTTCGAAATGGTTGCCAAAATGGATAAATAAGTGGTCACCAAATTACGTTTCCTAAAATATAATTAAATATTTTTTTTTATTATTATTCACTACCATAAAAATATAGAGGCACTTTAAAATTACTTCAGACTAAATATTATATATTGTCACCAAATATATATAATAGATAGAAGTCAGTCGTGGCGCAAGGGCACAATGTGTGACTGTAAAATCTAGTGGTCGTGGGTTCCATCCCCACTCGAGAAAATGAAATATTTATTTAAATTTATATTTCTATTTGTTCGCTCTGGTGTCGAGGCAAAGCGTGGCGTTGAGTTCAGCCAATCAGCACGCAATGCCTGCAGAATACGATGGTCCTAACACTAGGTTCCCTCTGCCTACCCTGCAGTGTGTGGGATACAGCGTAAAACAGATTTTTAATAAATAGATGTTACCTATATTTTGTCATATGTTTTAATTTAGTAACTTTTGCTGAGCTAAGGAAGCTTATGATCGCTAGAACATTTTTTTAGGTATTTAAATACTAATATACTCCTTAGTATTCTCAAGGGTGTGTTGTGAAGGAGTAAAAGGAAACAATTGTTGGGTATTTATTTTGGGTAACGTCAAACAAATAGGTACTAAGGTTTTTGGGAAGCGAAAAGAATATTTTTATGTACAATGCGTGCAATTATTGTAACGTTTGTTTATTTATTTTGCATCATAATATAATATAGATTAGGATCCTTTTTATAAATTCAAGTTTTTTACAGTTCTTTATTTTATTTCATATATTATGCTTAGGGTCTTATTAGTATTTCTGGTGATTGTAGATTATAACCATTTTTAAATAGGTATGATTGAATTTGTTAAGCACATCACTTCACTTTCCTTTAATTAAAAGATACGATATGCGACAAATAAAATTAAAATCATGTAAACTTAATCAACAGTCATTTAAATAGTTGAATTTGATTCTCCTATACTGTAAATCGAACTGCCAAATGTCGCGTTTACAATCAACTGCTCAAATAATAATAAATAATCACGTATTATTAAAAAAAATGTGAAATCCAGGTGATCCCGGTATACGCGGACGGACATGAGCTTACTGCCAACGTCCTCCTCTATATCGACCATCTCAAGCAGCACCAGGACAAGGAGTTAGAATTGCGCTGCAACAGATGTGTACTGCGGTTTGTTCATCTTGGTATGTTTATATTATTTATTTATATGTTTTGTTTCAACACAAGAAAACTCTTTATTATTACACTCAATCACTTTCTCAATTGACACAGAATTTATACAATATAAATTAAGCATTTAATACTTAAAACCCTTCACCAGCTTCATGCTGTATCCCGCACAAAACAGGAGTAGGCAGAGGGTTAAGATACTCTATTCCCCAATTTCCACCGAATTCTGGAGGCTTTACGTGGCTGAGTGGCGGAACTCAACTCCGCGCTTTGCCTCAACACCAGAGCGAAGGAATGTAATTATAAATGTAAATAAATATTTCACTTCCTCGAGTGGTAATCGAGCTTACAACCAGTCGATTTTACAGTCACACTTTGTGCCTCTGCGCCACGACCGGCCTAAAACCAAGAAAAAACAACATATAACTAAATTAATTGTAAAAATATCAACATTAATAATATGTTGTGTATATTCCTTTCTCCTTTACGGCGAATTTTCGAAACATTGTGCGTTGAGTAGCGAAAACTTACGCTACAATTTATGTTCTTACCGGAAAAGTGAGGAAATTGAACTCTCGTATTTTGGGACATCGTCCAATCGCTCTGGCCACTATGCCCTACAGAGATATCAATAATATAAATAAGTTGTGATAAATGTGCAGTAGTTTAATTGAATAAAACGTATATTGATTTTGAATTATATTTTTTATATTTCAGGCCAACTCAAAGAACATCAAATTCGTGATCATAACAGCCGAGATGATGTGATTCCACTTTGCTCTGAAGAACACTTAATAAACCAACCCAAGGTAGATTCAAATATGTTTCAATTATTTGTGTATTGATGCACAATATCAATGCTGGAGAGGCCAGTCGGCGCAGCGGCACGAAGTGTGACTTTAAAACCGACTGGTTGTGGGTTCGATCCCCACTCGAGGAGATGAAATATTTACTTAAATTTATATTTCCATTTCTTCGCTCTGGTGTCCAGGCTAAGCGCGGCGTTGAGTTCTGCCACTCAACATGCAATGTCTTCAAAACTCGGCAGAAAGTGGGGAATGGAGTGTCTTAACACAAGGTTCCCTCTGCCTACCCTGCTGAGTGCGGGATAAAGCGTGAAGATGCTTTGATTTGATTTGATGCATATTTTTCCGACAATTAGATGGGATTAGTGCGACGCTGGGGATATAAATGGCTACGTGAAATAAAAGAGAAGAGATAGAAGGGAGTGGTGATAAGAGAGGTAGAAGGAGGTAGGATACTGGAGGAAGGGCACGTAAACATCATGTGGAGTCCTCGAAGGGGATTTATGAAGAGATTGATGACAGTGGACAAGGCGAAAGAGTAGATAGATATAGAGACCGTAGCGTTTGGTTCTGACTACCCCGCTAGGAATACAGCGCTAGGCTAGATTAGATTAATTTTGTGGATATGTGTATATAAAATGTATTTAAGAATTTAGGAAAAATATCTCCTTAACCAATTTAAATCCAATTCGAATTACTTAATTTCAAAATAATATATACATATATTATTCGAATTGGTTACCTTCTCAGAAAAAAGCCCGTCCACCGGTCAAGGACTGCGCCAGCCACGCCGTCAGCGAGACGTACGAGCAGACCACGCTGGTGCTGCACGACGGCGCGCTGTGCCGAGAGTGCGACACTCCACTGGACAGCGATAAGCATTTCCTGTAAGTGTGCTTTTATGTCTTTTTATCAGCTTCAAAAAACTTGTTATCTTAGTTTCTTAATCCACATCTGAACAAACAATGTCTTTAATCCTTAGAAGGTTAATAAAAAAGTTAAGTCTGTAATATTTTTATTATTTTTTCAGAAGTGGTGTGGTATTTAAAGTTTTTATTTTTTGTATCATATGGCAAATTTGTCTTCTTAAAAATGAATCTTGCAAGTCGTCGTGATTTGTGGGACGATTATCAATCTTTTAAACGTGTCCTTCAGGCCGTCATACTTTACATAACTTCTCCAGAAACACAGTGTTTTCGTCAGAGAGTTTCGAAATGAAACAGCTGGAACCTGTTCCTTATCCTTGGTGTTTGTCCGGCAGCGGGCGCACGGCGTGCAGCAAGTGCCCGTACGCGACGTCGTGCTACCGCGCCATGCTGCGCCACAGCGGCTACTGCGCCGGCGCGCACTCGCTGGAGGCCGCGCCGCGCGCCGCGCCGCGCGCGCTGCACTGCGTGTGCGGGTACTGCAGCGACGTCGGTGCGGGCTTTCAACATATAACAATATTCGATACAACTTTTAACAAGATGTAGCTCGAACTTATAGCGTAGTGGTCAGACCGTTATTACCTTACAATTTTTTCCTTATTTTCTTTGTACACAGTGACATTGATTATTATTCAATTGACACGCTATCAACGCTATAATGAAAAAACTAAACCGTTTTATAAAGATCTAAAGAACTATTACAGGCGAAATTTTTATAAAGTTGAAATATTTAGTAAATTAAAACACTTAAATTTTCTTACAAAATTTAAAAAGTTCCATCAAAAATATAATTAGCCAAATTAATTTATGTAAGTTAGTAGCCAATATGCATGCTTGTTAACTGTATCCACATAAATATTAATAAACTTAATTTATTACTTTTAACAATTTTATAAATACATGTTAACTTAATAAAGATAACCTATAAAGGTATATTTAAATATAAAAACAAAAAAAAACGCAAAAATGAAATTTATATATTTCCTAAAATCATTAAATTTCACACTCCAGGCACAGACATGCTCTCCCATTTGCTGCTAACGCACCACACAAGTGCATATTCTTCGGAACAAGACGCTCGGGCCAACACTGTAAGGGATGATGTACCTGCGACCACCGTGATACCCACACCTGCTGTCTCGACAACTGAGCCTGTCGATACTGTAAGTGTATTTTAATATCGTCCAAAATAGCCAAGTTTGTGGAAGCTTGTTTTGGTTAGTTTTATTAAAAAAAAATGTAATTGTAACAACTATAACTTTTAAGTTAGGATTACAAGATTGAATATAAATGTAATGTCAATTTCTTTAGAAGCTCTTAAGAAATATTACTAATCACTTATGATTTCGATTATTAAGTTAGAGAAGTATTACAAAATATAACTTGGTAATATTTTAAAAAAATTTACCCCTAAAAAGAGGTATCAACAAGAACATAAATCATTGTTTATGATTGGCTTCACATTACACGTTTCAAAGTGAATAATTTTATGAAGTAACGCAAAAATGCAAAATTTAAATTCATACAGCCCATGGAGACCATGCCTGCTATAGCAGACTACGCGCCGCCTTCCGTCATCAATACTCAGCTGTCACTTGATGACTTAGCTCCACCATCAGTGCTACAGTCTGATCAGGTATGCTGAAGAGTATAATAAAGTATATGACACATATCAGCGAACCTGCCATTTTAAATATGCACACAGTAGAGTAGGCAGAGGGAGCCCAATGTCACGACACTCTGTTCTCCACTGTCCACCGAATTCTGAAGGCATGGCGTGTTGAGTGACTAAACTCAACGCCGCGCTTTGCCTCAACACCAGAGCGAAGAAATGAAAATATAAATTTAAATAAATATTTCATTTCTACAAGTGGTGGTCAAACCTACAACCAGTTGCATTTACAATCACACTAAGTATAACAATGTTAACACATGCATAATTTTAATTCATATTCATGAATGTTATTTAAGAAACATAACTAGCAGAAATTTGTAAGTTACTCTGTTTCATTATTTTGACCGTATCTGATGTACCGTTACTTATATATCCCTTAACAATCTTATAAAAACCTCGTTAATGCTGCATCAAATTTTTTTTTTGTATTTGCAAAAATTTGTGACATTCAAAACATTTATTTACAGCATGACCAAGAACTACTAAAAGATGCGTATGACCGGCCACTTGCCACTCCTCGGCATGAAGACCCACACTATACTCTTGGTGACTTTGAACCTCTGCCGCAGGAACCTCCACCACAACCCGACTTTGAACAACTCTAAAACCTTATATTATATAGATAGAATATATTTATAGAATTTTGTTTTAAATATCTTTTTTATATGTTTACCAGGGTTGAATAGGTTGATGCATTTTTCTTTTCAAAAATCACCCAGTCCTTGGGAAAGCTTGAATTACATAGGTCCAACACATAGGGACCCCTAAGATAATATAAATAATTATAATTATTGTTAGCATTGCTTTATTTATTGTTTGATAATGTAAATTTATAAAAAAAACTCACTAAAAAGTTCTTATTATTATGATTAAAAAATATGTTCAAGCAAGTCACCCTATCAACTCCTTTACCCCAGGTATGGATATATTACAATTCATGACACCAATTATATTAATATAAGGTTTAATATATGTAAAATTTGGTTTATGTTCAAAACTATATAATCTTGCATTAGTAAACTTAAATCTTTTGCAACTTGCAAGTAATAATATTTTTTTTAATAATTGTTTTCTTCAAAAGTTTATATTTTACAGTTAAAATTATTAGTAATTATGATACAATTCTTGGGAGATGATTATATAAAACAGCGATGCATTGTTAAAACGGGACAAGGTTTCAAACAATGGCATTATGTGACATAAGTTTTTTTAATTGAATAAAAAAACTAGGAATTCAAAATTTTAAGTAAATCAAATGTTTTTTGTATAAATAAATATATATGCAAATTTAATGAGTTAAGTAGGAAAACTCAAACTTAGAAATTATGTATAACATAATATATCTTTTACATGTCCTCTATAATTAATGTTAAAAAATGTGATAGTTCTATCCAGTTATTTCTATTTTGTATGGTGGTGACATGTTTATTATAAGCATTACTAATGCACATAAATGTTTATATTATTGTGTAACCATTACAGAAATAAATACAAATTATTATCACTTTGTTTTTTTTCTTTTCTTCTTAAATGTTAATGTAACCTTATTAGATACTCCATAGTCGGATATGTGTGCATCATCATCATCTAAGCACAAACTATCAAAATATAAATAATATGTTCTCCAAATATACTTCCAAGATATTTTTACTGCATTTTGAATTCTTCTTTGGTGCAACTCAAAATGCCTTGCAATTACCTTTTTTAGATTTCTAACTGTGGCATTTTGGGGTATCTGTAAACAAATTTGGAGAAATTACACAAAAAATAATGAGTCCCCCATATTGCTCACGCACATTACATATCAGAAAACTTTGGTTGGTAGATAAATGTGAATGAAAAATCAGAGACAAAAATATATACTTACAATAACTTTTAATGATTCTTCAACATCTCTTGAAACAAAAATAGTTATAGACTGACCATGTTCTACAGCAATCTGAAAATTAGAATGATGAAAACTCGATTAGTCTTGTAAATAAAGCATAAGCTCAAATCAATTGCTTTATCTTAATTAATAATAATAATATACTACTTAAGAGCTTATTATGTACCAAAGATTCGATTTCTTCTAAAATAATATCTTCCGGTAGGTCAGATAATAGTTGATCGTTGCTTATATAGTTCTTGAGAGAGGATTTCGTAATTTCAAGAAGATCTTCATGTGACAAGGTAGACGCAACTTCAGCAATTTTATCCATTTCATCAGAAATATACGTATATTTAAAAATCTATACAAATTATAAACAAAACAGCGTTACTTTAACTATCAAAATAAAATATAAATATAAATAGACACTTGACGGATATCAATTGTCAACTTTGAAGTATTTACTTCACAGTTTTGACAGTTCAACCTTAAGGCTTTAAATTTTTTTGGAGCTTTTCTTTAGTAAATTAAATACCGTGCTATAATTAAATAATCTAATAGCACGATATTTAATTTACTCTTTAAAAAGAAAAGAAAAAAATATACAGCACTACGGTACAGTATCAACACAAGACTAAGTATAAGTAACACGCGGCCCGTTAAACATATTATTGCGACCCGCCAAACTTTTCAAAATTAAATTTATTTTAGCGACTTTTCCATTAATATATGAATATAAAATTAATTATAATAAAATGGCTGTAATTCCTGAAAATTCAGTTTCTTTTGAGCGTGTTTTAGGCATGTTTGCTTATTATGCTAAATTTGTATAAGTGGGGAACGGAGTGTCTTAACACT
This sequence comes from Heliconius sara, assembly GCA_917862395.2. Taxonomy (NCBI): domain Eukaryota; kingdom Metazoa; phylum Arthropoda; class Insecta; order Lepidoptera; family Nymphalidae; genus Heliconius; species Heliconius sara. Next base: position 9,261,843 of record OU860780.1, on the reverse strand, counting down.
AGGTTCCCTCTGCCTACCCTGCTGTGTGGGGGATATAGCGTGAAGCTAATTTATTTATTTTATTTTTGTAAAAATTTTCAGATAAAATAAAACCTCTTATTTGTATTTTATATTAACAATAAAACAAATTCTTATATGTAACAATGCTGAAGAATATTTTAAATATCTTAAGACTGAAATTGCCAAATATTCTATAAAGGATAAAGAAACGTTTACCGTTAAAATAGATGCTTCCGACTAAGCTATAGCAGTCATTTTATCTCAGAATAGTAGACCAATAATCAATCGTCAGTCGAAAAAGAAGCTAGTGCAATTGTTGAATCTGTTCGCAAATTGCGTCATTATCTTCTTGGAAAGCACTTTTCATTGGTAACAGTTGAAAAATCGGTTGCTTTTATGTTTAAGGAAAAACATCCTATTAAAATAAAAAAATGAAAAAAATAGAACGCTGGCGGCTAGAGCTTTCTTGTTACATGTATAATATTTGTTATCGCCCTAGTTCACAAAATACTGCAGCCGACGCGCAATCTCGAGTAAGTTCGAGTCTAAATTTAAATTTTACCATTTATACGATGACACATTGGGTACGCTCGAAGAACTTGCCTTATACTATAAACAAAATAAGATCCGTCATCACTTCATGTCGCGTTTGTTCGGAAATTAAGCCCAGATTTATACGTAAAGGAAATCATCTTATTAAGTCCTTGGCTCCTTTTGAAAGATTCAACATCGATTTTAAAGATCGTTTACGTACCAATTCTTATAACAAATATCTACTCGTTATTATCGACGAATTCTTCAGATTTTCTTTTGCTTACGCCTGTAAGGATATAAGTGCAACGACCGTCATTAAGTGTATGAAGAATTTGTTCTTCACTTTTGGATTTCCATCTTTTACATATTCAGATAGGTTAACTTCGCTTATATCCGAAGAATAAAAAAATCCTTGTCTCATCGGGTGTCGCTACGAGCTGGACGACTCCTGATAATCCCAAGAACAATGGACAAGTTGAGCGTTTTGTTGAGCGTTAAAGAGCATTCTCTATTATAGCACTACATTCAGTACGCTCTCTAATATATACTAGTACCTTAAGTTAGTTAAGCTGCACCCCATGAAAGATTATTAAATCATCCTCGTCGATTTCCTACGGAGGAGTCTACTCCTACTTGGTTGCGTAATCCGGGACTAGTCTTATTAAAAAATAACTGCAGGTCAACAAAATATGGCCCAGATTGCATTGCAGAGTAATCCATTTTATTCTTTCATAAGATATCCAGACGGTCAAGAGCCAACAATATCAAATAAACAGCTGGCACTGGTTCCCACCTAACAATTTAATGATTCTGACAGTGATGATAACTACTTCGATATAGCAAACGATTCTATTAAAATCTAAAAAAAACAACCAACTAACACTGATGAAGAGAATCAATTTGAAAAATCTCATATAACTGAAATACCGGAGGACAGCCCAAATTTAAGACGTTCTACAAGATCTAATAAATACTGAAATATCTAAAGGATAACGAGGTGAACTAAGAGGTGGGATGAGTATCGTAATAAAATACCTCATCTAGTGTAGTCAAGTATTAAAATTAATTATAATATGTATATCTATCATTATAAATTATACTATGTATATTTGAAAAAAGCAAATAATTTTCGTTCTATCTTTCGTTTCACTACTATTATGTTCAATAGCATATTAATATTTTTTTCTATTCACCCCATATAGCATACACTGACTACATCCAGTGTAATTGGAAATCACTTGTTTCTGTATTTTATAATATATAACGCGTTGAAATTTTTACTTAGTGGTAAATATTATTTTCTTTTTATATCCTCCTATAATTTATTTAGATTATTTTACATTTGGAGTCGGAAACATTATTAAATTATAAGTCAAAAAATGTTTCTATCCACCCAAATAAACGTGTATTTTATCATATATATTGTAAATGTATTTAATTTTTATCTGTAATGTTAATCCGACATCAGTCTAATCTGACTTCTGGAGTAATCGAATTTGCTTTATAGGTTAGAATACATACTCAAATAAAACTGAATCAAAATCTATCTTGCCTAGTATTATATCCTAAAAAATGGATTCTTTATCTACTGGATCTCTCAGTGGGGCACAAAAAGAGGAGTTAATGGACCAAGTAAAACAACAAATCGCTATTGCAAATGCACAAGAACTACTGACTAAAATGTCCGAAAAATGTTTTAAAAAGTGTATTAACAAGCCCGGCACAGCGTTAGATAACTCAGAACAAAAATGCATAGCTATGTGTATGGACAGGTACATGGACTCCTGGAATCTTGTCTCTAGAACTTACAGCACTCGCATTCAGCGGGAAAGAAACAACATGTAAAGCTTAATTTCCTAATTATTAAACTCATTGTGTTGTATATATAGAAACAGTAGTTCTGAGCATGGTTAAATTGTGAGTTGTGTCTACTATTTGTTGTTAAATAAAACTGTTTTAGGTTATCTTCACTTTTATTGCTACCCAATCAATAAATTTTATTTCTAATAGACATGAAAATTCATTAAAAAAAAATTCTAATTATGATATCTTTCAAAATTGGTTTCAAAACCTACAAACAAATTGTTGCAATTTTATTTTGGTGTCTTAAAAGAGTCTTAAAAAAATAGCTGAACTAGTTTATTGGAAGCCATCCTTTAACATTTTTTTTCTGTATTGATATAATTTCTTTATCCACATTTCCTTTAGTTCATCTTGGCTTGGTAATTCCTGAAACAGAAAAATAAATTAAAACAATAATTGACAGCTGTTGTACACAAGTAGCTGATAATTTTTCCTGAATAGTATAGGTAGACATAGGGAACATGTTCACACTTCATGCACTGTCCAATTATTGACACATTGCATATTGAATGGCAGAACATAATAGAAAAAGATGAGCCAAAATGGCTATTTTTTAAAAAAGATCCATATTTACTTTCAGACTAAGTAGACAAATTATAAAACTACCATAATTTAAAGAAAATAAAAATGCTGTTTAATATCTATGTTGTGTAATTCACAATTTTCTGCAAAATATGTATGATGCAATATGTTTTTTATTATACAAACTACATATCATAAAGATATACTGTTAAAGATTTCAAAACAAACAATAAATGTTAATAATGTTGAATGAAACCATGTTGAGTTGATTACATTTAGAGGCAGGACTGAACATTGGGCTTAGTCTTGTTACCAGAGCAAGGATATGAAAATAACACATCCCTCTGCCAGATTTGACCACACAACCGCTCTTAATCAGACATATATTATATGAATAGAAGCCGTTGTGTCAAATCCATAATATGTGGTAGTTACTGAGCCTACTCATAAGAAATTATTGTATTGGCTGTGCAAAGAAAATCTAGTGACAGTTAACTCAATGATTTGATTATATTACTTTGCACCCAATAATACTAAGCATATACTACCAAAAAAAATTAAAACAATTGCATCATTCTATATATTACTAACTATAAATCACTGAGTTAGATATGACCTTAGTAAATGTATACACAGCTCTTTTTTAAACAAACCATCAACTCAAATATCTTGATTTTTAAAACCAAGGTGTTGTTTTTTCATTGGTTGAGCTCTATGCTATTAAGTACCCGCCTTCCAAAATCACAAAACATGAATACAATTTATTTACTTGAGGTATAATTAAACTCTAAATCAAAACAACCATCTCGTTCCAATACATTACAATAACCACATACTTACATCAAAATTAATAATTGAATCTTCAGATTGAACTCTAAGTTCAGATTCTGGTACTTTTACAGTCTCTGAATTTAAGTCTATAACTATATTTTGAGACTGTTTCTTGCTCCTAGAGGATGTAAATGATCTTTGTACAAAAGAGTCACTATTTAGTTCTTCTAATAAATTTCTATCATGTATCGTTGGCATATCCTCTTTCACTTCAACATCTTTATATTCATAAGTTGGTATTTTAGTCATTGTTAACCCAACTGATTCTGCCGCCTTAATAGCTTTTTCAATTTTTGTTTCAGTATCATCAAGATTATAATTATGCTTGTTTTTAGACTCTGCAAAGAATAGTGCGTGTAAAATAAATACAGTAGCAATATTTATGAATACTGATAAATTATCTGAAAGCATATTGATACAACAATTCACTTACCTATGTCAAATGAACTTGATCGGCTGCTAGATGATCGTTTTCGATGTTTTCTGGAGCTCTTATTGCGCTTAGACCGGCTATGGGAACTTGATCTCGATTTTGAACGATCGCGAGAATGCTTTGATCGCTTGGACCGAGTTCGTGATGAAGACCGGCGCTTAGATCTGCTTTCATAACGATCCTTTGAAACACTCCTGGAATAACTTCGTTTCTTATATCTTGAACGTGATGTGGACCGTCTTCTTCTATGACTGCTGGATTCCGATCGATCTCGAGACCGTGACCGTCGTTTATGTTTACTTTTAATCTTTTTCCTATCGTAAGACGATTCTGAACTGTACGACGAACTCCTTCTATCACGATATCTACTCTTTTCCCGAGGCATTTGTTTAGATATCTATAGTGTCATTATATTTAAAAATATTGATTCCATATTGCTGATATATTTAAAGTAAATAAATATCTTTTGCAAAACGTACAATATTCGCTTACATTTACTGATTGCTAAAGACAACTATCAAGAACTGTCAATCCATTATCATTTCAGTACAGATAAAAAATTATACACTCATCTCTGCTATAAGTTATTATGACCATTAAACTACTCGTAGAAGTTGAAGCTGATTTTTTTTTTGAAACTACTCGTAATAAGAGTAAATTTTAAGAAAGTGGCAGTCATCGGATGCACAGAACACATATACCCAAAGGGAAAAGCGAAAAGCCCAAGACTGGGATAGTTGGTGCTCAATGAGGGAGGCCTACGTTCAGGGTGGACGGCGATAGGCTGAAAAAAGAATAAATTGAGAGAAAAAATGCATGCACTGAAATTTCGAAATAAATGACTCTTACTTATATATTTATATAATAAGTATAATAAGTGATTTTTGTTTCGTAATTTTAGAAATGCACATTCTTCAATAACAAATTAACAATAATCTCATTTTTCAGTTAAATTTGAATTTGCGCTTTTATATAGTACCAATTTAAAAACATAGGTGGCACTGTATTGTTTTATTATTATAAGAACGTTCCATATGACGTTATATCTTAGTAGATAATGCTACATTGAATAATTAAAATATACTCTTAAGCACAAGATGGTTGTAAAAAAATTAAATATACCTTTTATATAAAAAAAGCTATTTTTATATATAAAACATATAATTTATTTTAGATTAAAGTATTTTTAATAATAAATTTAGCTTATGACATCTTGGAAGGACAGCGTTAAATGAAGCATAGTCTAGGGCAGCGACCACAATCAGTCGGCCTCGATGACGGAATGTGTGAAATTTTAAGATGGTGATGAGCAGTGTTTTCTTGATTTTACATATAAAATTAAGAATTGTTACGCTACTTATTTATTGACATGATCGTAATGTTTATAATCGTGGGACTAATGAGATATTAGTGCATTTTGTATTGGCGTAGCAGACTTGAAGTGTTGAACGTGTTTGTCGGATCATTGACATTGTTTCGTTATAAATTTTCGCAGCATCGTGATTGTTATGTTTATACTGGTATTATGTGCTTTTGTAACGTTCAGTGGATGGATTAGGCGTTTCTGATGTTTTCGAAGTTATGGAGAGGCAGGAGCGCACATTTGCCAACATGGAGGCCACAGACACTGTGGACACCAAACAGGTGAGATCGAGACAATGTTATTGCCGGTTACACATAACTCAGCACGTATGCGATATATGTGTCGAGCACATATTACTTAACAATATAACCATTTTTTCCAAAATATTAACCATTAGAGATAAAAAGTGCTAAATTGACCATAATTTCTCATTATAAGATATAGATTTTTATATATATATATATAATAATTATATATTTGAAATTTAGGTGATGGAGTCACCTTTAAATTATTCTAAACAAATCAAGGCAAAGTGTGGGTGAAGTTACTGCCCACACTCTTGTGGAATAAATTATTGCTATTAGAACATTGTTATGTACCTTACAAGTCATATCAAGTATTTCATATATATAATGTCTGCAACTTTTGTTGTAACACTTAGAACCAACTTTTTATTGTTTGCCTTATCAAAATATGAGTGATGCTAATACTGTTGAGTGCTTAATTTGGATGATACATTCCTAGAAAGTGAGTAGTTACTGAAGTATAATAATAAATTCTGTACAATGTATGTGTATGGAATAAAAATAATCAAGAAAGATTTTAAAAATGATTGGTTATTTTACAATAAACAGACTAATATGTTGTGCTAAAAGGACAAGGTTCCTAAATGACATATTATTAAACTGGAAATATATGTTTTAATTTTATACAAACTTCTCTTACAATAAATTAAAATAAACATTTTTTTTATTTCAAAAGTGATACAAAAACAACCTCATATTTCTTCTGCAGAGTCTCCAGTGTTAAGACACTATGTTATCTATGCTTTGTCTGCCAAAGGGGGGAAATGAAAATGATTGATATATAATGATTTCCTAAGAGAGAACTGAACCTAAAATACAGCGCAATAGAATTTGATATGTTTAATGTCCGGCTCTGTCCCACTGTGCCATTATTGTTATTGTGTATTAGGACTTAAGATGCCACAGATATTTGGCTACTACTTGGTATTTAAAATATTCCTATATTTAATATTGTAATAAATACTGAATGTTAAAAATAAAAATGATACTTAACAAATTATGAAAAAAAAAACGGTCAGGCTTGTCATCTGTGGATTTCTGTATTTTTCCAATTTCAGGGTTATAGGTGTAGGTCAACAGGAAGTACAATGTGTTGAAAGTTGATAAACTTAAGGTTATGGATAAACTTTCTATGAAACTAACTCCTATTAAAAGTTAGTAAGGATTTTTTTTCTATAAAATATCACTTTTCCCTTTATTTTTATTGTAAGTTTTTACTTTGGTTTATGGGAAGTCCCCTGTAAGTTTTAATTACAGAAGAAATTGCATATAAAATGCAACAAAAACTATGCATAAATGTTTATATTGATTATGACTAATAAGCTTGATAATTTCTGTGCCCCAAGATACCATAGATCTGAAGATATTTAATATTTAAGCTAAGTTTTGAATATGAAACAGTAAAAAAACACATGACATAATATTTTAACATGATAAAGATCTCAGATTTTTGCAATTTTTGAATAAAACACTTTAGAATGAAATTGTTTAACCAAATTAATCACAGATATTTACGATATACATTTGTGTCTACCTGTGACCACATTTACTACTGGTACTTTAACAAAACTATGGATACAATATGCAATGCATATGGATACTTTAATACAAGATGCAATCTACATTGAAATGCCATAAAACAAATTGTAACCAAATTATACAATTTTATGTCAACATTCGACATGTTGACATAAAATTGTATAATTTGAAGAAGCAGAGGCCAGTTGTGGCATACAAGTGTGTGACTGTAAACTACTGGTTGTGGATTCAATCCCCACTCAAGGAAATTAAATATTTATATAAATTACTATTTTTATTTCTTCACTCTGGTATCAAGGCAAAGCACAGCATTGATCTCCGCAACACAAAGTTTCGAGAATTCGGCAAAAAATGGAAAAAGGCTCCTTCTGCCTACCCTGCGGTGTGTGGGATATGGTGTAAGGCTGATTTTTTTCATAACAATATTTGATTTCTTATCATTTGAGGTGAGATGAATAAGATTAATGCAGAATTTTGGCTCAGGTGGTTCATATCAGAGTATTTCTTACCTATTTAATTAGAAAAATTACACAAAAAAACTAAACAATTAATCTCCTTTGAGTATTCCTCTACTTTCTACACTTATCCTGTATAGTTGGATAAAATAAAGAAAACACTGTTCTCGAATTACTGAACCAATTTGAAGTATATCATGCATACTGACGGCGGATCTCAACGCTTTTCCTTATTTTTTTTATTTGCATACATTTTTCCAAGTCAACTACTTGCCTTAATCGCAACGGATATTCAATGTTAACATACTTATCTCGCAAACAATATTCCACCTTCTTGGTAGGGGGGCGCGGTCTGCTCGCTCCTCGCGCTCGCGCGGGCGCGGGCAGTTCGACCGCGTCGGGCGCGCAGCACGCCGCGCGCGCACTCGAGTGATGTCCCCGTGAGCCCAGTGGTTACTGTGTAGTGTCTTCCAATTACCGTGTTGCACAAATTATTATTTGAATAATGGTAGCGATGGTGGCCTCGGCGTCCGGATACGGCACTCTTCGCCGATTTCTGAGCGTTCCTGATGGCCAGGATATACAAAGTACCGGTGTTGTCCTTAGTGCCTCAGTCGCGGTCTCGGTAAGCCATGATCTTAACATTGTTAAGTGTAAAATGTAGCCATCTTTTATCCAAGTGGAAAAAGGTCGATGAATTATGTACGTTATCTTTTATTAATTCATCCGTTATCACTTGGAGTTGCGACCATATGATAACTATATTTTTTAAATTTTTTTTTGTGATAATTTAGTTTTAAACTTCACGTAATCTTATTAAATATTCATAGACGTATTGCCTATTCAGGTTTGAAATAGGTGTGTGTTCGTTGGAGGTCAAAGAAACCGCGTTACAAAATAATTTTACAACATAAAAGCTTAGAAAGTCATGCGTTATATCTAACAATCGTTACGGAGGCTATTAAAATTACATTGGCGCCCGGCGCGCTCAGCGTGAGGTTGAATCTAACTTAAAACCTTATAATTTTTTCCATTTGGCTAGATTATTACTTAAAGCGAAGCGCACTTATATATTTTTAGCCACATCTCTAACTCACTGTCAAAATTGTCGTGACCGTTTGAGAACGAAAATTTTCGGAAGTTAAAAAAAGATTTTTACAGACAAGTCCGCAGTAGCCGTCGGCCGCGGGGTCGATGACCTGACTTTCCTTTTTAATATTCATTTTGATTGTATTGCCATCACTTGAAACCGTCCTTGGCCTCACCATATGGAGTATGATGTATTGTTAGTCCATGATGTCATCCTCACATGGTCGGGATTAGACAGGAGCGCGCGGCCAAGGTTAGGGCACCAGACCGTGCCCAACATCTCGAAGGCGCACGGCTCGCTGCCGTCGTCCGCGAAAGGAGCTCGTCTTCGCGATGTGGCTACCGACCCAGATCTCTCTTTCGCTTATTCGCTCTTACCCTTCAAAAATTAATAAAGCACGTCTAAAATTTAATTAAATTTGATGTACCATTTGTTCAGCTATACGAACCTATTTATCGCATAATTAATTTCAAAGTACAATAGTGTAGTTTATGTGATAAAGTCCATTTCTACTATACTGTATACATTCTATTATATACGTGTAAATTCGTTACCATCAGATTACCATGGTGCCGAAGTTTGGAAGCGTCAGACACGCGATGCTTGTGTGATCAGTCCATTCGGGTCGAGGGAAATGGGGATATTTTAATTTTTTTCGATCCTTCGGTGTGGTTAGAAAGAAGGGTGTTGTTAGAAACTTTAGGCTACTCTGTCTTGACAAAAAAAACTATTTGTATATTGTAAAGAATAAATATTATAAGAATACTATAATATACTGTAATATTACTGTAAAGCAAGAGTTTAGTAGTTTTTCAATGTAAGCGTCAAGAGATTGTAATGTGAGCCGTTATAATTCAATAGTCAGAGAAAATATTCGCCGACAGCTACGATTGAAACGATAATAAAATGGAGAGCGAACTCTTTGTTCGTAATTTCCTTTCCCAGCGTTACCTTTTTTTAGTCGTAAATAAAAGTGAATGAATTATACGAAGTTATCAGTTATGAAATATCATTAATACTAGATTATTGGTATAGATTATATTTGAATATACAAATTTATTGAATGATATATGTGTATAATGTGTTCGATATATATACTTTTTTTTTTCTGATGGTCTTAGTGCTGTTGACCTGCCATGGTCTTGACAGCGTCACCGGGCTGGGTTGTGTTCGATATTAATATATTATATAATAGCTTAAGGTTATTTTAGTAAAAGCCATGTTTCATCTATCATTAACGTGTAATTAGCGTTAAATTAGTATAATTGTATTATAAGGACAATAAAACGCAAATATATTTTTCGGTGTGGTCTATGAATTAAGAAATTAATTCTGTCGGTTACTTCGTAATGCTTTTCGTCGTGAGATTCAATGAACAAGCGGAACCACTGTAAGTGCTATGAATAAAACATAAGATATTCAGAATAATTGAGAATATATGAAATACAAAAGACAAGGACATATATAATTTTTGTGTTTTATATGTATAAATAATTTGAGATCAGTCGTGGCGCTACGGCACGAAGTACGACTTTAAAACCGACTGGTTGTGGGTTCGATCCATACTCGAGGAAATGAAATATTTACTTAAATTTATATTCCCATTTTCTTCGCTCTGGTGTCGAGGCGCGTAAAGCGCGGCGTTGAGTTCTGCCACTTAATACGCAATGCCTTTAGAATTCGGCAGAAAGTAGGGAACAAAGTGTTTAACACTAGGTTCCCTCTGCCTACCCAGCCTGCCCAGCGTGAAGCTGATTTAATTTTTTTTTATATAAATCATTTTAACTTTGCTTTTATTAATGCTGTAACAAAAAAGTACGTTATCAAATGTATTTTACCCCAGCGACCTATATTTTAAGATATCAACGAGCTTCATAGCTCTTTCTAAAGCGCATTTATAAACTACATATCTATGAAAGAACACTGCATCTCAAGATCGAACTCAGACTTGAGAGCGGTTTATAAATACGTACTAGATTGTTCTTACTTAGCAATAATTATATGCAGTTTTGGATCTAGTTTGATCGTGACTTGGCAAATCTTGATACAAAACTTCAGTATTTTAATGATGATGTAAATAGAGGACAAAGAATGAATGTCAATAATACGTTGATTGCATTTAGATGTTTGTAAGTGTTACATTATAGGTTTTATTACGTGTTGATTTCTAGTCACAACATCATTAACCTGCTTTAGATAAAATAGTAAGTCGGTCTTTGTAATATGCTTAATATTAATGGAGTTTAGCAGATTAATTTATTTTTATAACTTTAAGATGTAATATGGTATCCTTAATATAAAGATAATATACAATAGATATTGTGTGGCAGTAGGATTTCGCTTTACCGTTAGGGCAATAGCTTTAATGGTCTGCCTATTCTGTATAATTAAACTTATGGCTTAGTGGTCAGAGCGCCTGGTCGGTTTCAAGGGGGCGCGGGTTCGAGTCCCGCTACGTATATCCTTCCTTTTTCAGGATACTGCGTAAACTTAAAATAAAAATCGTATGAAATATATAATGTGTAAATAGCCCTTGAAGCACTTAAGATTAAATCGATTTATTCTACCGCATTACTAGTGACGGTCTCTCATTAGAATGACTGTTGTTAATCACCTTGCATCGATAAAGGTTTTGTTGATTTACTGTCTGTTTGTGTTTCCTTGTTTACCTTTTATAAAATTGTAAAAAAATACCGACAGGAAGTTCTAATACAGACATGCTTTAAGAATTTTAACTTCATATAACGTTACCTTAGAAGGAGCGTCTTCGAACTCTTTATGACAATCATAAGAGTATTTTTTATAATATTTTATTAATTTATATATCCGCTACAATTCTTTAAAAACAAAACGTAACATAATTATTTAAACCTTGTCTCAGTGTAGTGGAAAGGTCAAACTCTTTGCCATTTGAGTCAAGGGAAATTTACTTTTTCGTTTATCATAATAGATCGCTATTGTCGTGACTGTCTGAACAGTTCCTCTCTTGTTTTACATGAATTTTTCATTTAGTCCGCGTGAATGGTGTCTGAGAGCTTTATATTAGATTCATTTTAAGTCGATTGGAGACTAAAACGGCGCTGTTTAAAATGTTGTCCTCTCTCCGTGTCTTCGTCGTCTACCGAAAAGTAATTATTAGCGGAAAATACACATTTACTTCATATAACAATAGTATACATATTTTTTATTTTACATATTTTTTAAGGTTTTTAAGGGTGTGACTACAACGCAATGGTTGTGGGTTGGATCCCCACTCGAAGGAATGGATTATTAATTTTACTTCTTTGCTATGGCACCAAGGCAAAAGCGCGGCGTTGAGTTTCGACATTCAACACGCAATGCCTCGAAAAATTCGGTGGAAAGTGGGGAACGAAGCGTTTTAACAGTTTTCTACAGCGTGAAGTTGATTTCATTTTTTTATATATTTTTTAAAATATAATATATAAGTGAAAATAGAATTTTACACTAATTAAGCATATTAGTTATATCATTCGTAGTATTTAAACTTAGTTAATAATAACAAACGTTGTATGGTATCCTTTTAGTCTCCACAGAAGCTCAAAGTTTTGGGAAGCCTTCTTAAGCACTTTCTGAACCCTTGGTGACTACGAAAATTAGAGAAATTTATTGCTTGATTAAGCTACTTTTAGAGTATTCAAATAAACAAATATTTTTGTTTATTTTTGTAGCTCAGGGGCACTGGGGAGTGTGACTGTAACTGATACAAGCTGATTTAATTTTTTTTACATCAATTTGAAGGCCGAATTATGTTTTCAATAACAATAGATTTTTAGGCATTCTAAAACTGTCGTTGGATATTGCTTCCTTTTTTTATGTTTTACCATAAATACAAAAATAGATTATAGCATAGCCATTTAGGATCGCGCGTCTTGCGACAGACGGACGTTGTTCCGCACACACTTCCGCCCACCTCCATCCTATAAGGCGAGGACCTTGTCACGTTAGCTAACATGTAGGCACATCTAGTTTAATGTAATTTTTAACTATGATTAATTTTAATATTTTTTGTTGCCGTTGCGAAAAAATTTTGTGCTTTATTTTTATTAATAGCCTGAATCATCCAAATCCAAAGATTACAGACAGCATTTCGACGGAAAAATCTCAATTTTGTTCTCTATTTCGCCATGTGGAAATATTTGCGAGTAGTAATCTACGTGACATTGACGGCTTTATTGTACAGTTGGCATGTTTAGAAGCCATAAACAAAAGAATTGAATTCACTTTATGTGTTGTGTTGTGAAACCCAATGCTGTATGCATGTACCATTATATAGGTGTAAACTTTATAATAAATGTTAGTGGTCCCCTATACCTCGTTTGGTATATGAACTAACAACCTCCTGTGTACTGATGCGACTAGATAATCTAATATAAACATATCTATAGTTAAAATAAGCACTCCGTTTCACACACTCTGTCCAATTTTTAGGACAGAAATATGTGTATGTACAAGGCGTGCTGAGTAGCAGAACTCAATGTTGTGCCTCACTACTCAAGCCGGAACCTACAACTGTCACGTTTACAGTCAGTAGCTGCACCGCTTCTCCACGACGGCTTATTATTATATTAGTCGGTAATGTTATTGAATTGTTATATATTTTTTACAAATATAGAATTGAGATTAAATAAATGTACGTGACTATATATATATATATATATATATATATATATATATATATATATATACAATAAGGAAATAAAATAGCTACGAAGGAATCCTTTTTTAGTATGACCCTGCAATTCCTCTCCATGTTGCCGTTATCCTTGGATGAAGGTCATGTTTGAAATCGTTTCGTGTCCCAGTCATATCTAGTTTGATGATTTTATGTGTTTTTGATTGATCCTTACCTTGGGCGTATTTAAACTTATGATGTAATTTATAACAATGGCAAATAGTACTAAATACTTTAATAGCAATAAATGATTGATTTATTTGAGTTAATTATTATCGACATAGAGGCTTCGTAGTGCAGTATGGCTCTAAATGCGAAAGTTGTCAGTTTGATTCCACTAGTGGCAATTAATATTTTATTTTCCGACGCTGGTTTCTGAAGAAACCTTCCTTCCAGGTAAAGGAAGATTTGAGAAACTTTTTTTTCTTTATTTACATTTTGTCTCAAGCTCATATGAATAGACTTTAGGCTCTCTTTGCCTGTTTTATATTGGAGATACAGCGTGAAGCCGAAAAAAAGATGTTATTTAGGTGATCAACTTACATACCTTTAATGTTTATATAATATATAAGAAAAAAAATTTTTTTGGCATTATATATTAATGATATAAAAATTTAATTATTTAAATTTCGTGCACAAATATTATATTATTACTATAAAGTATCTGCTTAGAAGCACGAAATATGTAATAGCATTGTTTATGCATTTTCTCAAGGGCTAATATAATTTCATATGCACTTTCGCTAGTTGAAGTAATAATTAGTGAAATTTAACTGGTTTAGAACAGCGAGTGATATATAGTATTCTACCAAAATGCAGACGTCTGTGGAGTTTGTACAAATATGTGACTCTTTCGAGAATGGTATCCACGACCTCTCGTGTTGGAAGTAAGCAATGACTTACTAACAATGTGCGAATAAAGTAAAACCCGTCTTACAGAATGCGGACTCGTGTGATAACAAAAAACGCTAACATTATGGATTGGCATAGATTTCTTAACGTCTAAATATGTTTTGCATTGCAATAATGAACGAAGTGAAATTGAAAGTTAGATATTTTTTATTTGTGTAAAACAAAAAGAATGTAATAGAAAGTTCAACTTCGACTCTATTGCATTATTAAAATTAGTCATATAAATTAGTAACACTTTGAGTCGGTTACGTATATGTACTTATTTGGTTATTAATAACTTTATATTGATTTAAATTATATAACATTTCGTTTCCCTTGTATTGACGTTATTTAACTATAAAGATATATTTAGTTTTATATAAATTACCTGTTGCCGTTTAATTAGCAGAGTTGCTTGCCTTTCTATTTGATTTTATTTCATAGAAAAAATATTTGATATATGTGAAAATTCTAGTCTTGCAAGTTAGTTGGTGCTACAAAACCATTTTTTATTAAAATGAAGACACGATAGTTTTGCGCTCAAATCTGACGAGATAGATTGAATTATTTTCTTATTCCCGCACTGGTAATAATACTAAGCGTGGCGTTGAGTTCCGCCACCTAAAGTCTAGGTTCACTAGCTTCTATTTACGTATCCTGAGAGATGCAGGATACGTTGTTGAGCTGAAAACAATGAAACCCACTGGCACCGGCATGGCACTTTAAAAGTAATTTTCTCAAGTAAACAGTTCATACAGCCTACGGGTGCCTCCGAGACCGCCGTCGAACCATCTAATAATACAATGCGCGAGCTTAATGACTTTCCGGCGGGGAAAGCTAGGCGCGTGATATCCGTGATTTCTTGTCTGTCTGTTCTTTCTAAAATTAAATATATATAATATATGTTTATAACGTAATGCTTGGCCATTTGTGTGTGTATAGGTGTACTTTATTTATAAAGTAGGTTAGTTATTTGTTGAGTTGGAGATAAGAATTATTTTTTTAGTAAGAAATTATACGTAAAGTGTATCAATTCTATCAATTCATTCAAAGCACTACGATAAGACACAACTAGACCTTAAACAATTTAGAACGTGAGCTTATTCCAATGTTAACATTAGTAGTTGCGTTTTTTTCTAAAAGCTATGCACCTAGTGTTAAAGCACTCCGTTCCCATTCTCCGCCCAATTTTTAAGACAATTCGTGATGGGCAGTGACACTCAATACCGTGAGTCGTACGAGAACGAGAAAATGAAAATATTTTAAATGTAATCATATCCCCGAATGAGAATCGAACCCAAAACAACCATATCTTTTTGATTCATTATTCTAATATTAGATAGAGTAAATACATTTTGTTATGTGTAAATGCCGAGACGATCGAAAATATTTTGGTATATTTATTAGTCATGTGGAAAGTGCGGACATAAATTTGCAGCCATCTTTCAATCACTTAAGTTGTGGGGAGCAACTTGATGACTAGTGGGCCGATAAAAGCTGGCGTTTGTTTCACCTTCTTAGCATTGACCTAGAAAAAATAGCTTTTTCTTTAAAATACTTTATTTTACTACGCTACTACTCTTTTTAGGGTTCCCGTAGCTCTTAAGGAAAAAAGAAACCTTTGTTGATTAGCTTAACAAATTATATATATATATATATATATATATATATATATATATATATATATATATATATATATATATATACACACACACACACACACATATATATATATATATATATATATATATATATATATATATATATATATATATATATATATATAATATATATATCGCAAAAACGTATATTTACACACTATAAAGGAAATCAAAACTACTTCCGGTCGACCTAGAATTCTACAGGTATAACTAGTTCAGTTCAGTTCAGAAAAAAAATCTGAAACTATTGGTCTAGTCTTAAAAGCAAAATTTGGCATTAAAACCGCTGGTTCAAGTGAAGTATGAAATGGAATAGGTTGGTGTGCATATTCTAAAAAATATTTTTTAATATCTTATGACGCACTAATTGTACGGAACCCTCGGTGGGCGAGCTCGACTCGTACTTGTCCGGTTTTTTATAAATTTAAATAGCTTTATGAGTTATATTTAAAAGTTAGTAATTAAAAGAAATTAAAACAGTTGTTTTCTAAATTATATTCTAAGCTAGTACTTAGTGCGTGACCGTTACTTTTAAATGTTTGAATATAAAAAGATACGACATAACTGCATATTCTATTGTAATTACAAGTTCTAAGTTCAACTAAAACAATATCTTTATAAATATAAATTAAATCAGCTTCTCGCTGTATTCATCTCCTCGACTGGGGATCGAACCCACAACCAGTCGATTATACAGTCACACTTTGTGCTCCTGCGCCACGACTGGCCTCTTCTGGAATGTCTTCTTCTAGGTATAATTTAGTCGAATCTACTTTATTACATATAAAGTGTTGGTAATCTAAGTGAAGGTAGTACCCAAGTTGTATTTCGAACCTTACCGAACTTAAAAGCATATATGTGAATAAAAAAAACAAAAGCAGATCATCAGCAAAGTCATCAGAGCACCAACAAAGGTCAATGACCGATGACTGTCAAAAATATTAAAAAATAACAATATATAGATTAGTATATAAAGAAAAAGTTGACAGATGAATACTAGACGATTCCTTTTAAAGAACACTAATGTAACAATGACTAATGGTACCGCCGTTTTGCTAAGTATGACTTTCAATTATTACACAGAGAAACCAAACATTGATCAATGAACCCTCTCTCCATTCATTACTCAAGTCGAGTGCCCATTTTGAATCTAACGTGAATTGAAATGGTATATTATTAACTGTTGTGACAGTACCATGCATATATGCGGTATCTTTTATTGTTGTTTTATATCGTATATATCTTCAGCTTCACGCTGTATCCCGCACACAGCAGGGGGTAGGCGACGGAACCTAGCGTTAAGACACTCCGTTTCTCACATATATATTGTATATATCATCATACAAAAAATTAAATAATATATATTTTTATATTTTTACTATACAGATAGAGATATATATATCTTAATGACAATTTACTCTACACTTTACTCAATGTTATATAATAAATGCAAATATAAGCAATGAATAAAAATAAATTCTTGTAAATATAATTTTTCCACGCATTTTATTGTAAATTAGTAGAAACTTTATTATCATCATAACACAATATTTTATCATCATCATTATTACTTTGTATAAAAATGTTGCGAATAATGTACGGGTACGGCAATGTACGAGATACGTATCAACAGATTCTTGTGTAAGACTGGCCGAGCCTAGATGCCGTGCAAATTCAATGTTCGAATAGCTAGCACTTGTAGGCGATTGTGCGATGCAACCTCCGTGGGAAATCTTGGTAAAGCACGGCACTCTTAAGCCCTAACTACAACCAACTATACTTACTATACGGTACTTTATCTTCGACACTGTGATTTCTTTTTTCTGCATTATTGGAAGATATTTTAAGAAATATTTTTAAATTTTGTAAGAGTACAACCAAATTTATTGTCTATAGTTTAGTTTATATCAATGTTTATTATAAATCTTGTCGTTTATCATTAGAGCTTATTAAATTTCTTGTTAAAGAATCTAATTAAACCAGTAAGTAGGCAATATTTACCGTTACTAAATTATTAGCATATTTGTATTGGTATTTGAGAATATTATGTTTATTTTAGGCTTCTTCAACAAACAGATGTAATGACGATCTCCCACGAAAGATAATTATGTAAATAATATTATAATATTTTCATACATAAATATATGTCCAATTAAATTTGCTATACAAATACCTATGTAAATAAACTCGTATAATTTTTCACTTAATTTATATATTTAAAGTGTAGTGTTAGTTATAAACACTACATCTAAATAAAAAATCCTCGACAGTAAAAAATGATTTTTATTTGGCATGAAAGCTAATAGGCGTATAAGTTTTCCTACACTCGACCACGTAATTTGTTTGAAGTTTGCACTATTTACAAAGTGAAAAGAAATTGTTTTCCCTCTATAATGTTTAGTGTTAGTTGAAGATTTAAATTTTTAACATTTCTTTAACTTTTATCAAGTGACGGTAACGTCGTTTTTGTTAAATTATATTTGTTGTTCCTAATATTCATCTAACTTCCAGTTTAGAAATATGTTTTTTTTTTAATAAATATTCTTATATACACACAAGTTACTGCGTTACATTACTCACAGCAAAGAATGTATTGACGTTACTTCTTGTCCATTATTCATTAGTTTTATTTGCATTACAACTTTAAGTTATGATGTAACCGGCTGGCCTCCGCTAAGTGTACCATGGGTGTCGCCCGTTCTATCGACCAGCATGACCATTATTACTTATAAAAGCTATTACGAAATATCTATATTGAATGCTAGTCTCTGTACCAGCGATGGCACGACGAGGAAACATCTCTCACTTTCACCGAGATCGTGTCTGCAGGTTCCATCTGGGTCGCGCGGTAGATGGTAGATATCTGAAACCGAGAAAATAAATAATGAATCGTGTCTGTAATAGGTAGTCATAGATAGTGTTTCGTGAAAACAGAAAAATGCGGAGAAACCACTGGAATATATTATAATTGGTGATGATGGATAATAGTTGTTATCAGATACGTCAAATTTGTGTTGTATCACATGTAGAACAAGCTTCTGGATCAACGTCAAAATAGATCTTTGATATGATGACTTTTTAGATTATTTGCGATTGATATATATTTGTTTTTTATGAAGTGTTATAAATGTATGTATTTTTTATCGTAGGATTTAGTATTTTACGCATTCGTATCAGCTATTACGAGCAGCACTAGCTGGTTGATGCATTTAGAAATAATCAATAACAACATCTAGTTAAAAGATCTTTTCATTCACAATAATTTTATTTAATGATAATATCATTGAGCTAAAATATATACACTCGTGTGATACATTCATTTTTAAAAATAGTTTGTGGTACAAGAGTGCGAAACCTGTCATTTTATTCATATGTTTATCTATATATATCTGTACATATTGTCCCCAGCTCGTTAGGCACATGCTATATGTAAGCAAAATTTTTTTTGTTGACTTATTGTTCCTTTTTTACGACCGATTGGGAATTTTGTGAGCGATTCGTTAATAATCGCTACAATGTTAGTTTTTATAATTGTTTTTCTAGTAACATCATGTTTTCGTACAGCCATTATTTGCCATTAGGTAAATTTACGTCTGAGGTTGCGTGGGCTTTATATTTATAGTGCGTTATTACTTATGACTTCATCGGCTTACTTATGTCTATGTTTTACATTAGATGCTTTGACATACATACATTTTATTTGTTATACTTATTTGTACTTATATTGAAATACTTTAATAATATTTTTTTATTATATTTAATTTGTTTTACCTTAATACGGTCCTGTGATCTTCGAATGACTAAGAGTCGATCGTCTCATTTCCTGCATTACAATGTTAATTGTACTATCATTAGTTCCACTAACTGCGAAAGCTGTTAGGTTTTACATTGATTCTATTCTATAGCCTTGAGTTTTATAAAATTTTCTTTTTATAATAATTTTTTTTAAGATCACTTTATCGTCACTCTGTCCGTCGGTCACTCAAGATCCTTTTTTTAGGAATGCGTGGAGGTATCAATTTTTATGAAATACTGAGGTCTACTGTCCCTTGGAGCTGTGGAAAACTTAAACTTCTAAGACGACAACCCAATCAAAAAATACGTTTACGTTTATGTTGCAAATTTTCTAAACTCGGAAGGGAATCAAAACCTACAGGATACTTCCCGTGAACTCAGAATCTTTAAATTTGATACGAAACAATGTTTATAGCACAGTCCCGCAACCTTAAATTTGCCAACTTAAGTAAGTTGTACTTCCTCTGTACAGTTGATATACAATATTAATATTAGTAAGGAAGCCTCAGTGTGCGAGTCCGACACACGCTTGACCGGTTTTTTTAATAAAATATAGATAACTTTCAAGTACCTATAGCCAGAATTCATAAATATACCTACATGCATTCAATAGCGTCGATTGTCAATAAAACATTTTTTTTACCTTGCCAGTCGCCATACATTTCGGACGACCCCCATATTTGGGACGATGAATTCTGGTTTAGTTTCTTTTTTGTCAGTCATCTGAAAAATCTATCCGGTCTGGACTTATGAAGAATTTCGTGACCTTAAATCAAGGTTGGTTGTTTGTTGACTCTCCAAATAGTATTTGGCTACAAATGTTGTAGTGGCTGTACTAAGTAATCTACGTCCATTCTAAATAGCGATAGTTATTAGAAAAGGTCATTAGTTTCTCGCAATAAGGTTCTATCCAGGAAGTAAAATCTCTCTGGCAACTAAATTGTATCTCGACGCGCCTGTAGGCGGCGTAGGCGCTCGCTTGCGTGGGCTGCAGGTGCCAACGCACCTTTCCACATCGCGACCGCTCCGTTGGATTTAAATCGATAATGACTTTTGTTCGACTCGATTGTTTCGATTCACGACCCGTCGAGATAATGGGAGTAATAGCGGTGACGAATTGTATTGATGATTTAGTTATAGCGTTACGTGAATTTGTTAGTGTGAAGAGTCCCATTGTCATAATAGTTCGTATTTAGCTTTACGCTTAGCAGGGTAGGCAGAGGGAACCTAGTGTTAAGACACTCTGTTCTCCACTTTCTGCCTAATTCTGGAGGCACTGAGTGTTCAGTGGCAGAACTCAACGCCGCGCTTAGCCTCGACACCAAAGCGAAGAAATGGATATATAAATTTAAGTAGATATTTCATCTCCTCGAGTGGGGATCGAACCCACAACCGTCGGTCTTACAGTCACACGTCGTGCCTTAGTTCGTATTTAAAACATCATAATTTATTTAATTATACATTTATAGCTATTTTCCGTCTGGAATTTAATACTTAGATGGTTTGTTGTAAGAGTCACTCACTGTGGCGCATACATACGGCAACCCATCTTTATAAGGTAAAGAAACTCGATACCTCCGTGAGCTGTCGCATTATTCTTTGTTCCACGGTCAGTGTTGGGGTAAATCTTTTGTTGATGAGAGCGAATAGTGCTTTCAATGGTTTCAATTTATCAAGAACTGGTTTTTAGTATACTAACTAAACTATAATACAGTAAAACTTTTGTTGTGCTTAGAAAAGTAGTAGTTAAATTTAACGTTACGTTTGTAATCAAGTTTAGTAAATTAAAGTAATGTAAATGTAAGATTATTATTTTTAATTACTATTTTTAAAAAAGTTAAATGTAAATATAAAAAATACAAATAGTCGATATTAAATAAATCTCTTAAGCAATAATATTATTAGGAAATACGTACAAGATATAATATATTTATAAGTTTATTATCGTTTCCGCTGCTTAATACTTACGATTGTTCACAAATATGTCGTAAGAGAGAGTGAAATTCGAATGTTTGGTGGCGATTCCGCTAATTATCCAGCAATTAACTAGTACGAATTCAGTGTAGAGAGTGGCCTAACCGCTCTACTTAGTATATATGTTATAAATTATAACATGGATGAAAGTAACATACGTACGGACAGTCTATCCATATTTTACTTGGTACATGTTCATATATTTAATGTGTTTTGTGTTGTTTCGAGATAAATTTCTTATTTTTTTTAAATAAGTTTTGTTTCATTTGAGCGTATTAGGCATATACACTTATAAACTAAAAAAAAATGATTTATCTCATTTACTTACAACTGCGTGTTTAGGGGCGGAACTCAACGCCGCACTTTTTCTACCATGTCGTGGGAATAAAATTAGTTCAAACTTTAGGATTTTATTTATAAACAGTTCTTAAGTCTGAGAACGATCTTGAGATGCCGTTTTCATACATTAATTGCATATGTGAATAAAAGGAGCGTCTCAATATTTATCCCAGAATTGTGAGCGATTTATAAATGCAGGCCTTAGTGATGAAATTAAAATTTATCAAGTATGCCCGGCGTTCATTCCCGCCAATCAATCAATACACAATATCCCGAAAATTTGGCGTTGCGTGAGGAATTGGGTGTCTTAATACTGGGTTCCTTCTGCCTATCCCGCTGTATGCGGGATGTAGCGTGAAACTTAAAAAATAATAAATAGCGTTTGTTTCATACGCTATCGCTTTGTTAATTAATCGCTATCCCACTGCCCCGCGACGACCCTCAACTACTGAATTAATTTTTCGCAAATCTTTATATAAATATATATATATATTTATAAAGCGACCACACTACATAGCCGCGTATTGCGTTATTACCGTTCAATATTTTCACAATTAACATTAAGTAGTCTAACGGGCGTGACAGTAATTTAAATATTTTTATCAATCTACATTATAAAGAAAAATCGAACTGGATTTCTCGGCCTCAATAGGCAGCACCGTTACTTATTATAACTTAATTCGTTTCTGTTTTAATGCTGTGTTACCAATTCTATTATATTTAATCGATATTTCGATTGATGTCCTAGAAATCATCTCCTGCTATAGCATTTTTAATAGAATCGTTTAACGATTCATTCGTATTATTGTATATTTTTATGATTTATCCATAATATAACAGGGTAGCCAGGTGGAAACTAGTCGAACCATAATAATGTGGAGAACACATTGTGTGTGAGTGGCGGTAATAAACGCCGAAATACATACATAATCTATTCATGTAAGAGTGCTAATTTGTATTTTTTTTTAAATAAATAGCACATAAGTTATACCTCGCAGCCTTCTTCGACACACTCATTGTATCCAACACAAATATATTTTTTCATTCCAAATCCGAGATGAGAGAGTTCACCAAAACAAATACTTCAAATTTATAATATTATCATATTAAAACTTCTCAAAGTTAAATATTCTTATCGACATTCTTCCGGCTTTTGATTTAATGCAGTATAATGCCAGTTGTTTATGATATTCTTTGATCGAGAGCGTCCTAGTGGTTTCCTATTCGGGAGTGTCTCGGCGACCTATTTTTAAATAGCGCATGCCACGGCACGCGTATTATTATATTAAATGCTGTTTTATTGGTTATAATAAACTCGTAAGTAGGTTGTTATTGAATAAAGAATGATTATATTTTTTTAGTTAAATTTTATTTCATATTTAATTTTAATCTTACCGGATTTATATAGTGTATAGTAATGATTTTTATCTATAATCATTAGAAATATAATTATCATTTATACAAAAAAAAATCATCTTCACGCTGTATCCCGCAAACAGCAGGGCAGGCAGAGGGAACCCAGTGTTAAGACACTCCGTTCCCCACTTTGCGCCGAATTCTGGAGGCATTGCGTGCAGAGTGGTGAACGTAACGCCGCGCTTTGCCCCGATACCAGAAAAAGAAATGAATGAAAAAAAGAATTATCATTTATAATGATAATAATGATTAGACGAATAAGTAAACGCTATGAATAATAAAAAGAAAGTAAAACTTCATTTATATACATAAAAAAATAAACTTTCATCAACACTTCGTCGTCTAAAATGTACTGTAACTTATATGCACTTACTAGATAGAGCATTTGTCAATATGTCCTGATAACGCTAAGGAATGCAATGCAATCATAATTGATAATATATTTACAATATATTATTATATATTCATATTCTAAGTTTATATTCGATAAGAACTTAATCGTGCATTAGTTATTTATAAATGACAATCAGATCGAAGTTGTAATTTTTATAATATAAAACACAAATATATAATATACATTTGTTATCTTTTTATCGATTTATTGTAAAGTGTTGTAACAACCAATTCTGTACATTTTGTATTGTATATAGAAAGATTATTATGAGTAATATAGTAAATATTACTGATATAATATACCAAAAATGGTTTTATAAAATAGTAAGTACTCTATTGCCATGATATTATGAATTGTCACTGAGAAATTACATTTATTGAGGGAAAATTATACATATGTAGAGGTTGATCACAGTGGACGAGGCGAGATACGTACCAACGTAGAGACACTTGGGCGTTCCTTTGCCTCTGGTCACCTCACTAGATTCCTATACCACAGCGTGTAGCGCCTACTACATAGTGTTTATGTATATTTTTGTATATAAAGTATATTTGAGGCCGGTCGTGGCGCAGCGGCACAAGGTGTGACTGTAAACCGACTGGTTGTGGGTTCGATCCCCACTCGAGGAGATGAAATACTTACTTAAATTTATATTTCCATTTCTTCGCTCTGGTGTCGAGGCAAAGTGCGGCGTTGAGTTCTGCCACTCAACACGCAATGCCTCCGGAATTCGGCAGAAAGTGGGGAACGGAGTGTCTTTCACTACGTTCCCTCTGCCTACCCTGCAGTGTGCGGGATACAGCGTGAAGCTGATTTGATTTTGATTTTGAAGTATATTTCTAATGAAAATGATAACATCGACTGTTAGGGCAGTCAACTGTTCGAAGTGCACAATAAGCGGACGTTACCATAATATAGCGGTTAACAATAATAGTCGCAATCGACGGCCGCAGTCGCCTCTATAGCCATTCAGGCCTTTGTAAACTCATTTTAAAAAGTGGTTTTTTTACGTCTTCGTTTTTGCACTCTATCGATGGATTCAATTGTAAGATTATACGGTGTGTACAGTACGGTCAACAAGTCGTGGCCGCCCTAAAGTTAGCTGCAAATTTTATTTCAGATTTTGAAACAATTTTTCAAAAGTCAGAAAAATTCTGAAGAATCAATTGCTGTCCACGCTCTGCATATTTGTTTTTTGCTTATTTTTCATTATAGCTTTATGCTGTATCTCGTACTTGGCAGAGTCGGCAGTGGGAATCTGAGAACCTAGTGTTAATTCACTCAGTTCCCATTAACACACTTCCGTTTCCCTCTTTTTGCCAGATTTTCGGACATTGCGTGTTGAGTAGCGGAACTCAACGTCGCTTTTATTCTGATACTTTCTATCATTCGAATTTACCTAAAACTGGAACTTACAACAAAACTGAAACTCGTAGCTTAAAGAGCAATTCTTGTTAGATGTAACATATGTGATATTAACAAAAACATAAAAGATAAAACAAAATATATGAAAAATATTAATTATTAAAAATTCATAACACTTAAGAGGTATTTCTTTAGGTAGTGAGCTTCCTTTCCAATTTTATGCAATTTTTTATTGTAACTAGTGAGCTGAGCGATGTTTATTACTTTTCATATGCTTCAAAAGCAGCCGTACTCTTTAGAAATATTAATATAAAAAATATATATTTTAATATTTTTTGGTTGGCAATCGTGGCGAAATGGGACAACGTCTGATTGTAAACGTGATGAATGTGGGTTCGATTCTCACTCAAAATAAGTACTTACGTATTTAAGTACTAAATACACATTTAAATACGTACTTAAGTACTAAATGACCATTTGTTTGTTACAGTCAAAGCAGCGAGCGTCGATTAAATGGCTGTTGTCGAAGGCATTCAATAACCGGGTACCGGATAACCTTCAAGAGCCGTTTTACAGGGATCATGAGGTGGGTTTTTACAAAATTATTATACGCTTAAAATGACTTAATACTTAAAATACTAAATAATTTATTAATTTTAATATCATTCTTAAGTCTATAGAATGTGTAAGTGTAGCAAAAAATGTATATATTTTTTTCAATATATTATACTTTTTTCGATAAACCTGTAAAGGTTTTTTTAAGAAATATACAAAAACATGTAAAAGCATATCTTTAGTTTCGCCTAATTGTAATAATAAATCAAAAAAATCAGCTTCACGCTACGCACGTAGTCAGAGGGAACCTGACGAAAAAAGGAGAAGGAAAGTGGAGGGAACTTGTGTCAAGAGACTCCGATTATCTGATATTATGGTAATAATAATATATTATATAACTCATATTACACACAGTACCGAAAGTGTAGAGAACAGTAAAAACATAACTATAAAAAAAACTTTTATGAATACTTCAATGGAACGTATAAGAACGGTTTATGAACAATAAAGTAAGTAAATATTTATGTAAAACAGAAAGTAGTTATTGTATACTCTACTGACGTGAGCATCTTCAACGCACGCCTATTATGCTAACCGACAAAATGTTTTTAAAACAGCATCTAATTATTTTAGATAAAAAATATATTTTTATAGGCATTCTCTTATCTTCACGCATTTTGTGCATTTTTAGAGATAGATAAAGCCCAATATTTTTTTTCCTCTACTTTCTACCGCAAATTGTTTACGCTACATGTAACAGGAGCAAAAAGCCATATATTACTTTTTGAAAATATATTTTTAAATTCCATTTGAATCCACTACTACTGTGTACTCTGCGATAGGGTGTCCTACTTATGTTTTATCATTTAACTAACGTTTTCCAGCGATTCTGCTTTAATTGTTAAATGTATATAATAAGAGTCGTATAAGACATTAAATGCCCAACTCTGATCTCAGATTCTGTGGGATGTAGCCCACACACAACGAAACGAATAACGCGATGTAATATAACTTACAGCCTTCCTTGATAAATTAATGTTCCAACACAAAAAAAAAAACAATTTATATTAGTAGTTTCTGAGATTAGGACGTCCAATCAAACAAACCCTTAAGCTTTATAATATTAGTATAGATAGCAAAGAATTTATTACCAGTACAAGTTACATCAAAGACAATATGTTTTGTAATTGTGCCCATTATTGACTATGTAATAGATTCGGAAGAAGTGCATTGTGATTCAACAGTGTTGTTCGACCGGTTATGTTTCTTAGGAGTTTAATTGTTTTTACAATATTTGAAAGAGTTTTTTTTGTTGTATATTGTACTAAGCAGGTGCTAGTCAGGTTGTCTACCAATACAGTAGTATTAGTTAAGCTATTTTTAATATATTATGTGAATAATGGTGACAGATGGATAAGAATTATTAGAATTGGTGTTACGGATCGTTCGTATTTTTAGAACCATTTCCTTTAGTGAAACGAGTGTAATATATTATTTTATTTAGAGAACAAACTATTAAGTATTCTATGGATTCTCTCAGAGTGTGGAGCTCGGAACAGTGCCTGTGACATGCAACCCTAATGTTGACTTAAATGTGATGCTCTCTTTCTCCCTAACCGAATTTGAAGTGATTCTACTGGAATACCGTCTTAGAATTTAATTCTAGTAATAAATTGATGATATCTAGACAAGCAGAGATTTTTTAGTAAACTAAGGACTAATTTTCCTTCATAATATAAAAGATACATATATGTTAAAGAGAAAGCTTCAAATGATATACCTATCTATTAATATAGAGAGCTGTCTTTTAGTAGATGATGTTTCAGTATGTTTATTGCAGTTGTATCCGGAAACGGAAAAATGCAACGCTAAACAGATTAGCTAAGCGTATTAAGTTACACACACTCTAATGTCATAAAGAACTTCTCTTCTAACGTTTCCTATGTTTGTCACAAATTGAAAAAAATTACATGTAGCATATTTTTAAATAATGTAGTTAAGATATATAATAGATTTAATGTTATGGGTGATATCATGGCGTAATCGTGGAACAACGTTTTAACTAAAATCAAACGCGGTGATTGGATTCGATCTCCGCTCCAGAGAAGAAATTATTTTCTTTTCTCCGCTTTGGCAAAACATACAGTGACATTGAACTCTGCCACTCTATACAGATGCTTTCTGCCTACCTTGCTATTTAAAAGAATGTTCATTTAATTACTCAGAATATTTTTAAAATTATTTATTAATTGTATACAAGGCAAAAAACAAATTGTATTATCCTTTATCCACCTTGCCATCTGTCCCTCAAGAAGCAGGTGAAGCAAGGCTATTTTTACAGGCAAAACATCTGTTCATCTGTTTCACTGTCCTTGGAGTCGCAAAGTTCATGCAAGCTAGCTGTATTGATCCATCCAGTTATATGGGGCTGGCGAGCACGCGAGCTCAGTCGAACGCTCGTGGGAGTGGTAGTGACCAAATTATTGAGCTTAGTTTTTAGTAGTTAGTGAAAAATATGTGGGACTGCCATTTGGGAAGTACCGTTAGGCGAGTTACGTGTAAGCGGTGTTATGAAATTATTTATATTCGAGTTCGCATAGATTTTTTCTGTTGTAGCTTTTGGGGTATGTGATATAAGAATTGTATATTTGTCAAAATAATTAACTTGTAACATGTTTACACTGTTTTATAGATGTTATATTTATATGAATATTATATTTGGAGCAAAATTCTCAATAGAAATTTTACATGCAACATATTATGTAATCTTGTAAACAATATCTGGTGCACAACATTTATAATTGAGTTTTGTTTACATATGTAAACAAAACTCTTATCTAATTTTCCTTTTTAATTATTATGAATATATCAACAATTTCAAACGATCGCAGTTTCTTAACATTAAAGTTCTTATCTTTATACCAACTCTACATTATGCTCTATAAGTCGATACGAGATGCTTGAGTCAAAACGTCACAAATTATTTCAACCTAGTGTCATATTGTGTACTCATATAGCCTATATATGGCTATAAATAACTGTGAAATAAATATCATATTATATGAATAATTCGTGTTACTAAAATAAATAATTATTTTATTAAGAGGAAAACGTTACATGCTAAATGTGTTAACAAATTCTTATTCTAATGTTTATTTTACAACTCTATGTATCAATCATCTATTTATTAATTATTATAAAAAATAAATAAATCAGCTTCACGCTGTATCCCAGTGTACACCGCAGGGTATGCAGAGGGAACCTAGTGTTTCAGACAGTCCGTTCCCCACTTTCTGCCGAATTCTGGGGCATTGCGTGTTGAGTGGCAGAACTCTGGAATGGAATAGAAATACAAATTCAAGCAAATATAAAATATATTAATTATTAATTTTATCCTAACCTATTAATATGAAATCTATATTTTCGGCGAAGAGTTACTTGTCCATAACGCCCCTATTGATAGTATCACTATTTTTATTTACCTCGTGTTTTTAAATAATAGTTGTCTTTAATGTATCATCTAAAACATTCACAATCGTTTGTTCAACTTTAACAATAGCCCATAAAGCCTAAATTACTATGAAAGAGTTATTATATCAAATCAGAATATTACTCTTATAGACATTTGATAAATGAAGCACTGTTTATTTATAGCTGAAGACAAGTCAGTAGGTATATGTATAACTGTTCTTTGATATGGTATAAAGACTAAAGTGCGTGGCGTGTTGTTCTGCAACACTGACGCTCACTCGGACTGTTTTTGGATGGAAATAGCAACTAATGAGTATAATGTGGAAGTCCCTACAAACTTTTATTTGAGATGAGGTAGTTTCAACCTCACTTTCCTTTCCAGATCGCGATGCATATAAGGTCGATAATGGAACGCAGGTAGACATTCATCACGGCAAATATAGAACTAGCGTTCCGTAAAAATAGTCACTGCCGTTTCCGCCTTTGGGAAACGCCGATCTTTTGTTCTTTTCGTTGTTACGATATATCCTCTATAATTTAAGTTTGTTTTAAATATATTTCTAATATACATTTGTGCCCAGGCCAATCGTAGTGCAAGGGCACAAGCGTGTGACTGTAAGCGCGATAGGTTGTGGGTTCGAAATTTAATATTTTTGTTTCTTCGCTCTGGTGTCGAGGCAAAAACGCGTTGAGTTCCGCCATTTAATACGCAATGCCTTCAGATTTCGGCGGATAGTAGAGAACAGAGAGTCTTAACTCCCTCTCAGCTCTCAGCGTGAAAATGAAAAAACAACTACATCTCTTCTCATAAATAAAATATGGTGAACGGGTTCTTGAAAGTAGCTTTTTACCTATTTTTTAACATTAACACATTTATTATTATTGTGACGCCTCTTTGGCGTATCGCGTTTTAATTAAATAAGATACTGTTTAACTGGAGGTTATTGATCTGTCGCTTAAATAGATTCAGTTTAATTAGTACATTTTTTTTTCTAAGGCTCTCGTTTTTGGCGCGTTTAACAAGGTAGGCAATTTCGTTTTAAAGGACAGTGTTTCCGACCTTCCGTCCAATTTATGAGACATCACCTGTTGAGTGGCGGAACTCAACGCCGCGCTTTGTCTACATTATAAAAACATGTGAGTTCCGAAAATTAAACAATCGTACATATTATTTCACCAAAAAATCAAACAAAGCGAAGGATAACCCACTAAATTTGGTTATCTTAATTCCCACGATCAATGACAGTTACCTACACATTTAATATGAGTCAACAGCGCAATATCACTGTTCTTATTAACTCAACCACAATTTACTTGAAAACCTTTTACTTATTTGTGATTCATCATATTCATTTTTAATTATTTCCTCTCGTGTCTCTCATATATATATATATATATATATATATATATATATATATATATATATATATATGCATATGTATATTGCAATAGAACGCTATTCCTATAGGTTATAAGCTGGAAAAGGCTGACTACTGGTGTGGGGCTGACTACTGATGATATATATATATATATATATATATATATATATATATATATATATATATATATATATATATATATATATATATATATATATAACCAACTAAGTAACTTTTAAAAAAAGCTTTGCCTTCTAATTGGTCGCTTGGGAACATCACAATGACGCTATGTGGCTGAATAAAATAGTAATATGAGTTTATTTCGACATTGTCACTTGTCGAGACCAGACAGGGCGCGCGCGCAAAAATTTTCTTAGTGGGAAGTGTCTAAGAAAAAGATGAAATATTGTGATTTCTTATTAACTTTAATGCCATGTTTTATAAAAATATAGTGTAATTACATTTTTCACATCAAAATCAAATAAATAATAGAACAGTTTTTTTATAGTTATTTAAATAACGAGGTGGCCGACTACTGGGTATGCGTTTCTTGTACATAATCCAGTGTTCGGCCCTTCCCGGCTGAGTACTAGATTCTATGCTTTTTTTGATATCGAAGTCTTATTAGTATCATTTTAATGCTGGAACTTTAGCCTTTTATTTAGTATAGCCATGTCATACATAATTACATGAAAAAACCAGTAGTCGGCCGCCTAACTAGATGCGTTCGAACCACGGCTGACTGGTGAGGATGGACCCAGTGCTCAGCCGTCAGTTACTTACGCTGCTTAATTTACTAATTTATTTAATTAGCGCCCACCTACCGATTATTTTTTTAGTTTTTGGCATGTTTTATTTGTTTAATTTTTGTATGTCTTTTTTGAGGCCCATACAATAACCTGAATACCCTGAAGACAAGCTAACACAAGCTTTAGACGCTATCAGAAATGGCATGCCAATTAAAGAAGCTAGTAGAACCTCAAAGGTTCCTCGATGGCTGAAAGACATTGCCACTTGTGGTTTTGGAAAGAAACCTGACAATGTATTTAATACTTGACATGATGATTGAAGACGGTAGGCCCAATCCCTTTCTAAATGGAAAACCATATTTTCAATAAGAACACCTGAAGATCTATCAAAGGCAAGAGCAATAATCACTGAAGAGAGTATTTAGGAAAGCGGTTTGAGAAACTCACAGATTATCTACCTAAAAATCAAGCAGTGTTAGAAGACCATAAAATAATACTAAACGGTGACGAAACATGCTTTGCCCAAAAACTGGAAAAGATATAGCATCCCAAGAATATAAAAATGTATACCAAATAGTAAAGAGCAAAGTGCAGGAATCTGTCACCGTTTTAGCTTTTTTTTTCCGCTATAGGCGATATTCCTCCTTGTGTAGTTTTCCCGTACATCAGACCCTTCAAAGATGTTATAAATAGGTTTATAGTTGGTTCCTCGGTAAATCTGACACTGGATAGATGAAGGCAGATATTTTCTACGATTATATTTCTGAATGCCTATCCAAGTGGATAGATGAAAACAAAGTGAAAAACTAGTGCTTGTTTTTGTCGACGGCCACAAAACTCACAAGACAATGAAGCTTAGTAAAAACTGCCACAACAGTAACATAATTTTGAACGCACTTTTGCAACCAGCAGATGCTAGCGTTTTTAAACCAGTAAAAATTGAATGGGCGAAAACTTTTCATGATTGGTGGTCACAGCCACAAAACGCTAATACTATTAACAAAATCTTCTCTGTTCATTGTTGAAAAAAGTACTAAGTAAGGAATCTCTGAAAGAAGTCGTCAAAAATGGATTTCATAAGTGTTGCCTTTTCCATTTGACCCGAGTGCAGTAGATTATTCAAAATGCGTGCAAAAAACCTTAGAGAAAAAGAATGCATCTACCAGCAAGATAACTTCACAGAGTACCCTCAAAAAGGAGTTTTTGACAATCCATTAAGTTATAAAACATATACAACTATATGTTAAAAAACTATAGGAAAAACCTGGGTGAAACCTTTAGAAATGAAGAAGAATTTTTAAATAGTGATTTCAATGATGAATAAGTAAATTTAGTTTCTTATGATATTAGTGTACCTATTAAGGTCTTATTATTTAATTAAATGTATTAAGTCCTAGATAATTAAGCTTTAAACTATTGATCTCCGGAGAGGCTGATTACTGGTACCAATATGGCTGAATACTGGACTGTGACGGCTGAGTACTGAGGAAATATGCCTTATTTTGATAAATATTTTATTTTTAATACTTATTGAAAAAATATATAATATCTGTTACTTTTATAACAAAGTATAATAAATGATTAAGTGAATGAGTAAAAAAAGTTTTTGATAACTATTTTTAATATTTTTCTATACATATTTAAACTTGCGCTTTCCACTAAAAGGCTGACTACTGGTGGCTGTACCCTATATATATATATATATATATATATATATATACACACATATATATACATACACACATATATATATATATATATATATATATATATATATATATATATATATATATATATATATATATATATATATATATATATATATATATATGTATGTATGTATGTATATATATAATATTATATTATGTGCATATAATTTTTGCATTGTTATATAGTCTTTTGTTTTTCTTAATTTACGTGATCTAAAAAAAAAAACCATTATTAAGTTTGAATACTCGCACATTGTTGGAAAGCTACTAAGCTCCAGCGTTTACTTTACGCTGTATCCCGCACATAACGGGCAGGCAGAGGGAGCCGGGAAACCTAGTGTTAAGATACTCCGCTTCCATTAGGACTCTTCCGTTTCCCACTTAACGCCGAATTCTGGTGGAAAGTGGGAAACGAGCGGAGGGCGAGCAAATGAAAATATTAAATATTTAATTCCCCTGAAAGGCAATTGAAACCACAACCACGTTAACAGTCGCTTGTGTCTCTAACCCCAAATAGCTCCTCTGTATTCTAAGTATTCTATTTCTATTCTTACAAAAAACTTGAACTATTCAAATTTTTTAATCTTTATTATCAAACTGCCTTTTTAATTAACATTCAATACAACAAAACGCTAGATAAAAACACAATATGTACAAAGTTAAATTCCAAGACCACCACAACTTTAACTTTGTAACTTTTCTCATTTAATGAAACTGAAACACAAATGAGCATCGTGAAAGAAGATCTTAGTGGAAAAATCACGTCGCCTTTCTCCTTGACCCCCAGCCCGCAGCCGCCGTCTGCAATTTGTCGTACCGCGCTTTTGTTGCGTTTATTGTCCGTCCGTGCGTTTTTTTTGTCGCACTCGTGTCGTGGCACTTAATTGTTTCTGGCATGTGATGTGTTATTGTATGTGTGTGTGTGTGTAATTGAAACGTGAGTTTTTTTAAATATTGTAACGGTGTGGCTTGACTAAAAATTGTTTTTTTTTTTAAATATAAGGTATAAGTAATAACATTACTTTGGAATTACAACTATAAATGATAGCTTTTCCATTAAATATTCTTGACCATCAAACCTGGCCACGCGGGGCCCGAGATCTGGTTTGGTAGGTTACAGCAACACCTAGCTGAAAGATCGTTTAACATTCCCGAATGGCAATCAAGTATAATTCATAGCAGCGATCTAAGATAGAATACCCAATAAAACTTTAATATCTAAGACTAACGGGCCTATAATAAGTAAAGTGATAAAGCGTTTAATTTTCAAAGGGAATGCTAAGAAACAATAACATAGACATTATTTTGTATACAAACAAACAATCAATCATCGTCGCAGTGTCTTTTAATGTTCTCGACGTGTACAATATTACATTGGATTTTGTTTAAAATACTGTTTGTTTATTTTGAGTACACAAATTGTTCCCCGACTGAAGACTAATGCGGTCGGCGACGGAGATAGAGCTATTATTGTAAATTGCCTTTACGATATTTTAATTGTGTGGATTTGTTTGGATTTATCTCTATTTAGTTGAGGCGTTTTAAATGAGGCAATTATTTTCAGGAATTTCAATAGATCAGCTTTACGCTGTATCCATTACAAAGCTGGGTAGGAAGTGGGACTCTAGTGTTAAGACACTCCGTTCCCCACTTTCTGCCGAATTCTGGAGGCGTTGCGTGTTGAATGGCAGAACTCAACTCCGCGCTTTGCACAACACAACAGCAATAAAATGGAAATATAAATTTAAATAAATATTTAATCTCTTCAAGTGGGGATCGAACCCACAACCATTAGGTTTTACAGTC
The DNA here is from genome assembly GCA_917862395.2 of Heliconius sara. Taxonomy (NCBI): domain Eukaryota; kingdom Metazoa; phylum Arthropoda; class Insecta; order Lepidoptera; family Nymphalidae; genus Heliconius; species Heliconius sara. The sequence goes on along the minus strand of OU860780.1, from coordinate 9,226,711 downwards.
ACACTTTGTGCCCCTGTGCCACTATTGGCCTTTATTTTGATTACTTAGAAGAAATGTACTATACACTCATGTGTATTATATAAGGTAATAAATATAATCTAAAGATATTAAATGTACGTAGATACGTAGCGAAGTTGTTAGTGACTTGAATTTCTTAGTGCGATATTTAAGTTATTAAGTAGTTACTTAATATTTGTTCACTGTAATAATAAGATTTTTTTAACAGAAATCACATTTTGACATTATTACATGAAAATAATTATATAAAAGTAAAAAGCAATTGCAATATAAGAGCCTATTTTACGGGTTAAGACTTAGCTTAAAGCCTTATGTTCATTATTTCAAACGTTTGAGTATAGAAAATATACTAGAGACAACATTTTTCACAGCGACGACGTTACATAATATTATTTGTATGAAGCGTAGCAGGACTTAATCTACTTAGATTTTGCTTCATTCGAGATTTTATATGGGACACTGAAACATAATAAATGTTATAAATATGCAAGGAACTAGTAAATTATTTTGCTCAATGCATACAAATGATGAGGCAACGCGTTCCGCCACACAATGTCTTCAGAAACGGAGTGTCTTTACACTTGGTTCCTTCTGTCTACCCCACTAGGTTCCTTCTGTATACCCAACGTGTATATGGCGTGATAGCTGTATTTCCGGCTTAACATCAGTGTAGCTAAAAATGTATAGTTATCCTGGTGTAATATTTAAAAAGCAAATGTTAGGTTTTACTTCTCACGACCTATAAGAAAATTATATATTTTATTATGTATAAATAAGAAAATAACCGGCTTGCACAGGTTGTCCAGCATGCCAGGGTAGACAACCTAGTGTTAAGATGGGTAACAGAGTTCCCCATTTATTTAAGTAGCGCGGTTGAACGCTGCGGTTTGTCTTCTACAGCGAGGAAATTGAGTTACACAGAAGGTGCGGTGTTAAAAGTGCAAATAATCTAAATAAAACACTCTAATTTGTATACATAATACAGATTGGAAAATAAATTGAATCGTTTGAGAGCAAAAGTGAGAGCTGCGAAGTTGGTTTTTATAGGCAATCTCCAATATTCACACGATAGAATTTAGCACGTCATGGTCAATGAGATGTTAATGTGATGTTGTAACTGCTGCCTTTGAATACCTACCCACTCGCCTCGTCGTTCGTCATCGCATGTTGTTTTTGTCGCACTAGGTCAGCGTTCTGTAACTCGTAATCGATGTGACTTGTTTTATTTATGATATTATCGATTTTGTTGTTTAATTTCAAGTTGTTTAAAGAAAATCTAACTAGATAATTAATTGAAAATATTGGTATACATTTTTCGTCTGTATTTTCCTTATTTCAGATTCATACTTTTTTATCTCTGCGCAGCAGAGAAATTGTTCTTTGTTTTTAGCTGGAATTCGAGATAACATGTATTGTGTGGCGAAACTTAATGCCGCCCTTTGTTTTACCAGAGCGGGAAATTGTAAATAATTTCGTTCTCCAAATGGAAACTGAACCCACAACCATTACGTTTTCGTTCAAACGCTGCCCCAATACGTCGTGATAGTCTTTATAGGTCTATAATACTATCGATTTGAATGATTATAGTACGTAACAAATTCAACAAAATTCCTTTTAAGGCATCAGGAAAAAATGTCATATTTCTCTGATGACTAAGTAACATTTGCAGGTGACTTCAAAGCTATTATTAATTTTGTGTGTAATGATTATAATAGTTCTATGGTGATTATAGTAAAGCATCATTATCAAAATTTTGATAATGATGTTAGGCTAGTATGCCTGTTTGTTACAACAAAAAGTATTTGTCATCTAAAGGAAAAGGCGCATTAACGTATCGTCCTCCATTGTGTTGGTCACTAAGTGCCAAAACTTATGTGATTTGTAAAGTGAGCATAGTATGTTATGGTTTCACTTCCAAATTTATATTCAGGTCGTCATAACTCATAGTGCATTGGGACAGCCACTGTAAACGATTATGTTTAAATGACTTTTATTTCTCCGCTCAAGGAGACAAAACGCGGGGTTGAGTTATGGCAATCGACTTGTAAAGTCTGAAAGTGATTCAAAACTCTACCTACCCCATTAATGGGGAGAAAAAAGCGCGAATCTAAGGTATATTCTCTAAGAATGACTGTCTGTATTTTTTTACGGGATGTGTTAAAATTAGAGGAATATAAAAAAAGATGTTCCTTATTGTCAATACATTTAACTAGCGAGCATACAATAGTAGGATGTTTAAATAAAACCAACATTTGTTTTTATAAATGTCACGGCATGCCCGACCGCACCCGATCAGCAAGGTTAGGCAGCGCTCCTAAGTCTATGACGCAACACCGGGTCACACCTTACGAATTATCACACCGTTACACGCCTCTGCTGATTATGTTATAACACTTTAATTTTTTTTGGGGATACCTGTTTTAGGACTGTTCATACTTTTTACTATCGATTTGTTCTGTTTCGCTTGCCGGCTATTAAAAAAGATTTTTTCAAACATATTTTATATTGATTACTATTTCCATAGACTAAGTATATTTTTCTTTTATAAGTTATATTTGATCTATTACTTTTATGTTTAAATTTTTATGCTTTTGTACATAAAAGCATAAACTGTACCAACTCTGACAACTCTATGTTCAATTTGTAGCAAAACTGTGCTTCTGATATTGACAATGTTGCAATGTTCCATAGGCTTAATTCTAATTTCAAGATTAAATCAATTTGCAAAGCCTGGCTAAATAACCACCCACGACTGTATCTGCAAAAAGCATCTATATGCCGTTAACGGTATCGTAATTGTACGCGGCTATCTTAAATTGATAGTTAAGTCTAGCATTCTATATTTTATAAGCGAATAATAAAATAAGTTTTAAATGAATTATTTATTTTAATTAAGTTATTAGATTTTTAAATGTAACGGATAGTATATTAATTAATTATTAATTAAATGGAGCAGAAATAGAGAAATTAGTGAAGAATTACTCTTGTTATATATTAGAGACATTGTGTGTTACATACAAGTAATTTGTTAAAACAAATGAATCGGAAATATTCTAAATTAAAACGTCCGAATTTACATTTAATAATTAAGTGTAATAAGGAAAATCCTAAATGCATCAATGTGATACCTACTAAATAATTAAATAGTTTTATTCTCTAATTCCAGGACCAGGAGCACCTAAAACCGCCCATAGTAGGCGGGCTGGCCAACGCGGAGCTGTACTGCCTCGCGTTGGCCAACATGTACTCGGACCCCAACTACCACAACCTGAACCACTGGAACATACTGCAGACGTTGGCGCGGAAGGGCGTCCAAGTACCCGACCCGCCCGACTGCGCGCTCACGGAGACTGTGCTTATACAGACGAATCCCTTGAAAATGGTATTTGTTTTGTTTATTTTTTGGTGCTTCTAAAAGCTGATTTATTTTGAGATAATGTTTAATATCACATAGTGAATTTCAGGGACCTACACTAATTTCTAACAATAAAGATATTTTGTTTAGAAATAAAATATGATGTACCAGTGTAGCCGTGTACATTTTATTTTCTCGTTATCTATTGAATTTTCTCGCATATTATATTTGTGTGGTAGTTGAATTCAAAGATTAGATTACAAAAAACAAACCCAAAACCCACGTGGCAATTTCAAAATATTTTAAATTTTTTTGACCTTTACGTTTATATGCAATACCTACTGTCTGCGCTTATCTTATTCAATTTTGCCTTCGTATTCGTAGGCGCGCGTGTGACACAAGCGAATGAAGGCAATTCGGGCCAACTATACGCCAACTATAAGATAGGCGACATAGCGCTACTTTGTAAACAAACAGTTACATTTGTACCACATATGCCATCTCGTTTATTGGATTAAGTTTTCAGTACCGTTCACGTGATTGATGATGCTATAGCAAATTGATTTGTGATTTATTTATAACCTGGCTTTGGATTGTGACTTCATGTTTGTGGGCGGTTAAAGAGAACAGAATACATAATCCTACTATCTGTCTCATCATCTTGATAGGAATTGACAGTTTTCTTATTTAACTCTTAATTTTGTTTTCCGTAACTCTTTACTTGGCAAATTTTCTTTATTTTCCGCATATTTTAAAGATATTTTTAAGTCTGCTAAGATTTCTAGATATTTTTAAAGATATAAAACTGAGCTCAGTAGGCAATATCTACGCCATCTACTGTTATATAGACTAATAACCATAGAACATGTATGAAAAGGTTGGTGACAGTGGAGGAAGCGAAAGAAATATACCAGGTCCTTGGCGAATAAAGTTATCATTTATATTTAATAAATATATATATATATATATATATATATATATATATATATATATATATATATATATATATATATATATATATATATATATATATATTTAATTTCTAAAACTTAAATTTCTTTACATTTTTTTTAACTTAAAGTGTGTTGTTGTCAAAAACTAAATATTTGAAATAAATATTAATACACCTTATATTATATTTCCAGAGTGCTCATTTAGCTGTGATAGAAGCTGTGATGGCGCTGTACGCGCGGGAAGTGGTGACCCTAGACCGCGTGTCGGCGGCGTCACAACGCTTCGGCACAAGTCAGCCCTTGCCTATGGGGTCCAGTATACCCCATGAGGACGGTTTACTTTGCTGGATAAATGCTGCGTGCGCTGCACTTAATAAGGCTGAGGTGAGTGGAGTGGGAAATAAAAATATGTAAATTGATATTTTTGATAACAAAATCTATATACCTACATATTTTTTTTGCATTTCTGACTCCGTGATTGACCGATAAATAAAGAGTCAAACCTACATTACCGAGTAAGCAAAAATTTAGTATATAGCTTCATTGCATAGAAACACTAATAAAGGACTTTTCGAAATTCGTACGTAACTATAAAATTAATTCGTAATTCGTAATATAAATAAAGAACGATAAAACGCGGAACAGCGTTGCATAGTAAATATAAACAAATTACGAATTTTACTTTGTTTGTTTGTTTTATACATAACATTATTTGCCTATAACAATATTTTTTTCACACAAAGTATCACTCTGATTTGATGAGTAAATAAGTAAAAGAATATTATAATTTCTTAAGTGTTTTGATATTAACATTGATATGAAATTGATTCTCTCACAAAACACTTTTTTTTCGCGTAAATTACTAGTTTTATTATGATTACTTTATTTATGATTACTAGTTTTCACATCTCACACCTTTTCTGTTGAATGTTAATGATATGATGAAAGTGCCAAGAAGTGTATTGCTATTTTTTTACCTGAATATATAACGACTACGGCTTGACGGCAACGGTTAAAGAAATATATGGCTGTATTATACTGTGAACGTTTTTTCCTCTTATTATTTTTTTTTAAATTTATTTTAAAGCAAGCACCTTTTAACATCCCAAAAAATTATATTGAAAGTTTTTGAACTATGCGTTTTCATAAATGTCAGTTCATATTGTAATTAAAAATTATTCTTTCTTTTGAGAATAAAAATAATACCTCAGTTTTTATCGAATATAGTTTAATTGAATGTTATTAAGTTTTAGAATGGTTTCAACAAATTACTTCGACAAAAAGATACAAAGGCATATATTTGTTGTATACATTTTAAAAAAAGTACTCCGTATTATTGTTATCTGTATACAACGAAAACCAATCAGCGAAATTTTATATTTAGACTTTAGAAAACAATAACTAAGTTACACTTAGCCTTTAGTATAGCGAAAGGTCTATATTTAATATTTACATATTCATTTCCAGGAGAACTCACCCCAAGTGCCACCAGTAAAGAATCTCCAAGAGCTCTGCGACGGCACCGCCCTCGCCGCCCTCATATCTTTCTACTGCCCCGACTCACTCCCGCGCGCCGCCGTCCGCGTCGGCCGCATGGCGTCCATACAGGACTGCCTGCACAACCTGATGCTGGTGTACGACTTCTGTACTAGTGTACTGCCGCATAACGTGTTCCATATGATGCCCGAGGATGTTACTTATATGAGAGGGTGAGTTTTATTTTCTTTTATTTCGAAGCTTTAGTGGATATTTGTTGATATAGTAAATGTTAGGTAAACAGAAAACGTATATGAAATTTTTGTTTGAATAATATTTATAACGAACATGTATTTTTTTTTATATATTTGTAAAACTTTAAAAAAATACTAGGTTATATTTATATATTAAAAATATAATATTTAAACATATACTTCAAATATGGCATTCTGTGTATTGTCATTATGGTATGTGAATAAATTAATGCAAATTACATTCAAATCATATTCTTGTATATAAACATTGATGTAATAAATACCAGTATATTAATTGCTTTTATATTAATACAAATTCCACTAAAAATATATTGGTGAGGCTTTGGCGGTCCTGCAACACAGTCTGTATGTAATGCCACGGTCTGTAATACGTTTGGATCCCTCTTGAGGGATTGAATTATTTTAAAAATATTTCGAAAACTTAAAAAATATATATATTCCAGATCAATGCGACAAAACTTAATAGCAATGTTAGCAGACCTTTTCAATATGCTGGAAGTCCATCCGGTGAAGTCAGTGAAATATCCAGGCAGTGGTAAGTGCAAGAGGCCATTATACTGATTCCCATATTAACATGTTGCCAATATTGCATGCTAGAAAGACGGGAGTATGTGGTCATAATATCAAAAGGTCCTATGCCCACTAATACTTGCATAGTTTACCTGGACGCGGTCGAGTAACGCTTTTGTAACGCCAATATATTGTTTAGTCAATGATGGGGCTTATATTGTATTACAATGAAATGAAGCAAAATTTTTTTTATTATCCAATGTGTATTCATTCATTTTTTTAATCATTTTTATGATTTATATGTGTTTACTGTGCGGTGGTAAGTATGTAATTTTATTATATAATCTGTACCCAATTTATCAATTAACCAAATGATGAGCTTGATTCACCGATTGTGTATATTTTATACTAATTGGCTGTTCTATTTTTAAATATATAAAAATGACTTTTCCAAATTCTAAATTGTAACATACACAAAATAAACAATAATAAGTAAGGGAGGCTCGACTCGTTGGTCGTGGTTGGCGGACGCGAGCGCGTGTCGGTAAGAGTGGTGGGTGTTGTGTAGCGCGCGCGGGCGCGGAGAGCAACGCGCACGGCGTGCGGCACAGGCGCTGCCTGCCGCCGCCGCCGCCCGCGCCCATCCCCGAGCTGCGCGCGTCGCCCGCGCACGCCGCGCCGCCCGCCTTCGCAGGTACGCCCCCGTTGCCGTTAACTACTGCTAAGACCGGCGTGGCGCGTTGTGAGTTCGATCCCCACTCGAGGAATTCAATATTTATTAATATTTTCATTTCTTCGCTCAGGCACCAAGGCATACAGTCACTGTCTGTCACTCAACGCGTAATGCTTCCAGCTATGTTGTATGGCAATTTTTCAGCAAAGACTTAAATATAATTCTAAAAAATCAGTAATACATTGAACAAAAATATTGAACGTTGCCTTCTCCATAATTCATTCATCACAAAAAACCATATGTGTGTTGTGTGAGTGTACAATTGTAAAACAAATATATTGAAATAAACATTAGTAGCAGCGACATTTTAAGTTACTTATATATGATAGATATTTTTAGCTTTTTAATATTTCTTTTATCTTAAATATAAGCTTCTTTTTTTAATTTTTATTCGCTTACCAAACTGCTTTCTAATAATGATTGGTCGCATTTAATGCTTCGCATGTCTAACTAATGCTTTACGCAATTATAACGCTTTTAAACCACAGGCATGGAGTCGTTGACGTTATGTCCCCAGGACTCCCAGAAATACATTTAAATTTAATTTATTATAAAGATAGAAAACTGTGGACATGTAGACATTTTTTATTTTTATTATAGTATAATTTTCTTTATTTTTATATTGATTTTGTTATCAATTTTGTAGATAGCCTCGATAATTTTGGTGAGTGTAGTGTGTTTCAATAGTTGTCATTTAAATTTTATTTTTCTTAGCCATTATGCTTGGTACTTTCGATTTTGTGTTAGTGTTCCATTAGTGCTGTTTTTTATTGTGATCGGTCTGATGTTATAATATCTTTGATGTAACGTTTTCACGATATAATCATTATTGTAGTATATTTAAAATTTCACTTCCGTAGATAATTCATTTTTCACTATACCGTTTTTTTTTTTGAGGGATCAGTTACAGAAATGTTTTTTGTTCTATTTTTTTTTATTTATTAAAACGATAATTTATATTTATGAAACTTACAATATATATTGTTGTAGCCTTTATATATCATATTATATAATAATATCAAATTCATTTATACAGTATCTCGGTCGCCATCAGCATGTGGAATGCGTGCTCGCGGTCCCGCAAGTCGGTCTTCATGTTCGACCCCGGAAAGAAGGAGTTGTAGCCCTCAAAGAGAAGAATTTGTTGTGCATAGCCGGAAAGCGATCACTACCCTCTCCGCTATGGCTAGGAGAGATGATGATTGTATGTAGCCTTTTATGTTAATATAGTATATAGTTACATGTTTATGATAAATTCCTTAATAAATATTCTTCTTAATAAAATTTCTTGGAGTTGCTTTCAATTATGGCACTCTCGTTAAGAAATGAAGCATAAGGATTTACTTACAGGACAGTTAAAGGTCGTGGTCGCCCTTAAGCTAGAGTTTTGAACTTTTGCGCATTTGTCCACTCGGGAAGAAAGTAACCAAAAGTAAGAAAGAGCCTTAATTGAAATCTGCGCAGCTATTTATATCTAACTTCTGGGCGACCAGGACTCATCGACTGTACTGTATATAGTTGTATGATGATCTTATTCCTAATACCTTAATGCTTATTTTCTTTATTCTTCATTTTATATTCTTAATATTATAATGTTACGTATTAAACGACGAAATTGATACCCTAAAATTATTCGCACATTCAGCTTTTACTAATACTTACTTTAAATAATACTCTGAAAAATAAGTAACAAATTAATATTTTACAAATATATACGTTTACAGTGTATCCAGAAAATGTAACAGCCGCCGGTCGACCGTCCAACTGGGCGGACACCAGAGAAAGCAGCTTCGCAGGACGACGCTCCCGACGGTCCTCCGTCACCGACGACAGTCAGCTGACGGTGGAGAACTTCGGGGGGTCCCAGGACAGGTTGCACTTTGCGGGGCGAAACCCGGAGAAGGAGTTGGCCACGGTAGCCAATGTTAGGAAGATATCTGCACCAGCTGGTGAGTTTAGTAATGTGACATTTGAATATTAAGTCAATTTTTGGATATATTTTTTTCCTAACTATTGTATACTTTCTATTAAAATATAAATGAAATACTAAGTAAATTCCCAAAAACATCCTCAAATATTCCTCTAAAGCATACGTGGCGTGAAAGGACACGACGTCTGATTAAACGCTACGATTATTTATTTTTCTTTCACTGCTTAACACACAATGTTTATAAAACATTGCAGTAAATGGAAAGAAAAAATAAAATTTAGATAACTAAAAAAATAATCTTTTAACAGGTCCATTAGACCACAACCCGCCACTCCGCTCCTCCCGTCAAGACATACGAGGTTCAATACAATTTTTCCACGGCGACTATCAAAATGGTGGGCAAGAGGAGCGCGTACACAAAATAGAGAGACAACACTCCGCCCCGCAAGTGCCCGAGAGTTTTGGTCTTGGCCTAACCCATAAAGGCGGTGGTGACGGGTTCTATTTGAACGAACGTGACGCGCCCGACGGTGATGTCACTAAAACGAGTTTTGCGGATTTAAGTAAAATTAGGAGTAATGGAGATCAACAAGGTTATTGCTTTTAATTATTGCTTTAAGTGATTTGTTGGTATTTTTGAATTAAAGTATGTGATTATTGTGATGATTTTATGATAGAGGGATATGTTTCGAAATTTTGTTACAGTAACTTAATTTTGATAAAAGTTAAAATGTAGTAAAATAATATTAGAAAAATACCATCGCCTTAGTGACACAATGAGGATGTTTTCACTTTCCACTCATTTAATAATGTTGCATTTAGGACGATGAAGCTGAAATTGGTCATGGGGTCGATTCCCACTTAGGGGGAAATTGTAATGACACGTAATATGTGATGTCTCGAAAATTGGTCGGGAAACGTTAAACGGAGTGCCTTAAAACTATGTTGCTCTGCTGATCCTTTTATATGCGTGAAACTAGATATAAAAAAAAATAATGGAACCATTATAAATTATAAATATAACCCTGAAAATAAAATGATATTTTACACCCGGTTGCAACACAAAGTATACATCTTTATTTTAAATTATCAATTTAATACAATATGTCGTTTATAATTTAAATTGCATATTGCCAATGTGCATATGAGCTGTTAATATCACCATATCTGCTTGGCACTTAGGACCACATATTCCCAATACTAATATGAAAAATGTAAAAAAAGATATATTCTGACATGCTCGTTATATAAACAACTTTACTTGGCTTCGTGAATGTGTGGTCGATGTTTGCATGTATGCCGCTTGTATAACAACATGTTACATCGTATTTTTTGAATAACATTATACAGATAACCATATGAAAAAATATATATATTAAAACTACACTACTTAGCAGTTATTTCAAAAGGAAAAAAGGCATTCGTGATTTTTTTTTTCACTTTTGATACCTTATCTAGGGACCATCGAAATTTTTATTTATATTATTTATTTTCATAATACTCACCATTCTAATATATTGAATAAATGAAATAACTCTTCTTTACACCATTCATAGGCGCAGGCGAAGGCGAACGGCGAAAAACCTCCTTCAGTACTCCCGCTCCGAACACGACCACGTGGCAACAGCACTTCCTACAGCACGACCATCCAAGTAATGCTTTTTAACTTTATGTGTTATACTTTATTCTTTATGTTTATACGTTCGTCCCTTTCTTATTAGTTGCCTAGTTGGTTTATATATGTAGGTATATTGTTTATACACAATTTGATATTTTTTAAAAATTTAATATGGGACTGTATATAACATGGGGTTTGTATAGAGCGTTACAAAATCTTTACTAAACCGCGTTCTTACTTCATTAATGTCTAATTAAAACTATAGTATATTAAATTATAAGTTTTTTAAAGACGGCGATGACGTCACCGAAGCTTTAGAAGACTCGTCGCCCACTGGCGGCCAGGCGATGGCGGCGCAGTTAAATAATATAAGGCTGAAATTAGAAGAGAAGAGGCGTCGTATAGAACAGGATAAGCGGCGTATGGAACTAGCGGTCAATCGTCAGAGACAACAGCTGGGACAGCAGGCGTTTTTACAAGCTGTAACGCGGGTGAGCTTAGTGTGTTACGGCCTTTATGTGTATTTTTCGTTTTTGTTTATTTGAAAATGGAGTTGTTTTGTGAGGAATTTTTTTAATATGTTTTACTTAAGGTTGTGTTTTGTGACAAGTTTTGTATTTTTTTATTAGACTATAATGTTGAATATGTGATATTGAAATTTTATTTTAATTACGAGTTTTTCTCACAAAGCAATTTTTAATATAAAATTTGTGGAGCCCTAAGACTATGTCAGAATTAGAACTTGACCTTTTTCGTATTAATACATTAGATAAATTAGTCGATTAATTAATCTAAATTTTGCATTATTATTTATTTAAAAAAAAACATTGTTTACATAGGAAAAAGGCTAGATTTTTGACATGATTTAGAACTCCACAGCATTCCATAGTCCAATTCCATAGTTTTTGATGAAACATTTAATATGTTCAAGATATTATATTCTGATAAATGTCAGTATTTGAATGTATGCAGATTTTGTTACTGTTATGAGATGTGGTGTTGAGGGTTGCGGGCAGTGTGGTAGCTAGGTGTGAAATATTTGTATGTATGTTCTTTTCTATACAAAGTTCGAAATTTTTTACAGTGAGATATATATATGTTATATGTGTTTATTTACAATGAGTTGAATTTCATAAAAGTAATACATAGTATATAGTCCATTTACAAATTATAATAATAAACCAGTTATGAAATTTTACTCTATTGCAAATTAATGTTAATTATGTAATAACTCTGTGTTTACTCACCCTAAACTACAAACAGACGTAAAATATATTTTTCTATTTTGTTAGGATACATTTTTGCAATACCAGTTGGCCTCTTTGGTGAGTGCCCGAAAGCTACGATGATTTTTAGATAATTTAGTTTCAAATTTCATCGTTATATACATATTTGTGTCATTTAAAAAAATATTTTTATTGTACAGAATAGATTCATGCTTAATCAGCTTTCATTTAAAAAAACAGGTATTATACTTATTGCGAATTTATTTTCTAAATCATTCGTAAAACAATTTTCTATTTACATATTTTTGATACGCCTACAAATTTAATATACAAAATTTCGCTTATATAGCAAATCGTTCGTTGTAGAATAAGGCAGCTTATATATTATTATATTGTTTGTATACATAAATAGTAATAAATTCATAAATATTTTGCGGCGCAAAACGTCCCCATGACATAAATTCATATAATCGAAACTTCACTTCAAACGTAAACCACTTTGTAACTTATATAGCACGTTGAAACACATGCAGCATGTATGCAAATTGTCGAAATTTAACATAATCAATTGATAATATACACTAAATGACTACTCACAGAATAGAGTAGTGATAGATGTGACATCACGTATTGAAAGCAATAAAAATACACGTTTTAGTGTTAATCAATACAGTAAAGACCCGATTATCCGGACTACCAACCGGATGATGCAGATGCGTCATTGAGAGCAGATTTTCAGTATTTAAACTATCAGACTTCAAAAACTGTAAATTAACGTAGTTAGGTAAAAAAATATACGAATTGTACGGCATATAGCCACGACAAAAAGTCCGGTTAATCGGTGTTCTCTACTGATTTGCTAATACGAAGCACAGTACAGTGGTATAGACTAAAGCATGTCGTTGCGTGGTGGCGGTTGCAGGGCAAGCCGCGCTCCACGCCCGACGACGGAGCTAGCGACCAGCAGCAGGTGAGATAATAGACGAATTGGAGTTGATAAGGATAATCATTTTAAATTCATATTTAACACAAAAAATGCTTCAGTATGTTACATTTGTCAATTAAACGGAATTATAGTGATGGCGTCATATGACCTTATTAGCGCTAGTATAAAACCGTATACATGTATAGTTTCGTGTCCCTGTCTATATTACGTTACTTATTTATACACAGCAAATTTGAATCAAAGTTACATTTCTTGATTGAAATTTGTTATGTATAAATAACGAACGTGCTGAATGCTTATACATGCAATTTAATAAATTTAAAAAATGCAATTTCTAATTGATCCTCAGTTTCGCCCTTGTCTTGTATGTTTAATATATATTAGTGTTGTCTTAAAAAACAAGGTAAATAAAAACCTTATACGACTCGAATTCAAGTACTCGAGTTCAAGGAACCAAAGAATGGGAAAAATAGGGTTCTCTCTGCTTACTCTGCTATAAGCAGAATTCAACGTGAAGTTAAAAAATCAAATAATTTTAGTTTCTCATGTTTTAATTTCATCTAATAGCAGTAATAACTTAATGTATAAGTTAATGTTGTTATTGTGTTTGTAGTTGCATGACTTAGTAATTGAAATGCACGTTGTTTACACGTAATAATGTATGCTTTATTTGTTGACAATTATGCTGTACATGAAATATTATATATTTTTTAGATTATACTACAAAATAAAAAATCTCAATCTTTTTGTAACTTTGCATGACTGCTATGTTCATTATAATGTTGTTGATAAAATATAATGCCGTAAAGTCTAAAATAATTCATTTGCATAAAAAAAAGTAAAGTAATAAAAAAATATATTATCCATTTATAATTTACGTTTTTATAAAAGTTATTTTTATCATTTATTAACAATAAATAAAATTATGTCATATTTATTATAAATAATATATTGTTTTAAATCATATAGGAAATGATTGTCGAGGCGCCCAATCAAACTGCCGACAACGTGGCTCTTGAGCAGTACCAGCAATCTATTGCAAAGTAAGTAGCATATTATATTAATAATTGCGTACATTACATTTTTGTTTATTTTTATTTTTCATTATCTATGTCTATTTTTTCTTTTGTTTCGCCTTGATGTAGACAAATGAAGCCTGCGCAAAAGCCAGTTACTAATATTTGCAGAATGAACTGCAGCCTGCAGGACATACAGAGTGATATCGCGCGTCTCGCCAGCCAGCAGAGCCAACTACAACAGCAACAGCAAAACCAGCAGTTGCAGCAGCAATTACAGCAGCAGCAGCAGCAACTGCGAGAGCAACAGCAGCAATTACAGCAGCAGCAACAACAGCAATTAAAGGAGCAACAGCAGCAGCTTCAACAACAGCAACTAAGAGAGCAACAGCTACAACAACAGCAACAACAACAACTAAGAGAGCAGCAGCAGCTACAGCAACAGCAGCTACAAGCGAAACAGTTGTTCCAACAGGCACCTCCGTCTCCATTTCAACAATTTCAACAAAACATTCCACAGTTGGTTAGTGCTACTTTTTATATTATAAATATGGCGCGGTAACAGCTTTTGTCGTCTTAAGCTTTCTATCATATCTGATGTTTTAAAGCATTCACACTTCGTTTAAATATTCTTGAAAGTCAATTAATAATACTAAATATGTAGAATGAGAATACAATAATAATAATACGCATTATTCGACCAAAACTACTTAATATTTTTATATAACTGTTACATATAGAAAAAAAGCACAGCTTGTCTGTCTCTTGACTCAAAAATCACAAGTAAGCAACAAAGCAAGCACGTTCACGCCTCCCCACTTTCCTTCCAGCACAGTCAATTCAGCTCACAGCACAACGTGTCGAGGGCGAACAACACGTTTGGTTCGACGCCACATATACCGAGGGACTTTTACAATTACGACCAGAATGTACAAAATGTACAGAACGTACAAAATGCGCAGAATCAAAACTTCCAGTTCCAATATAGGGATATTGATCAGGAGTTCAGTAGGCAGTTCTATTTGCATGAGACGCCAGTTCAGCCTCAAAGACGTACGTGGGCTCAACATGCGCAAATGCAACAGGAGAATGCAGAATTAAGAGGGTGGCAGGTAGGTTCTCACGTATGATATATATTTTTATTTTGATGATCACTCAAAATTTTTGCTTTTTGGGGTATTTTGAACTGTCATAACTTAGCCATGTGTATAAGTATATAACTTTGTTCAGGGACTACATGGAGCCATGCATGGATGAAAGTGTTGCAAAATTTTCATTTCGAAACAATCGTGCTTAGTTTCTTCGTGCAAATCAGTCTCGTTAAAAAACAAAAACATGTAAATGCATATTTTTACATATAATAAAATAAATAAAGAATTCTTGTATAATTTCAGTTACACCAACAGAACAATCAGCAACAACAGTACCAGCAGCCGCCAGAGCCCGCCCAAAGAACTTGGAAGTCACCTTCACCCCAACCCCCTCCCGAACGTAACTGGACACCACAAGGCTTTGTGCTCCACGAGAGAAACAAACCCTTCCAAGTGCATTACAATAACGATCGTTATCAAAATGGTACGGAAAATGCACGGGATACACAGAATCATTTGAGTTATACAGTGATTAATGCTAATCAATACGCGTCTCAGTCGCCGCCGCCAGCTAGTCCTCGTCGTACGCCACAGCGACAAGGTTCCCTACCAGCCCCTACTTCTGCCCCTCCCCCTGACGACATGGAGCCTCAAAATATATCCTTCATAGGAAATGCTGAGGACGATGCGCTAAGACAAGGAATCAACAGATTGAATATCTCCTCCGGTACAAGGACTTATCGTATCCCGTCCCCAACGAGGCCCTCTTTAGCCAACTCCTTCCAGCAAGTGGAGGCGGAACCTAATGAGAAGGGCTTTTATATATCGTTCGATAATGAACAGCCGAAACGGCCGAAACCTCCGTTAAGGGCGAAACGCGGGTCTCCAAGAAAGGAAAGAACTGAATATGCCAGTCCCGATAGAAGTCCAGAGAACACGTGGAACGAACCCGTCCGCGAGGAAAGGGAGGAAAGGAGGGATGAGAGAAGAGAGGAAAGAAGAGAAGAAAGAAGGGAGGAACCCAGGGAAGTAAGGAGGACGTCGCCGGTTAGGGAACGTATTCGTCCTCCCAGTGCTGAACCTGCCGCGTTGATTATCGGAGAATCGAAATTAGATCCTGTAAGTATTAGATTTTTATTTTTTCTATAATGTGCTAGAACTTGCTTTGCAATACTGTATGATATATGTTAATATTAAAGTAAAGATGTATATAGTAATTTAAAGTTATTTTCGTTTATATAACAAATGTTGGTAACACCAATTTCTTATTGACAGATTTTAAAAAACGTGTTAATACAATTTTTAGGTAATATAAATGTCATATATCAAAAATGAGATTTTATTATTTATATTTATATTTTAGTTTTTGAGAAATCTTTGGACAATCATACATGCATATACAAACGTTTAAAAGCAACAAGAAGGACATATTTAGAAGCCTATATAGATCAGCAAATTAAAATATAATCAGATTTCAACGGTATTGCATACATATTTAAATCTATATCAAATATCGTGATGCAGTGGGTCAGCGTCTGTCTCTAAACGGCAGAGTTTGTTTACTCTAGCAGACAGCGCGGCGTTGATTTTCGCCACGCAATATATAGTGAGTCGTAAAACTAGGGCTTGTATTTATTTTATAACCGCCCTCAATACTGAGATCGATGCTGAGACGCCATTTTCATTCATAGTTTATTAAAACAGCATCTCAAGATCGCACTCCAGGTCTCACTATATTTGCAGAACTCGGCCGAGGAGATGGAGCGTAAGAAGGAGCGTATAATGCTGCTGTCGCTGCAGCGGCGCCAGCGCGCGGACGAGGCGCGCGCGCGCGCGGACGCGGCGGCGGCGGCGCGGCGCGCGCGCGACGAGCGCGACGCCGAGCTGCGCGCCGCGCGCAAGGAGGAGCAGGCGCGCCGGCGCCAGGCCATCCTGGCGCAGTACAAGCTCAAGAAGGCCATCGAGGAGGCCGAGAGGGAGGTCAGTGCGCTTCACGGGTCGAAAAGGAGATCTCTCACATTTCATTTTCTGTGCCAAATCTGTTAGTATTTTTTTTATTTTTAAATTGAGACAGTCGCGGCGTAGGGGGTAAAAAGCGCGTCGATGAGGTCCGCCACTCGAAACGCATTGTCTCGAAAATTAAGTAAAGAATGAGAAATGGAGTGTCTTAACACTATATTGCATCTGCCGATTCTGTTAATCTATTATTATGCGGGACACAGCGCTATAAAAATAAATTTATCTGAAACATTTAGTGAGTAAAAGATACCAAGTATGTACTGAGATAATATAAAAATAAAAAAGTAATTTTGATGTTATTATGATGTGTTTATTTGATGCCTATAAGATAATTGATGTATTAAACGATATTTTTATTATTTGCCTGTATTGTTAAATAAAATGTTAAAACGTCACAAAAATAGGACTTGAATTCAAAACACTTCTTTCAGTATGGTGCTTTAATAGTAATGCCATAACATTTTTTATTAAAGAATTTATTCAAAAATTCATTTCATTATTTAAAGGTATTTATATTTTTTATTATTAAAAAAATACTAAACTACCTAACGTACTCCTCAACAGGGGAAAGTGTTAGACAAATCCGAGTTCCTCGACACCATATCCCGCGGCGGGACAGCCCCCGCCACCCCCGCGCCCCGCCTCCGCGCGAAACACGCACGAGCCCGTCCCAAGACCATACACGTGGATAGCGGGACTTTACCCTTGCAGGATGGAGTCATTAGCAAACAGCCGTCCTCAACTAATCTTACCGGTTTGTTTTATTTTTATTAAGATGACGACAGATAACGTGCACATTTTTTTTCCATGATCTTTTTCAATTTATTGTGTGAGTTGTTGTTTATTGTGGCTAAGTTGTTGTTTAGTAACACGTTCTGCCAATTTATTCGATTTTTTTATTCCTCTGTAAGCTTTCTTAAACTAAGCCTTCTCCGTTTAGAAACCTTTTTATTTATTTCTGAAATTAAAATGTTTATAAGCACTGTAATGATTTTTTTTATTTGCGGCTAATTATTTTGTTGCGAAATATACGTATACTGTGGTTATTGTTAAGTGTAAATATTATAAAAATATACATGCCCAAAACCTTGTGAATAAAAAACATAAATCATGGCAACAATATGACAGTATACGTATACGTAAAGCTAGTGATGTACGCAGGCACGATGCGGCGCGACTACTACCGCGGCTCGCAGGACAATCTCGCTGAGCGCGCCGCTTTGTATAGAGGTACGCTTGGGGTGATTTTTTTCTCTTTAATAGAGTATTGTTTTGTATAGTAATTACCACTTTTTTGCATGAGTTCTTACATCGTTATAAGCCCGTTTCTATGCTATTTGTTATGATTTAATAATTATGCAATATATTGCATAATTATTAAATATATTTAAAAAAAATATTATTATCATCGATCGCAGTTTATAAGATACATCATCAGGCAACATTCTCGTTTATTACGTCGTATTTAAAAAGAATTCATAATTTTCCAACTGTGTATCCTATACTATAAACCCAAAATAAATGACAAACAAATTAAATAATTACAGATTCGCCAGTAGAAGACCGTGGTGGTATGTCACCGAGTAGTGCTTCAAGCGGTGCGCTGGGACGTCGTGGCTCTTGCAAGACATCGAGAGGTAAGCACCAGTTCCTATCCTTACTTGTCCCATCCTAGTCATTTTATACCTATTTTCTTTATTTTTCCTTTCTTTCGTTAAAAAAAGTCTCGTTATGTTATTATAGAATAAAATATACAATCATAAAAAAGTAAATTTTAATATGTATGATATTTTTTGGTATTTTCTACTTAATAAATACCCTCTTCTATTCAATAAATCCCAATATCCAACTGTCATAAAAACCCTTTATATTTTCGTAATCATATCGACATTTTTTTTATAAATAAAGCACTTTAGATTCGTTTTATTTAAGGTCACGGTAAGCTAAATTTTAGATTCGATACGATTACGATGCGATTAATCGTTTCGATTTTTTTTTACCCCCGGGCTCTGTTGCTGTCGCTACTAACAATGAGCGCTTTGCTGTTTTACGAATCTATTTGTATTTTTTATTGAAATTTCGTTACAGAAGCTATTTTTATTTCTTTAAATACGTTTTTAGACTATAAACGTTTCAGTGATGATAATAATATGATCATTTACTTATAGATTCGTATAATTATTATTGTCACCTCGTTTCGTTATTTCCGTATTTATAATTTAAATAAGTACGTTACGTAACGAGATGATTAAAAAAATGTTTTTTATTGAGAACCCAACAATATTGTAATTTCTTATATTATACTTATAAGTTTTTATTAAAACATATCTACATTATACTCGTATCATATTTTGAGTCAAACATACAGATGCATATTTTTGGGTCCCCAAATTGTTGTTGATACAGTGTTTTGCAAATGATTTGCAGCACCATATTGAATAATACTTTTGAATTTTTTGTGTACGAATGATACACGTTTGAGGATGGTCATATGGCTCAGTACCCTAGTCGGTAAAGACGCTTTTTTATTTTTATTTGTAGACGCTTGGACCTCTATTATTTATATTTTAATATTTAATGAGTTATTTAATATTATATGTGTACTATTCTAGCATTGCATAGATTGGCTAGATACACTCCAATGCAAAATTACGCTTGATATATTCCTTTTTTGGCCGTATTTAGTTTGCAAACCAAAACTAAAACGACGGAGGTGTTTCAATAGCTTTCTCCAATTTACAATACCCTAGACCTTCCGCGCATTAAAATTGGTTCCAGTAACAGCATCATAATATTATGTAAAGTTGAATGGTCGATATGTATCCGCGAGTCGTTACTTTTGTTTGCTATGTGCGTTTATCCGATGGAGCCGACTGACCGACGCATGTGTGCATGCGAGCGTGTATGCATGCGTGCGTGCGTGCGTGGGCGCGTGCGTGCATGCGTGCGTGCGCGCGCGCGCGTGCTAACACTAGCGGGATACATTTCAGAGCGCGTGAATGACGAACCACAGTCAACTCGTGGAAGGTCTAAATATTCCACTTACCAGAATAACTTTAAGGCGGGGAGGAAATCTAGCTCTCTTATGAACCTGTGCGGTAAGACACGTTTGTTACACACGGTACAGGCTTCTCACGGTAGCCGGGCCTGCTTTTGGTGCGTTGGGTTCTATTTTTCGTTGCAGCGCGCAGGGGGATGTTGAATGTTGAAATATATGCAAAAGTGGAGTACAATAATGAAATCAATTGATTAATAATTTTTATATATTGTAGTTTTTGAATATGCATGGTTACAATAAATTACAAATGCGTTGTTATTTTATTAAAAATATTATTTAATTAACTTGTAATTACGATTATCCATATTTAATATCGATATATATAAATATATACCGATGACAAAGAGAATGTTAAATAATTTTCCTAAGCCTCTTCGTTTTTGTGGCGTAAATATTAAAAGAAATCATATATAGTGTAAACATCCCCCTACTGCGACTCCGTAGTGTTGTGCACACACCCTATTTGTTAGGTTATCCTTTATATCGATGTACGGTTGTGGTCTGTTTAAGGTATGTTTATTTATTATTATCTTGCATGCATTTGTTATTATTTCTATATTGGTGTTGGTATGACAACGTTGCGCCTCTATGTCGATTCAAATTTGTGCTAATTATTATTCGAATAGTGACGGTCAATATCGATCTGAAAGATCGATTAATTAATAATACAGATTATGTAAGTTTTAAAGCGGAATTCACACTTATTATAAACATATATAAACAATTACTGTGTTTGCAGTTTTTTATATTACTAGTTTTTAATTTACATTAAATAGTTATATTGTTAAAATATATATTATATACAAAATATTAAACCTATGTTACATTTTTCTTGCTTAACATTATAATGTCTTTTATAGAACATTTAGTTACAGAATACCAGTTTTAAATTAGATTTAGTTAAATTTGTATTGTATAATTAAAATGAGAAACATTGCTTTTTGTAAGTTGATGCCTTCAAAGTTTATTTTGCGATCGGCTTGCATTGTTCCCGGACGCTTATGTTGTATATTTAGAAATTTTATTTTTTCCAATTTTAACAGTGAATTGTCTTTAATTTATTAGAATATCCAATTATTTTAAAATTAATAGATATATAATATATAGATATTTGCAAAGAATTTTTAAATTAAAGCTAATTTTAATAATATGCTTAGTCTACACACTAACTGGGAAATTAACATTTGGTACTATGAATATTTTCAATTCAATTCCACTATCCTACTTCTTGTTTTACTAAATAATTTATTATAATACCACTGAAGCATATACACAAATTGTGTTAACATAGTACTTACTTTAAATGATCACTTATAAATATATGAAATCTAAGCACTGGTAAGTCACTTTGAAAATGTTGCCCGAATTTCTGTATACTTTCAAATTATTTTACTATTTTGTATACATATAGGTCTTTGTTAATAGGTTACAACCTTTCTTTAATCTCATATAAATTTTAAAGTATTATATACATACATATATTTGATTATAAATTTGTTTCTTGAGTTTTTTTATACTTTTTATTTCAACTTCTATAGCTTTTACTGTGCTTTATTTATCAAAATATTTTATTTGAAAATGTTCACTTACCTGTCTTATGTATTTTATCATTTCAAGGAAATTGCTGTAAGTACGGAGTTTCTGAAATTTTTATAATGTTCTTTATGGGCTTTCATTCTTAATAGTTTGTACTAGTCATCTTTAAGATATCTAAATAAATTTGCAAAATGTATAAAAAAAGCTTGTTTTATAAATATAGGTAGCAAATAATATGCCTAAATTTAGAACGCTTTGCAAATCTGAATTATTACAATTACTTAATAAAAAAGGCTTGAAAAGTTTCCTGGCACCTTGGTAGTTCGACACACTTGTACATAGCGTAACGGGCTTCATTTTACTGCGTCTTACCAGACAAGTGTCAGTCGCTTGAGCTCGTTAATACAAATGGGGTCGGTACTACTGTGTGCGCACAGACTCGGGGCTGGGGCGCGCCACGCCGCCGCGCCGCGCCGCGTCGCCGGGCCTGCGCGCGCTGGCGTCGCCCGCGTCGGGGCCCGGCTCGCTGCCCGGCGCGCTGCCCGGCGCGCTGCCCGGCGCCATCGGCAAGCGCCGCCACGACGACAGCTCCGACGTGTCCTCCACGCACTCCTCCATCATGGACTACTCCGGTGAGTGGCCTGTTTGTGGTGTATACTTATAATGTTCTAGTCCAAGTGTCTTGGGTATTAGTCGTTAAAAATTAAAATGGAAAACGTAGAAAAGGAGCGTATTAGACTTTTTTTTAATTTAGGTAATTAATTTGGTAGTTTCTTATTCTAATGATTGATGACGGTCGACATATTTTTTATAGCAATTTTTGTAACAAGACATTTAATTTACCTGTTAAAGCTTACCGAGAACGACGCAAAGGTTTCAAATCAACGTTACTATAGTAGTTAATGACTGCGTTAACTTGCATACACACGTCACGTCACTCCGGCACTCCACCGTCACGTCAGAGTTAGCGATGTCATGCCAATACCGATTGTTATGTTAAGGCATGGTTTGACTTGAGAGCATTTTGTTCTGTGACCTAACACTCCGCTCCTCGTCGCTTAACATACGCTTATCACAGATATTAACACTATCACGCCACTACATTTTACAATGCATCATAATCCATAATAGGTTTAGTTTACACGTTTTACTATTGATTATTGTAGATTTTAACTTAAAGTAAACTTGGAAGTATGTTAATTGTACACAATTAGATATATTCAAATTAAAACTTAGGAGTATAAAATTAGATGAAGATTGATTCAATAGATAGTTTTATTGACACGACACTATTTTTATTATTACACG
The DNA here is from genome assembly GCA_917862395.2 of Heliconius sara. Taxonomy (NCBI): domain Eukaryota; kingdom Metazoa; phylum Arthropoda; class Insecta; order Lepidoptera; family Nymphalidae; genus Heliconius; species Heliconius sara. The sequence continues at coordinate 9,203,643 of OU860780.1, read as the reverse complement.
AATTTACAGTACGGTCGACAAAGTTAGCTGTACATGGTTGCGCAGATTTGAGTTAAGAATTTTTCTTACTTTTAATTATTTTCCTCTCTAGTGATGTGCGCAATACTTCAAAAGAACTTACTTGAGGTTATGCCTCGTCGATCGTACTGCAACGACATATGTATATAGAGCCAATTATTCACTTTTACTCAAATCTAGGTCCAAGATTGTACAAGCAGCCGGCGACAAAGTCCAACAGAGGCATAATGCTGAACGCGGTCGAGTACTGCGTGTTCCCCGGAGCGGTCAACGCGGAGGCTAAAAGACGAGTTTTAGAGGAAATAGCCCGATCTGAAAGCAAACACTTTCTAGTACTCTTCAGAGATGCGGGATGCCAGTTCCGAGCGTTGTACAGTTACTGTCCAGACACGGACACGGTGGCCAAATTGTACGGAACTGGCCCTAAGCATGTCAATGATCGGATGTTCGATAAGTTTTTCAAGTGAGTATTTGTTATTTTTATTTTATTTTTCTAAGGCTTAATAAATTTGAACTATTGTGGCTTTTAGCCAATTATTTAAGATGCTAGAATATTGTTAGTAGTAAATACGTTTTGTTCTTTACGCTATCTATTTATATTATCCATCGTGACACAGTAAATTATTAAATGTCCGACATATTGTACAATCAAAAGTTGTGGATTGATTCTCATTTGATATTCAGAATATATATTATTTACACGTCTGAATGTAAAAAAATGAGCCAGTCGTAGGGCAGGGGCACAAGGTGTGACTGTAAAAGTGACTTGTAAGTTCTGTCGCCACTCGAGGAAATTAAATTTTTATTTTCATTTCTTCGCTCTGGTGTCGAGGCAAAGCGCGTTGAGTTCTGCCACTCTACACGCAATGCATCCAGAATTCGGCAGAAAGTGGGGAACGGAGTGTCTTAACGCTAGGTTCCATCTGCCTACCCTGCTGTGTGCGGAATGCAGCGTGAAGCTAATTAGATTAAAAATAATAATTATGTTAACCAATATTATCGTCAATTTCCTTTCAGATATAACTCTGGCAGTAAATGCTTCTCGCAAGTACACACCAAGCACCTGACGGTGACCATCGACGCGTTCACGATACACAACTCGCTATGGCAAGGCAAGAAGGTGCAGCTCCCCAGCAAGAAGGACATGGCGCTCGTCATATAGGCGCTGGCCAATCACAAGCGTCCGCCGCGCCACGTCACGCCACGCCGCCTCCTGATTGGTCGACACGGCGTCGCGCGATTGGCGGGAATATTGCACACGATATCTAGTCGCCGGCAGTCACGCCTTACATGTACGCTTGTAGCGAGCCCCAATATCGGCCGTAAGGTTTTATTTTATAAAGTTGTTGACTGCATTTACATAGAATAGTCTCTTATGAGCGCTGATTATATTTTAAAAATACTATGAAAAGACAGATGGGGGCGTTAGAGTGGACGACGCGGCCCTGTGGTTTAGATATCGTTATTATTATAACTCGGCTTCACGGCGTCTCTTCAATTTTAACGTGTTTTAGCGTATCGTTGCTTAAGTAAACGCTGGCTTTAATAATGTATGCGTCTGAGGGGACCTCCATACGTTACGTCACGCGGTACAGGGGTCGAGAGGGGGTCGACCAAGTGTGGCATAATTTGTTGACATTTTAAATTGCTGCTTTAATATAATAATGTGTGAGTATAGAAAGATGATGCTTCACTAAGTAGGGGGTTATCATAAATATAACCAGCTGTGTAAAAGGACGGGGAAGGCAGTCAAAAGTCGGGAAGTTCGTGTGACGTAATTTATGTGTGGCCCCTTGTGTGTGGTCGGCCGCGTCGATGTTCTGATTTAGTTTATGCGGTTTTTTTCGAAAGTGTTTTTTTTACAGATCAAATGTGATATAGGCTGAATATTCACCGTGTTTTTAATGTAAGCGATGGGTTTGTCACTTTCGAGAGGAACTGTGTTTTTTTAGTGGCCCTTCGTGTTGTAGAACTCGCACGACTGTACAGATACGTATTTTAAACTTCTTTCCTCTATTTTTAATTATATGATTATTACAATTAACAATTGACATTTGATTGTATTATCTTCTTTTTCGTTTTATAATGATTACTTTCGTCTCATTTTGCTTGTTGAGTTCAATAAGTTCATTCATTGTTTTTGTGTGTGAATTGTATGATTTGTACAGTCGTGTGAGCGTGTCTGCCATATCTACTAGTAAAATGACGGCCACCATTCGAAACCACTTCTTATCTAGAAGTTATCTGTTTCGACGACTCGCGCCGCCGCGACGGGCTCAATTTTGACGCCGTCGCGTCATATTCACTGCCATTTTGTTGTAATACTCAATTTTAAACAGTTTTATATACTCAAATGTCGTACGCGTATCGTAATGCTTATTATACATTTTGGCGCCAAATCAGATTTATAAGCGAATGAATGCGTGACGGACGTCAAAATATCGTGACGTGCGCGAGTCGCCGAGGAAGTAAACAATGGTCGTAATTAAATAACAAATTCACAAAACTAATCTTTGCTTACTCGTTAAATGTAACCTAGTGATTATGATTAAATGGAGGAGAGAGAGAGAGAATGTGTGTGATAGAGAAGAGAGCGTTCGTTTGACTAATAATTACGTTGTTTTTGTACCGCTTGTATAGCTAAAGTAAGTCGAGGCACACTCGCGTGGTATCCGTACTGCCTTATGTAAATAATTGTTTTTCCTTTTTTTTGTATACAGCTATTTATTAAAAAACAATGTTAAACGATAATTGATGGATGTCATTATTCATTGTTTAATGATTTGGTCATCAATTATTATATACTACCGATAGTGTATGGTACGCAAATATATTGTATTATTAAAAAGCATAACGAAATAATATTGAATTTCATATTATGTGTTGTTGTTTTATTTTGTATCTACCTCTCTTATCGTATATCGTTTTCTTTTTAGTAGGGTAGGCAGAGGGAAACCTATTGTTAAGACACTCCGTTCTCATTGAGACACTTCCGTCGAATTCTGGAGGTATTCTGTGTGTGGAGTGGCGGAACTTATCGACGCATAAAAAAATATGTATCATGCGCTGCATTTGAAAAGGTCTATTAGAAAAGTACAACATTTTTTTTGTATTATTATTATTTTATATTAATACTAGCGACCCCTCGCGGCTTCGCCCGCTTAAACCACAGAATTATTTACTTCATACACTAAAATTATATTCGTATTTAAATATACTTATAATGTATGTTTGCAACGCACTTAAGATTTCTAATGTGAAAATTATTAAAACCTTTGGTCGCATTTTCGTACCTCCCATAAGAGAGATGCAATTGTCAATATATTAATTTCTTTAAACTTTTGCCTTAAGGAGTCTTTAGGACCTACGTTATAGTTATAGCTATATAGTTATAGTAATAATACAACAAAACCCTAACTCACCGGTGTCTGTACATAGAAGATATATTAGAAAAATTGTTATTACGGACATTTAACAATGTAATGGAACTTGGTCAGTTTGTCTGTTTATCTGTGCGTTCACTATAATCTCAGAAAGGGCTTAACTGATTAAATGCACTTTTGGAATTTGGTTAACTTCCCTTAATTTACAATTCAATCTTCCAAGTGAGAATCGAACCCATAACGTTACGTTACAGGCACAACTTTGTGCCCCTGTGGCGTGACGACCTTTGATATTTTTTATACAGAATGGAAGCGTCAGCGCTCCTTTTACGGGGACAGTATATAGGATAAAATATTTTATACCTAAAGAAATTAATGAAGATACCTCAACAGGTTAGACGTACGATTTTTTTTCATTTTACGATGTTTATCCATACCTGTATTTCGTGTGACGCAGTTAAGCATAGATAACTTAACTTAACGTAACTTTTACAAAAATACTACTATAGGTTTAAGCAACTTTGAACTTTGCCGCCAATATCTACGACTCGATTTCGGAATGGTTTCCCTTTGATAGACTTACGTCTGTTTGCGTCTTTAATGATAAATAGCGTTTTATTTTCATGTCAACTATAATATATCATTTATTTTGTATGAAAGAAAAACTTTTTGATTTTTGGGGTCTTTTTAATTGTATTAGGCTTTTATAGAGTAGTTATAACTATGGTTTCATTTAAAGTGGTGCTGACAAAAACATTATATAATTGAGCATATTTAATATTATAGTGATTTTTTAGTGAATAGAACCAATAGTTACTACAACACTTGCGAAGAAAGCCTATTTTAGGCATTTTTTAAATTCTTATACCTTTTGAAAAACTACCAACATTCTTATAGTTAATAATTTATTTTCTTTAAATTAAAAAATAGTCTTAAGTTTTTCATCATTATGGCGCAATAATAAAATATTTAAAATGTTCAGAATTAAAAGCTCAAAAATGATGATTGAAAATAGTTATCCTGCAGAAGGATACCTTTATATGTACTGTTTAAACTAGTTTTTGTATGATATAATGTAGAATCTATAGAGGAATTCACAAAATTCACACTTTTTATTCTTTAACTATAATATATAAATATATATTGTAGAGGTTATTCTGTACTAAGATGGCCTTTCTGTTACCGCATTTACGACCCTGATATATCTATATAAATAATAGAAAAATAAATCACTGGAAAGAAAAGGAGAAACGCAATTTTATTGCATTTTTTTTATACTCGAAACGTATTAATATTACATAAAATTCATTTGTTTTGAATATAACATTAAGATTCATAAAATATATTTGGTACTTCCTTAACATGACTATTTCATGTATTTTTTTAATATACAAAGTTTTGATTAAGTTCTCTTGAGAAATATATGTACTGTAAATGAATGTAACGTACCTACGTGCCAATGATTAAAATGTATTGACATCACCACGTGATCCATCTAAACACAATATAAACTTTTATAAACTATAGCAATCAGCTCGCGGCTTCACCCGCTTTAATTTGTGACTTATTTGTTTGTTTCGGTACAGGGAATTACGTTCCTGTTTTAATAAATAATGTATGCTTGCAGCGCACTTAAGATTTCTTAAGTGAAAATTATATTATTTTTTATTACAATTATCAAAAAATATTAATGGGAGCATTTAACAAAGAAATAAAACCAGAAACAATGTTATAAAAAAATGTTGTCTGTTTGTTGGTTTTTCTGTTAGTCGGCGCTTATCTCAGAAACGACCTAAGCGGTTTAAGGAGCTAAGACGTGAGCGCGGTGTAGGAGCGGTAAAATCGGTTTAATTGTTTTTATTGTAACATTCGTCATGTATGAATGGTGTAATGATTATGAAGCTCACCGTTATATCTGTCTATTTATATCCTCATAGAGAAATGATAGCTTTTTTTGTTCACTGGTAATTTTTTAAGAAAATACATTTAGATCAAAATACATTTATTTATTTTAAGATAAAAATAAATAACATTGAATATCTTATATAATAACACAATAATAACAATCAACAACAAAACAAACAAACAACAAACAAAAACACAATAATAATATAATATATATAAAAGGACTTGTTCTGACTGACTGAGGTAAGACGCCCACACAGCCGTAACCGCTAATAATACATAGCACCGTCTAATAGCACCGTCTAATAGTTCTATTGTATTTCTTATTATACAATGTTTGTAATAATGGTGCGCCGGTAAAACAATATTTTTTTTATTAAATAGTCCTCGATTTAATATATATTTTTTGATTAACCGCAGCTTCCGCCCGGCCTTATCGCTCACTTCCCCGAATTACTAACGACGATCCTACGTCACAATTCCACAATAACAACTAAAAAATAAATCAAAAAATATATATTAAATCGAGGACTATTTAATAAAAAAAATATTGTTTCACCGGCGCACCATTATTACAAACATTGTATAATAAGAAATACAATAGAACTATTAGATTTCATAAATATATATATATATTAAATGAGAAGTTTTTAATAAACAAAATATTGTTTCACCGGTGCACTATTATTTGAAACATTATATAATAAAAACATACCATGGAAGTATTTAGACTAAATAAATTCATAAAGATTGTAATAAGAAAATCATTTTGTAGAAAGCGATTTAATATTGCGGGTTCTAGCATACAATCCTGTATCGTGGTTTCTGGCGCTTTGATTAAAATGAGAGAAATTGCATTAAGTATTTATTAGTCAACGTAGCGACAAAGAGAGGCACTGTGGCGTCGTGAGGTGATGAGAATGCAAGAAAGAGACAGCAACACTGCACTGTGACTGTGTGAGCTGTTCATTATGTCAGAATATTATATATATATATATATATATATATATATATATATATATATATATATATATATATATATATATATATATATATATATATATATATGTGTACATTTTCCTTTTTTTTTACAGTTACACATGGCATCGTCAACTTCTTGTAGATGCAGATGTTTTCTATAAAATTTTAGTACATCACTTTGCTCTATTGTCAATATTTTCCACAGCGTACGCGATGTAGGTTTTTTTTGGTATATTTTTAGTAAAAGAATTTTCCAAATTGGTCCCATAGTTTCGGGACCTAATCAATTCAAATAAAGAAACAAAAAATCTAATCGATTGTCTTAATAATTTTAGTGATATCGATGCACCTCCCCCTCACCCCTGCAGAGTTACTCGCCACGATGCGCGAGGCCACACGACACACATCGTATTTTTTATTATAACATGATTTTCTTTAGATTGATATTTTTAAATTCGTTATATCTTATGAATCGGATGTCCGATTTTATTAATTTAAAAAGTATTTACCTGTAGGTATTGAAATTATTTATAATAAAATATCATTTAATGGGATAAGGATTAATGCAGAGGTATAAATAATATGGTTTGATTATTGTCGGCACTTTTGTTAACTTATAAAATAAAAAAAATGGTTATATTTTAATAACTACAGTAGTTGGACATATGGTATCACAGACTTTTTTATAGATATTGATGCGCCCTACAATACTGTAGAACATTGTTTTGTTCTATCATCAATAGTTTTCGCAGCGCACGCGATGATAGAATTGTTAAGATCAACTTCTTCTCACCTTGGGTTACATTATTGCATTTTTATTAGGGATCTCTATTTTTTTTTTAAATGTAATATAGCCTATGCTGGTCAGTAAAGATGCAGCTTTCTAACAGTGAAAAAAATATTGAAATCGGACCGGAAGTTTTTGTGTGAAAACTCTACAAACAAACATACAAAAATACAAATCTTTCCTCTTTATAATGTCAGTATAGGTAGTTATTTGTTTCATGAAATTAAATCCAAGTAAATATTGAGTGGTGGCGCAGGGACACACGAACGTAAACTTGACTGGTTATGGGTTCGATCCCCACGCGAGGAAATGAATTTTGTTTTTCGCTCTGGTGTCGAGACAAAGCGCGGCGTTGATTTCCACCACTCAATACGCAATACCCCATTAGTGATGCCATCATGTCCTGGCCTTGAGTTTGAGCTTCCCGATGGGTTTGCGAACCGCCATCGAAGAGAAGAATGCTGGCGACGAGACCTTTCTTCTTTAAGTAATTATTGTTTTATTTAGTTTTTTTACAATGAGCCGGCGCCGCATTTCGGATACTGATTCTGTTGCGTACACAACTACGTAGCGAAGGGGATGTAGGGAAACAAAATAATCACTACATGATTGAAGTTAAATTTATATTTTAAATAATCATTTATATACAATCATATAACGAGGCAGGTATCTTATAAAAAAAATGAGCAGACGTAATAATCATACCGAACACACTTATTTAAAGATTTTTAATTCTTATTAAAATATATATATTTAATTGTGATATTAATTTATATAAAAAAAAGCATCTATAAAAAAAACCAAACATCTGCAAGCAAACAGACCTAAAAACAAAAAACAAAAAAATCTTCATTTAAAAATATTAATTCAATGAATTATTTCGAGTAACACATTTTTTTTATAATTGATAATTATTTTATACTAAAACACTTTTTAATATAAATAGTTTTGAATACAAAATGCAAATCAGCGGACAATCATTTCTCAACACTCGATACTTATTTAGCTTACATATTAGATTCATTCTTAACATACACAAATAGTACTTAACAGTATTAAATTATATTATATTTATTAATATTGGTAACATAAAATAATAATTATATAAAACATTGGATCTTAAATATTAGCAATTATGAATTATTAATATTTAATTTTTTTTCGTTGCAATGGAGAATATTGTCGAGGCAGTATACTAGTTCCATATTATTAATATAAATTGAGTATTAAAAACGTTGTTATTTAAATTAACTATTACTTTTTCTTTCGCTGCTGACCGGCGGAGCCTAACGCCGCTCATTATATATCCAGTACGGTGGAAAAATCATATTATAAAAAACTAATCAGTTTCAGTCATAATTGTATATGCATACATTTAAATTGCACAATTAAATAAATATTCTACTTGTAATTCAAAATATTGGGTTAAAAATAAAAAAAATCAAACTAAATACTTAAAATTCTAAATTTAATCATTTATTAGTAATAAAGGACGAAATATCATTAATCATTATTTTTATTATTGTTATTATTATAAACATATTGCATAACCCCAACTCTTATATGAGCAATAATAAGTAACTTCTACAATTTCACTAATAATAATAATTTTAAAACTATAAATCCTAATCATTATTTTAGAATTATTCTTTTTTTGTTTTGTAAAGCTAAAAGAAAAAAGAAACAAACGACTTACGACGCAGCATACAATTTGAAAAGTATTTTTTTCCCAGCTCTTTTACTCTCCATCCCGCATAACATCTAAATAAGCAAAAACAACTTGATTGACTAAAGTAATAACGTTACTTTGTTTCTACTTTAATCTTTTAAAAAAAATATCTAAATTAGAGACATTCAATATTAAGTGGCGTAACTCATCCGTTAATACAGTAATCATTTAAAAAGTACGGTAAACCATAATTGACCTTTCTGAGTGCGGTCATCAGTTAATTAAATGAAGATCAGTTCTTTCAACTCAAATATCATTATTTGTGACAATCATAATATTCATATTATTTTAGTATCAAAATTAAATAAAAGTTGCGATGTTTTTTTATCATTAAAATATTAATTTATCAATATTACTACTAATACTTAAAATAAAAAAAACAATTATAATTTAAGTACGATCAACTTTTATGATAAAATGAGATTATTCACTGTTTTTCGCGCATATGGCAGGTAGGCACAGGAAACCTAGTGTTAAGACACTCCGTTGAAATTTTCTAGACATTAGGTGTTATGTGACGGAATGGTTTATATTAATAAAATGCAATAGGAATATTATTTGACTTTAAATTACACTTTAAAAGTAACACAAATGTTGTAATAAGATATTTTTCTATGGCTAATGACGTTCCTACTTTTAATTCAAAGAAAATAAAAATAAACAATTCACCAAGTGGAAATCCAACTCACTACCATCGAGTATAATACCAGTCAAGACGTTTTTACGGCAGATGTAATTAGATAAACTAATTAATTTTAGACATCATCTAAACAATAGTATAATAGTGTGTAACGGGCGACGTTTCTTCAACGTTCTTTATATTCGACGCTATCACTTCTTCTGTATCCTGTAATATACAACATAATTTGATGTTATGATTTCTTTTTCTAAATGAAGTAAAGAAAAATATTTTCAGGGAGCGTTTGAAAATTTCAACTTGGGATGGCGGGAAACCGCGCCTCTTGGAAAAGATCCAAGCGCTCTGTTCTGTTTATGTCAGTGTAATAAAATAATCTTACAAGTATTTTTTTTTGTTTCACGCAATACCCCGTAATAGCAAGAAGGTAAGCAGAGGAAACCTAGTGTTAAGACACTTCGCTCCCGTTTTCGACTTTCTTCCAAATTCTTGAAGTTAGTAGTGGAACTCGATCCCGCGCTTTGAATGAAAATATTCAAGAATTCGTCAGTCCGAATGTGGATCAAACCAACACATTCGTCTTGTATCCCTGCGCTAGGACGACCTCAATTTCTTTTATTTCAGTTTATATGTATATATTGTTATTATAAAACTGAACTGATCTCGGTAACAGTAGATCTTCCACATTATTTCATTTACCTACTACGCTACTTAATAAGATAATAATTACAACAATTGTTACTGCAAAGTATACATCAATATTTTAACTAACATTGGGTAAGTATAAAAAAAATACATAGTTTTCTTAGTGCCGTACCTCTTCATTATTGTATCCGTTTATTTCTACTGGTATAGTCTGGCCATCTTGTGTGATCACCTGCAGGGAAACAATACATAATTTCATTTAATTATTGCATGTAACGAAACGCGGCATTATGATACCTCTTAACATGCTCTATGCATGTCTCGAAAATTGATCGCAATGCATGGAATGCAGTGTCATAACACTAAATAAAATTATAATTATACTGCCAATACATGTTATAGATATAACTATAAAAGTATAAAAAATGTACATGATTATTTTTTGTTTAATTTTTGAAATCTTCACGCTGTATCCAACACATGGCATGGATGAAACATTGTTTACTGAGTGGCAGTGCGGGGAATTAAAAATATTACTGCGCCACGTCGGCCCTCTTAGTTCGAATTGGAGAAACAAAATTATACCTCCATTCGAACACGCAATCATTTTATGACATCTGCATAATACAATTTACATTATTAGGAAAAATACATAAAATTATAAAATAACGAAAAATATATTTTTAACTATAAGAAAATATATAAAAAATCTGTAAACCTGTAAAGTTTTGCCATCAATGGAGGTGATGGCCAGCCTGGTGCCGTCCTGCATCGTGAAGTGTAATGGGTTGCCTGCTTCGTCAGTCACCTACCACAGTTTTTTCGAAAATTAAAAATGTACGTTATTATTTAAGAAAAAAATCATATTTGATGGTCCGATTGAACCTCTGTTATATGATAACAGAGAATCGATTCATCCTCGGGGTAGGGGTGCACTATTAAATAAAGAATATAATATGGTTATTGATTTAGTCTGTCACAGATTCTTATAGTAACTCTGACTGACTGACTCACTACAACACATATACAACATAAGTATTTATTGTTTCCTAATACATTTCATTATCTAAATCGTTTTTCAAGTTAATCATATTTTTTATTATACCTAAATACACCAATATATTTTCTCCTTTCAACATTAAAGGAAGGAGGAATTTATCCGAACTATTGTATATATAAATCTCCGGATAAATGGCGCAGCGGTGTAAGTTTGCAGGTGTACGGTTGTGTGTTCGATTCCCACTACGAGAAATGAACTATTTTCATTTCTTCTTCACGCTTATTAAAAAACAAATCACAGCGTTGAATGCCGCTACTCAATACGCAATTACTCTAAATTTGGACGCAAAGTCAGTAACAGAGCGTTTACTACTATTTTTCCACTATTTTGCAACTATGGTTCCCTCTGTCTCCTTTGCTATATACGGTATTCAGCGTGAAGCTAAGAAAATAAATTTACTGGTATATTCTCTCCCTCTAAAACCAATGGACCCTCGATGTCCGGCTCCTCCTCCAACTCCTCGTTCATTTCCACCTTCAGCTCTTCAATTTGCTGCGGCACGAGAAGCGAGGGTCCAGAGTAGAGCTCGCATGTTGTTAGTACTTTGGTCTCTTCTATGTTGACAGCCTGTGAGATGTTATAAATTAAATTAGCTTCACGCTTTATCCCGCACACAGCAGGGTAGGCAGAGGGAACCTAGTGTTAAGACACTCTGTTCCCAACTTTCTGCTGAATTTTGGAGACATTGCGTGTTGAGTGGCAAAACTCAATGCCGCGCTTTGCCTCGACACCAGAGCAAAGAAATGGAAATATAAATTTAAGTAAATATTTCATCTCCTCGAGTGGGGATCGAACCCACAACCAGTCGGTTTTACTGTCACACTATGTACGACTGGCCTCAAATATTATAAATATATTATATATAATTAATTAGATCCTCTTAAAGGATCGTGGTCGTGGTTGCCCTGAAGCTAACTATAGATGGCTTGCAGAGATTATATTTTAGGAACATTTGTGTTACATTTGATATTCCTTCACTAGCGCAAAATGTGGCAAAGTACAGAAAAGTTAACTTCAGGACTTCGACTTCGACTGTATATTTTTAAGGTTTAAGGGATATGTCATTTTTAACATATTTTAAAACAATCTATTCCTCAAAACTTTCAACCCCTTACTAAAACAAACAACCATTTCACTATTTAGGCCAGAATTATGTATCAAATATGATATAACCCCATTCAATACCTGTTCAGGATCCAATATATGAAATGCAGGTGCATCTGCGTCATCTGCATCGTATGCTACATAGATCACTCTTTCCTCTGTTCCGTTCTCTGTTTCTTCTGTGAGTTCTATTTTTTCTCCTTCATCTACAGACTGTTGTGGTTTATCCGTTACTAAGAGACTTATCTGTTTCTGTGGTTGCTACAAAATTTAAGAAAAAAAAAACTTTCTTTGAGAAACAATAACATGTTATAGTACTGTCGAAGAGTCGTAACCACTGTGACGTTAGCTGTACATGATTCACAACCGCAATGAAGATTTAATTTTAGATTTTTTTCTTATTTTTTATTACTTTTTTTCCTGAGGGGACAATATATAAAAGTTCAGAAAGCTTAACTTCGGGGCGGCCACGTGTTGTTAACTAATGTACAGTACGGTCGTACTGTACATTAGTTTTTATACGTTTTCCAAATAAATATTTTTCTTTCATAAGTGTGGAATAACACTTTAAAAACGATAAAAATATTAAATTGTATTTTGATAATGAAAAAATACGTTATTGTTACTATAAAAACACAATATTTTTTGTTTCAATTGCAAAACTTCGAGCCGAAAGCAGGCGCCTGATAGGAGTCTGTTAGCGAGTAAAATACAACTATGTATTTCATATATCTATATCGCTTAGACCTTACTCTAATTCTAAATTATTGTGAAAATAATTCTTATGGTAAAAAATAATGATATAAAAATTAAGTAAAAACTCTACAAACCAATTGTCTGTAATGTTAAATAAAATAAAAGAAACATCCGTCAAGCCTATATTAGAATAAGAATACCCATATGTATCAAATAATGACATATTATATAATAAGAGTGGCGTGGGCTGACATATTTAATGTAAATGAGTATATAGATCATATATTAAGTATTTAGATTACTTAAAATAGTGTATTATTCCGTGGGAAATCGTCTTAAGTGATCTCAGTATACAAAAGTGACAGTGACAATTACCTTCCTCTCTGGTCGCTTTAGGCGTGCCGTACACTCGTCACGGCGATAGTGCATCAACAACAGGTGACGAGACGCCATACTGCGAGAACAAAAAAAAATAAAAATAACAAAAACGTTAACATATTTAAATTACATGTTAAGAGTATATTTTTAGCTTGTACACTGTATCACACGTATGGGTAGGCAAGATGGAAATTTGTGTTATGACACGACGTTTCCCGACACATATAAACAAAATTTGTGTGGAGGTGCGAAAACGGGAAAAAGAAAATACTTCAATTTATCAAATGGTAATCGAATCTACCACGTCGAGTAAAACCCAAAACCAACCGCTTCCCACACTTGTTGCACTGCAGGCGCTCCGCGGCGTGCGGCGGCGCGTGCGCGTGCGCGAGGCGCGCGGCGTGGCGGCGCGCGTGCAGGCGGTGCTGCGACGACGTCGTGAAGCGCCGCGGGCACTCCCCGCACTGGTACGGTTTCTCCCCCGTGTGGATGCGCTGATGTTCCGACAGGTTGCCCTTTTGACTGAAGCTCTTGCCGCATACGTAGCAAGAGAACGGTTTTACCCCTGTTTTTGACGAGGACTTTTAAAATAATAGAATAGAAACTGATATGGCAATAGAGAATAATTAACGTAAATAATTTATTATTTTTAAATGAAACTCTTTGAATGGATAAATTGAGTATATTCTAATCTCGTGCAGGTTCGAATATCGCTATTTTATACACTACTAAAATGATGTTTAGTATGCGGAGATAATTTTTATAAATTACAATATTTTTTTTATATTTTTCTAATATTACTTATTCATACCTCTCCTGCCTTATATAGATAGATATATAGATCTGCCTTATATAGATATATATATCCGATATTTAACATTTATCTTTTGTGTTAAGTAAAATGTAATGTATGTGATAATAATATAAGTATACCTGTATGCCATCTCATATGCAGCGTGAGACTAGTTTTATGGGCGAAACGTTGTTTGCATATATCACAGGAGAACTTCTTCACGCCTGTATGTAATAGCTGATGGTTCAGCATGTTGGCCTTCGTTTTGAACGTTGAGTTGCATATCTGTAATGTAAATATGTATAATAATTTATATACAATACATATTTTAATTATTTTCTCGTCTGGTATCGAGTAAAAGCGCGCCGTTGAGTTCGTCACTCAACACGCAATGCCTCTAGAATTCGGCGGAAAGTGTGGAGCGGTCTCTCTCTCTCTCCTTATCACAAGAAAACAAAAAAATTAACATAGTAATACTAGAGCCCTGAACTTGAACAATTGATTCAATTCCTGCTACTTAAAATTTTTCATGTTTTCTAAAAAGTATTAAAAAAAATCGTACCTTGCACGTAAACGGCCTCGCCTGTGAATGCACAAGCTGGTGTCGTTGTAACAGTTGCTTGTGCCTAAAGTGCTTTCCACAGGTGCCGCACACGTAGCGCTGGGCGGCGTGTTCCGCTTGCTTGTGGTATACCACTGAGGACGGGTGGTTGAGGACCTGGTAGATACATGTAAAGTTAATATAGTTTATGTAAAATACCATTTTAAAAAATAATCAAAAGTAAACTTAACCCTAAAATTATCTACAGATTACATAGGGGCGGAAACGACTCGTCGACCATCTTGTAATAACTTTAAATAGTTAATAATGTTGATAGTACCTTCCCACACAGATCGCAGGCGTAGGGGCGCGGCGCGCGCGTGCGCCGGTGCGCCACGCGGTGCACGGCCAGCGACTGCGGGTAGGCGAAGCGGGCGCCGCACTCGTTACATACAAACGGCTTCTCACCTAGGTGTACTGCCTGAAACATTGAAACATACTAATAAATACTTTATTATGCGAAATATAGAATTCTTATCAAAGAATCTATATTGCAATTATTGCGTAAATATGTACAGCAGAGTTGACGTGCCTCAGACACTCGGGTATTCAAAAACTGTAGATAATTGCACAAATTTAATAATAACTATTAAGTTAGTTATTAGACTTCACGAGTGGCAATAAGTCGTCGACCGTATAACACCATAACGTTTAAAACTTAAAAGGTTTTTAATAAAAAGAAACAAGAAAATATATAAAAATACTTATATACATACCTTTATATGTAACGATTTGTTTTGACGATTGCTAAATAACTTATCACAGTAGTTGCATTTTAATTTCACTTTACCCTTTTTCGTTTGCACTTGTTCTTCAACATCGTTGGGAGCTTTAATACTGACGCTAGCTAAAAAGAAATATAATACATATATAATTTTTAAAAAATTACTATGAACACGAGTTTGAATTTCGTTCCCGTCACCAAAAAAGACACAGTGCGGCGTTCATATCCGCCAACAATATAACAATGTCATTCCTCGAGAATTAAAACATTAGAATACCTATAAATTAGAATTTTAAGATATCCACATTTACTATTTATTATACATTTTTTATGAAAACTGTTTACAATATTAAATGAATACATAAATTTTATAATTGCATTTAATTCATCAAGTGTCAATAACTATTGATCTGCACAAAAAAGAACTCACCAATAATATTAGCATCTTCAGTGATAACATCGACAGTGTCTTGGTGATCATCATCTCCTTTCAGTGGATCTTCACTCAGGTCACTCAATTCTGGTATTTTAGTAATTACAGAATCTCTTCCTGAATGTGGTATCTCTTGACTAGACTGCGAATTTTCTGAGACTTCTGAAACTTCTACATTCTGTGTTTCAGTTGATTGTGACTGCAATTAATTATATTGGTAAATAATGTTTAGGCATAAACTCTAAATCAAAAATCCACACCAGGCTAGAAATTGTCTAGAATATGGATAAAATTGTTTTAACTTCATACATATGTTTTATTAGTAGCCAAGGAAAAATGCATGAAAGTAAAATTTTAGGAAAGAAATATAATTGTATATTTTTTATTTTAAATTATATTTTAATTTAAACTTTAGTATAAATCTAAACAATGGTTTCATTTGATTTAAGTATGTTTGTCATATGCATGGTTGGCAGAGAGAGAATTTAGTGTACACACACACTCTTCAATGTGTCAAATAATACTGTTGTGCTATTTGGAACATACAATGAAAACTACCCTTATATATTAGGTTCATCACAGTACTTACACTGTCATCTTCAGTTCTAGGAGTGACACAGGATCGCACACTACGTCCCGTATGTCCCGTGTCCTCCTGGTGGTCCTCAAACTGAAGGCGAGTGGGGAACACTTCCCCACACCCGCATACAAACTGCACTGGCCCGTGCTGTGCTATGTGGGACATGTAACGACCGACGGATGAGAACTCCATACCGCATATGGCACATTGTTCACGTGTTTGACGCATGCGACCTGGCAATTAATAATAATAATAAAATTTATATAAGCAACCTTGCTTGACTGTAGACTGTAACTACTACTATGTGTAGTAGTTGTTGTGGGTTTGGTTTAGAAATAGTCTTCTTCCATTATTCTTTTTTATTTGTGGTGCAGGGGCAGGATATTATTTTAACTTCCTCTCTCTAGTAGACAAAGCGATGTCTTGAGTTCCAAAAATCAATGTGCAACCATTTGAAAGTTGGGTGGAAAATGAGAAACATAGTGTCTTCCATTAGACTGTTTATGTCTGTGCATAAAACATAATGCCAAAAAAAATTGTACTATGAATTGGGGCACAAACAATTTTTGTTTTGAAATATTTATAATTTACATATTGTAATTATTATTTTTCTATGTTTGACCTTCAGTTTCTTATTGTAAATATTAATTAAGTTAAGAAAAATACAAACATTGTATAAAAATTACACTACAAAAAATATAACATTGCAAAATTTACATTTATTATAAATAATATATACATACAATTTAATTAATTTAAAAAATACAACTTTCACTTACCTTTAGGCCTTCCTCTCCCCTTTCCTTTAACAACTACAACAAGTTCGCCAGACTCTTCCATATGTCCTATCACTTCAGGTTCTTGGGGCACAGTTACTTTTGGCTTTTGTAATGATTCAATGTCAGGTTTCTTATCATGGTCGGTTTCTTCCATGTCTATCATACCTTCTTCAAGAAATATTTTTTCCAGTTCTTTACCCTGGATAAGAGCAATTTTAAATGTTATTTGATATATTTACCTTTCATAAAAGCTTTAAAAATTATATCAGGAACACCAATTGCTATATATATATAATGCTATCATGACTCACAAAGATGTTGTCATATTGCAATGGGACAGGTTCTTGACTGTAATGTACCAGTAATTTTGGGTTTGATCTCTACTCAGGGGGAATGACTATATTTAAGCTTTTTTTTTAGGGCAGGGTAGACCAAGGGAGCCTAGTATTAGGAGTCACACTTATCTTGTTATCAGAGTGGGAAAATTAGCCTCGCTACACAGTAATAGCTGTCTATTGTGCCATAAATTTCTCTTAAATAATTTTTAATTTGAAAAAGAAATCCCTACACCATTTTAATAGTGTGTATATGTATATAAATTTCTCTACAATAATAGTAATACCTGAACAGCTTCTTTAAATCTAGTTGGGGCTTTCCGCCTTCTCTTTCCAGAAGGTTCTTCTTCATCTTTACTGACAGATTTTGTTTTAATTTCTTCTTTTTCTTTGGCAACAGCTTCTTGAACCACATCTTCTGGACTTTTAGCTTTCTTTGGGGGCCTGCCTCGTTTCCGCTTTGGTTTGTCAAGTCCAGCAACTTGAAGTGATATTGGATGTTCCACATGATATACTCCATCACTTGTATTGACTAGAAATAAAGTAAGTTACATTTTATATAAAATAATGTTTTGAAAAACTAGTGTCTTGGCACTGGGGTGTAAGCATATTAGTAGAATTAATTAATTCAGAGGAGCAGTTAAATAATATATATAGAA
The DNA here is from genome assembly GCA_917862395.2 of Heliconius sara. Taxonomy (NCBI): domain Eukaryota; kingdom Metazoa; phylum Arthropoda; class Insecta; order Lepidoptera; family Nymphalidae; genus Heliconius; species Heliconius sara. The sequence continues at coordinate 9,185,416 of OU860780.1, read as the reverse complement.
AAGTTTATTTTTTATTTAATCAACAAGAAAAAAAATTGGATATGAGAAATATTGAAAGATATTGAGGGCTGTTGCTTTGAAATCCACCATTCAACATGCAACCTCCAGAATACAGTAGTAAGTGCATTAGGGCAATTAGTAAGAGCATTAGGTAATATTAAAATATATTTTAGTTATAAAAATCAAATTATTTTATTTGTGATGCTTTATATGTTATAGTTATACAATCCAGAATTAATTTATGTCTTTAAAAGTAACACATTAATAAGATTCTATTATTGCACTTATAATTATTTGAAATTATTTTTATCATATTTAATTAACTTACTCTCATAAATAATTTTTTCAGATATAACTTCGGGCGCTTCTGTTGTAGACGAATTTAATATATTTTTCTTATACTCTTTTTCTCGTTGATATAACTCTCTTATAATTTTCTGGAAATTAAATTTAATTTAAATAACATGTATACGCTTTAAAATTGTTTTTTTTTTTAATAAACAAACTAATTTATAAAACTTTTAGTACTTTTCAAAAAAAAATTCGTAAGCGTAATTAGAACAAAGATTTACACTTACTTGACCATTTATTATTAGATTTAAGAATTCAACAGTGGCCTCTAATTGAATAGTACAACCAGGACAAATAGTACGAGGAAGTTCTCCATCATCTGACACCTAAAAACCAACAGGAATTAAAATTTCTAACCTAAGTTGGATGAAAACACTAAATATTTGTTGTAAACTGTCATGACCTTTTAGATTTTCATTTATATTTTCACAAAAATTCTTAATTATTTTATCATTAAATTTTCACGTCAAATTGTGGCGCGACCATCTATCAATTCTTAAAATATAACATTTCACATATTATTGTAGCAATAAGCCCATAACAACAGTATTCATTTTAATTAACTAATGTAAATAGTCTAAGAAATTTAATAAGATTTTTCATTCTTTAATTTTATCTAAATAATTCAAGCCATAAAAATAAAGATGGAAAAATGATATAATTTTAAATAAAAGGTCGGCCATTTTGACAAAATTAGAAGTCAAAACAATCACAATTTATTGAAAAATTAGTATACCTTCAAAGGTAAGTAGGTGTTTATTATTTCACTTAAGTTTTGATTATTTTCTTCATTAGAATATAATAATGTTCCGTTGTCATTTTCTTCACCACATAATCTACATACTGTAGAATTATAAAGGAACACTTCCATCTTTGTACTATAAAAATATTCCCGTGCGCCATCTACTTCCGTAGTAATGACAATATGTAAACGTCACTACTTATTCGATTCATGTCACGTTAACGTTTAGAAATTAAATTTGACAAAATTTTAAAATTTAAATTGCAACAAAGTAATTGTTTTAAAAATATATAAAATAAATAGATTAAATATAAAAAATTAAAATGTAATTAACTATATCCTCTACAAAATATATATTTATTTATTCTAAATTTATATCTAGGCGCATTTATTATATTTACATTTCAGAAATTATATATTAGAAAAAACATCAATATTTTTTACATATCTTATTTTAATTATTAAGTAAAACCTGTAACGGGTCTTATTTATATTGAAATACTTTACCGTGCGTAAATTTTATTTTATAAATTTACAAACCACTATCAAAAAATGTAATGGGACTTATGTATGGCAGCATTAGACAGTACTGCCATAATCATGTCTTTTCTTTCTTTCAAAGCCCTTTCCGGTTTAGTTCCTGGGGCTAGGAGCCGTAGTTTCGGTTTTTATTATTTTAATCGCCCGTAATCCTACAAAATGAGAATTTATAAGGATATTATTACCGGTAAATTGGTTTAACACTTTAATAGTGACTATTTCGTGTTATTATTTTTATATTTTATTGTGTATCATTGTTGTGAGTTTGACATTTACGGGACTTGGTCTCATCGGATTATTTCATTACAGTGCCACATCGACACTCTTTTACTTTATAAAATATTGAAGAAATAGTGTAAATTGTTATCCAACATGTTATCTTTTCAGGTGACGAGATGTTCTCGGACACATACAAAATGAAACTGGTTGACGAAGTTATCTACGAAGTCACCGGTAAATTGGAAACCAGGGTCCAGGGCGAGGTAAAAATCGATGGATTCAATCCGTCAGCTGAGGAGGCGGACGAGGGCACCGACACTAACGCCGAGAGTGGTGTTGATATAGTCCTCAACCACAGGCTCGTTGAGAGCTACGCCTTTGGTGACAAGAAATCCTTCACATTATACCTTAAAGACTACATGAAAAAGTGAGTGCAAAGTGTTTTTAGCGACGAGATTCCAAGTTAACAGTTATTATAAGTGAATGACTAACATCAAAGCATGGTGATTCATTAACTCCACTTCTTTTGTGCCGCAATATGCAGTGAGCTTGCATCCAACTTGGCTTAATTGGTATTAAAATTAACCTTCTGTTATTTCTCTTATTTCTAGGCTTATGTTTACGAAATTGTTATCTATGTTTAGGCTGTGGCCTTTATCAATGTCAAATTTTCATTATCACGTTCATTTCACGACGGCTAAAGATATTTGGTGGAAGAAGTACCTGGTTACTATTAATCCCTATGGATTACGAAAACATCACTTAAAATGTAGTTGTGACCTTTAAATTTTTATATAATGGTTTTTTAATTTTCGTTTAAATTATGATATGAAAGTATTTTTATACCTAGCAAAATGTCATCATTATATTTTTATTTCTGTATCATAGTCTTCAAACTTTTATTTAAATTAATTTTCATTAGTTCTCTTTAGGTATACGTGAAATTAGTACACATGGTATCGTCTCTACTTTATACTTTCACCTTGTGACGACACTTATAGTTTACTTATATATATTACTATTTTATAATGATTTATAATTTACAATACTAATTGGATCTAGAATAAATTAATAGAATAAGACACAGTGGAAAACACAGTGTAATGTCTGTCCTAAACTTATGATGGTTGTGGCGTCATTTCATGGCTATAGCTAGACAAAACATGGCATTGAATTCTAATACTAAACTTAAAAAGTCTGAAGATTTAAATTTAACCAGACAATAGAGAACAGATTCTGCTTTTTTTTTTGCTTTATTTTATATGATAATTTAACATTTTACTAACATTCAGTTGCATCATCTAATACCAGAGATCAATGTACAATGTTGATCTATGGAGCTTTTGATGCAAGAACAAATAACTTTAGTGAAAAAACACTCATTTTTATAGTGAGTGTTCATGAAATGGAGATGACATGTCTAGTGCATTGTTTAAAAACATGCTTTTGCTAACATGGTTAATACTTATCTATACGTTTTATATATTTTATATTTAAAAAAAACTAATATTTAGTTTTATATTTAGTCTTAAATTTATACATATTTCAACAAAATATTAAAACAGCATTTTAAGGAGGTTGCACACTAAGGAAATGGGATTGTTGTGGGTTCATTTTCCACCCAGAGGAGTAAATTATTTTTGATTTTATGCTCTGGTAACAAAACATCAAAACTGAGTTCTACCATATATTTCTCAAAAATCTGTTTGAAAGTGTTGTAATGGATTTCCTCAACAATAGGTTTCACACATATGGTACATTTAGCTTAAATTGGTATTTATGATCTTAAAAAATGTTCATTTGATGATTTTAAATATATATTTTTAACTTCATCCACATAGCAGAGCATCATCAGAGCATCAAATCTAATGCTGCACCATGATTAGTCTTAATTGATTATATTAACTATTTAATAATACAAATTATTTATTATAAAAAGTCAAAATGTGAATTCATTTTTATGTTCCAAAAAATTATAATGTGACACTTCTTAAATTTCAGATTAATAGCAAAATTGGAAGAGAAGGCGCCTGATCAAGTAGATGTATTCAAAACTAACATGAACAAAGCAATGAAGGATATACTTGGAAGGTTTAAGGAGCTGCAATTCTTCACTGGCGAGTCCATGGACTGTGACGGCATGGTCGCCATGTTGGAATACAGGGATATTGATGGTGTATCAACTCCCATCATGATGTTCTTCAAACATGGTCTTGAGGAAGAGAAGTTCTGAACAGCATATGTGATACTAACTCATAATATTCCAGCCAGCCTAATAAATTCCTTTTTTTTTCTATTTATTTACTTTGTTTTTACCAATCATGTCTGTCCGCTCAGCAGTACACAGCTTCGGCAACTCCCCGTAAAAGGCTGAACTTTTGTAAAGAATTGATGTTGCATATTATTTAAAATAAATAATTTAATGAACTGCATATTTTCTTTTATTTTATGTTTGTATAAGGTAACATTTTTTTTGATTTGTCACGACATGCAATTAATATTATATATCACTTGAATATAAATATATAACAATTGCTAATTTTAAAATATATAATCGTTAATAATCGGTAATCATTTTATAATATTTTTACACTGCTTTGAAAATAGTGATTGTATTTTAATATTGTTAGTCAAACCGTTAATTTTTATAGATTGATTTGACTTTATACCGAAAGGATTTATAGTGTCATATACAAAGCAAAAGATAAATCTTTGTCAAAAAAAATCAAAAGGTTGAATTCACAATGATCGATTGTAATCAGATAAGTAGTTCCCCAGTCACCTACGGGCTACAGTGCGTCGCTTCGAGCGTAATAGTTGAGCACACAAAATACTCTCTTAATATTACGTCACGTTTGCCGAATGCTAGCAAAAGCTTTATTTATTTAACAGGAATCATCTAAAAATATATATATAATTAAAGGCGTAGTACGAGGACACAAAAGTGTGATTGTAAACGCGGCAGGTTGTGGGTTCGATTTGCACTCGAGGAAATGAAATATTTAATAGTGTCATTTACTTCACTGGTGTTGAGGCAAAGCGCGGTTAAATTCCGCTATTCAACACAATGCCACCAATCTTTTTAGGAAAATAGAGATTTATTTTTTTCCCTTTATTTCTTTGCATACTCAACGTGACGCTAAACGGAGAAAATCAAACTTCCTTACTGCTGCGCCACGATAGTTTTCAGCAAAATTTTTACCGCCGTCTATGATGATTGCATGTTAGTTGAATGCTCCTACTGAGAATGTATTTTTCTTTAAGCTTCACAGATGGCTCTGAATGTAATTAAAAAAAAAAGAGATGGATATTTATTTATAACTGTATCAGGTGTATTTCATTTCATTAGTTTTTACTTTAAAAAGAAAAAATAAATGAATTAATAACGAAACAGACAACAAAATATATAGAAATAATTTAGAATGGCAGTTGTTCAAGGGTTCCAAGTTCAAGTTCTCAGTACATGGAAATTTAATAGGTATTCAATTAATTTCTGTATATTTTTAAATTGTTATATTTACCTAGTATAATAATACTAATAAATTTTGCTCATTTCTCAGGGAGAAGGTAGAGAGAGCGTGGAGAAATTTCTGTGTAAATTTTTATTTCCCACTCGGCCACATTATATCTCGGGAAAAAGCGAGATTTTAAAACGTTTTAAGTAAAAAAACAGTAGTTTTTATTCTTTATTTATTTATTGTGTCATATATAGATAACAACATAAAATATTTTTTTATGTAAAATCGTCACTGTATTTATAACAATAACTGTTTGGTTTAGTTTGTATCTAAAGCAAGTAGTCTCTTGAAATTTCAAAAATATATATATTTATTATAAAAAAATTCACAGTGCATAGAATCCGTATCATGTTGACTATTGCTGTTGATCTGGACTAGTCTTGGGAGCTTCGCCGGAAGGAGAGGGGCTAGAGTAGGTCGCCCCTGAAGAAAAAGTACGAGCTTTGATGGACGCGCGTGAGAGATAGCGACCGCAGGGGAATGCCCTGCGTACGCTAATTAAGGGGAATTTCGACCGTGAGATAGGACTCGCCTCGTCGACTCTTACAGCGGTGGAGTGTGTCGTGAGACAAAAGAATGAAACTTGCCTATGTACTGTGGGTACATAGGCGGGTGTGGGTGAGGAGTGTATTTACAAGCGTCGCAATGAGTGAGTTGGAGTGGGAGTCTGCACTCTCTAGTAGCGCTTGACAGAATTCCTTTAACGATTCTAATTCGTAATCTTTATGTAGGTCCATGTTGGTACCATGGGCATCTGGATGCCATTCGGAGGAATTTGTTTTGGACCCTCTAAAGGAGTCTTGATGTGTGCGAATACGACACAAGCATAGGTCATAGGTCATAGGATAGGCTATGAGACTGGTATCATGCCTCTGAACATTTAATTTAAGGGCCGAAATTGGGGCTTCTGACTGGGTTCCCACTAGAAGCTACACTGAAAAACCATCAAAACCATCAAATGGTAACAAAAATAAGCTTTACATACGAACACCATTCTTAATGTAAAGCTAACCAGCATTATTTGACTTTAAAATTGTAATATAATAAAATTTAGATGAAAAAAAGTGTCCAATTGTCCAACTTGTCTTCAAAAGGCTGCAGTCTATTCTAATATTTTTAAAATGAAGAGTTTGTTTGCTTATATATACTGTAATCTCAGAAATTGATTTGAATTGAAACATTTTTGTACTTTTTATAATGGAGGTATATTTTATATTAGTCCATTTATTGAGGAAAGCTTATAGGCTATATTACATCATGTTAATCGATTCGATGCTAATCCATTGTAACTGCAATCAGTGTCACATGTCATGACACAACTTTCTATTTCATCATGTATATAAGTTAATTATTAGCTAGCCATAGTTCGCATTTCTGCGAATCATTTTGGACGCGATGGAGGCGATACTGAAATTATCTATATTTCATAATTAATAGTAACTATGCGACTTTCTCGATGAAAGAGGTCTCCCGATGTTATAGCGAAAAACTAGATGTCCGGAGCGGGACAGGGATTGTCCCATTTTTGTGATTTGTACTCTGAAGACTTAACTGCCTTAGGAACAGAAGAAACTAAACGCAAGTTAGTGTTGATTTTGCTACCTATTACACAATAAATGGAGAAGTAATAAAAACCTACAATTTAAAGATTCCCGCTTTTTTACTTAAATTAAAAAATTAAATTAGCTTTACGCTATATCCCGCACGCAGCAGGGTAGGCAGAGGGAACTTAGTGTTAAGACACTCCGTTCCCAACTTTCTGCAGAATTTTGGAGGTATTGCGTGTTGAGTGGCAGAACTCTATGCCGCGCTTAGCCTCGACACCAGAGCTAAGAAATGGAAATATAAATTTAAGTAAATATTTCATCTCCTCAAGTGGGGATCGAACCCACAACCAGTCGGTTTTACAGTCACACTTTGTGCCACTGCGCCACGACTGGCCTTAGCTTTTTTACTTAAGACATTTAAAAATCTCGCTTTTACAAGAGATAATATCTGGCAACGCTGCTATGTATTATTAGATATTTTTTATAAGAAAATAAGTCTTTTATTATTACTTACAAAAAAACTGATTGTAAAAATAGCTAGCTGTTTAATTTTTAATTGATAAGAATTAAAATAAAGTGTAATTTATAAAACAATAATATTTTATTCTATAATTCTGACATAAATAAAATTTTTCTTATTGGTTGAAAAGGTTAAAAAAGGGTAAATAAAATACATTACATTTGAGGTATGTTATATTTATCAAGTTTGTATGTAGGTTACTACAATAAAGTACAGAAATGACTGATGATCTATAATGTGAGAACTCTAATCACAATTATTCATATGTATTCATTGTTTTGTATACATTTTAGGCATTCACTAGGCACTAAACGTATGCCATTTTAGTCTTTAATTTCTCCATAATCAAACAATATCGAAATATTATGAAAGGGTTAAATAAACAGGTAATGGTCACTGGTATAAAGTTATAAAGTTTTCTGAAATGTTCTCAGCTTGGTCTTTGATTTTTGTTGTTTTTTAAATCTTATAAAGTTTAACTTATTTTGAACTTTCGTTTGAAACTTGAGATAAAATTTGTATCTGTGAAAGTCAAGCGTAAAACAGAACAGAAAATTTTTGACTGGCTTTTAATGTTTTTTTTATGCAATATGGAAAGTAGAGATAACGATAAAAGGTTTTTTATAATATTTTTTTAAATGAAAGCAATTTTTTTTATTATATGGAATCAGAATATTTTATTTTGTAGATTGCTCTCTTTTCAAGCAGCCCAGAAGGGCTAAATAGAGATTTAAAGCTTCAGTAATGGATTCTTAAGTTATTATAACTTTTATGTAAAAAAAATAACAAATTAAAAAAAACTAACAAGACTCTACTTTCCATATACCTTCCATATAATTATGAATATTTCTGAAATTTACCCGAGTGTTGCCATTTTATTTGTATATTTATTTTATATGCATTTTTTAAATATAAAGTGAACCTTATGGATTATGATTTTTATTTATATATTGAATATTAATTATCAATACTTCGACATAACTTGAATGACAGATGTTAAAGTGAGCGTAAACGATTACGAATAATACTAAAGTTCGATTTAAAAAAAATAATAATAGAAGAATCGATTTCTTACAATAACAATATCGATTCAGCAATCATTCGTAATCGCTTAACCAGTGTGAAAGCTACAAGGTATAAATATAAACTTAGTGCTCACATTTCGAAAATCTACAATTAAATATATTTCTCTAATTTCAATAGAATACTGTTTGAATAAAACATTTATGTATTTTATTGCTTTTGAATTCCTTAAGTAACTAAAACTCAAACACGAAGGGGAGAAATCAATTGAGCATAAATTTTAAGTGTAGATTTGGAAAAGTGCCTCATATCTATAATACGATTTTTATATTATAAATAGTGATAGTATGAGTTAGGGCCGGTGTGTGGAAAGAGAGGATAAAGAAACGTAAAAGTGAAATATTAATTCAGAATTATATTTAATAAACATCTTTTTGTTTTATACTACAGAAAAATTTGAGTAGCAAAGCTTTATATTTGAATATCTGACAAACCGACAGGTTCATTATAATAATTGATGATAACAACTAGGAAGTTAAAAAGTTCCTAAAAGGATCTTTTTAAAGTGAATATGCTTTACAGAATTGTTCATTAATATATTATCGGGAAGAGTAATATTATCTGTTTTAATATTTCTGGCTAAGAACCAAAAATAAAAATAAAATACTTTTAAGGTTATGGAAACGGGAGGGAAGATCCATACTGTTTTAATATCTAAAATGGTAAAATAATAAAAACATTTTTTGAGGGTAATTATGGAGAGATCCATACACTCGTGAAAGCCTTAGGGTATCAAGTAGTATTCTTATCCCCTAAGCCCGGCCCTAGTACGTTACAAAGGATGTCAGTCCGTAAACAATGTGATCGATATCGGGTACCGAAGTTACTTCATGATAATTAATTTTAGAAGAGCAAAATCGTAATAAATTTTATAAATATCTCAATTTTAATATAAATATATTTACATTCGTTATTACTAAATATTTCCTCTTACATTGGTGTCTTATTTAATGCACGCTTAATTAATTAGTCACCTAATAGTAAAATAAGATATTAAGATTTCATATGGAATGGTTTTTGTACAAAATCAAATACAAACTCCACCAATGTGCTGCCAGTTGTAATAATATTGTGATATTATATAATTACTATTTTACATATTATTTAATTATCAATTTCTAATTTTATTAATATTTATTATAATACATATGAAACAGGTTATTATGGTGAATTGTCTATTTGTATATTTTGGTACCTATATGTACTTACAACTATTTTAGAATACTTGAATGTTTGTAGTTTACACTGAACTGGCAGCACTATCGCACTGGTAGAAAATCACATGGTGTAACTCCCTCGTTAAAACTTATCGCGACTAGCCTGTACATTGTACGAATCGGTCGTTTCGCATCATCATATAAGTATGGTCGTTTCGTTGTTACACTAACAAAAAAATGTCTGTATGATTATTGTCCTTCGATCGATTATATAGTTGTTACATTTGACAGATTGTCCGAATGTATTGAATCGGTTTTAACTTACATTGCGACGTTAGAATCGATTAATCAAAGTAGCACAACTCGGCAACGGATCAAAGCGGACACTAAAACTATTAACTTTTATAAAGTACGATGATACGAGTCAACCTTTGAAAGTCAAACTTTCAACACCTCCCATTGAAAAATAGATCCATAACTACTTAATTTATAATTTACAAATAAGGTACTCTCTTATGTCGAATACGATATAGGATAGTCCGCCGGTCGCACACACCGACCGGCACTTCATCCTTTACGGATCGTTTATAGGAAATCATAATGGAATGAAGATTTATTGCTAAAATTACAAGATCACAAGTGGAAAGAGTTCGCATCACTTCACGCACTAACACTCAACACTCAACAGTTAAAGGTGTTATGACTGCAGGAGCGAGGGAATTCCTCGTAGCCGCTTTCAGGTATAATTGAGTACTCGGGCTCGCTGTAATCGGGAACTCCCCGTTCATATTCCCGTTCTCTATCTCTATCCCGATCACGCGGGAATCCTATCACGGTTTCAGAACGCAAGTACCCGTTTTCCTGCTTGCGAGAGTAGCGCGTCTCATTACGCTGGAAGTTCTCCGGATGGCATATAGCGTTGTTCTTCTTCTCCGGCAGCGAGCGAAGAGAGCCGTTGTTGAGCGCCGGCGCGCCGTTGTTGAGGGTGAGGGGCTGGTGGTTGCCGATGTACGTGAAGCCGTTGGCGGGCATGGTGCCGCCGCCTCCCGAGCGCTGAGGCCGTCGCGCGGAGTTCTGGCCCGACATGAAGAACACGCTCGGCGAGGCGTAAAGCTCTAGCTACAGCTCCGTCACCGGGATGGGCCTGAGGCCGGGCGCGTGTGGCGCGTGCGGGTAGTGCGACGGGTGGATGCCGCGCACTATGCAGTCCTCCTCGGTAGATATCGGCTTGTGATACTCCAAGTTCTTGCGCCCCTTGTTCCACTTATAGTCTTTTAGCTTCTCTTGCATGTTTTTACGGTTTCTGTATAAGATCAACAGTAAGGTCGCGACGGCGACGGCAACGCAAGCGACTACAATGATACAAATGATTGTTTGTTGTCGCGTGTCGTGTAGCACGCAACCCAAATCGTCAGCATTCAATGTTTTTAAGTATTTATCTTTTAAATGTTCCGGGTTGGCACACTGGATTTGAGTGAAATTGCTTTTGTCATTTAATAACTGCTGGAGCCACAGCAGTTGGCAGTCGCAGAATATTGGATTGTCAGTTAAATCGAGTTGCTTCAATTCCTTTCCAATAAAAACGCTTTCACTAAGTGTTGTCAAGGCATTGTCTCTCAGTGACACATGTCGTAGCTTTGGTAGGCCCAATAGAGTGCAATCCTCTATAACAGAGAGTTTCTTATTGTTTGTTAGCACTATATTTTCTAAATTGATGTTATCTTCGAAAGCACCTTTTTCGACGCGCTCCAGTTGAGTCGCTCCGGTTACATCTAAGAATTTCAAATTTTTCAACCCTTTAAAGGAATGGCTTTCTAAAACAATGAAATCATTTTGCCCTATGTACAATTCTTCTAATCTAGTTAAGCTTGATAGTTGCTGCGTGGGCACTATACTCAATCTGTTCCCGAATAGGTTAAGACTCCTTAATCCTGGGAGACCTCTAAACGCGTTATCGCTTATATTTGAGAGTCCTGCTCCATTCAAATCCAACACTGACAATCGGTTGAGACCGGCAAAAGCGTCGTCAGGCAGAAATGAAAAAGCGTTTAGCCCCACGTGTAACTCGGCTAAACTTCCTAAAAGACTAAATGATGTTGTAGGCACTGAGCTTAACTGATTATCATCTAAGTAAAGGATCCTCAACGCTGACAGTCCAGCGAATGCTTTAGGTTCTATCCTAGATATCCTATTTTGTCCTAAATTCAACTCCTCTAGCCTTGGCAATGTTGCAAAGACCCCATTGGTTAGTTCTTCTAAGAAATTGCGTTTCAAATTGAGCACAGTAAGGGAATTTAGTCCCTGAAATGTGCTGTTAGAGACTGACGATATTTTATTGTGGTTAAGATGCAGTTCTTGCAGTTTTCTCTGATATGAAAAACTTCTTTCTGGTATATTTACAAGATGATTCTGAGATAAGTCTAGGTGCTGGAGTTCAGCGTAAAATTGCATAGAGGCGTCGATAGTTTTGATTTTATTATTGCGAATGATGAGTCGTTGTATAGAAGGGTTGAGGGCAATGGGAAGGACATCGAGGCGGCTTTCTTCACAGACCACTACAAGCGTGTCATCGTTACAGCTGCAACCTCCTGGACAGTTGGCAAGAGCAGATGCACCTCGTCCCGCTAAGAGTTCCAGGCATATCAGGAAAACCTGAAAAAGAAAATATTTTCACATAAACTTTTATATTATAACTAGTTATATGAAATTCCTTACACAAATATGATAAAAAGTATGTAATAAAATTTTATCCTGTAGAAAATATTTTGTGCTTTCATTATTATAATTGAGCATCGTTAGGTATCTATCTATTCAGAATTTTATTATTAAAGAATGTCGATACAAATATATTCTAATACTAGTTGCCCCGGCACAGCTTTGCCTGCTTGATCTATACAAAAATATTTATTTAAGTGTATATATAATTAAAAAATATTAATTATATGGTTATGGTTATTATTATTATTTTTTTTTTTTTGTTATTATTGTATGGTTATCTATACTGTTGCTTGTACTAAATAAATCGAATTTTAAGTGTTTTAAAAAAAAGTTTAGTTATTTCACATCTATTTAAGTAGGCTATAAATTTCAATCCCGAATCTAAATCTCGAATTTTTTATGTATTATCGTGCAAATAATAATTTTAGAAATAATATCAAATTTCAAGACAATGAAAATGATATGTTGATATAATTGGTCTGTTATATTACGTCCAAATAGTCTAGCATAATTCAACTTGTATGACTTTTGCGCAATACTGTTATAGCGCAGTGTGGTTCACTCGTCTTTTTACCTAGGTGTATGAAAATTTTCATAATTTTTCTGTAAAAATTGACTTGTGTGACTGTGAGTGTGACTGTAAAACCAACTGGTTGTGGGTTTCTTCGCTCTCGTGTCGAGGCAAAGCGCGGCCTTGAGTTCCGCAACTCAACACGCAATGCCTCCAGAATTTGGCAGAAACTGGAGAACGGAGTGCCTTAACACTAGGTTCCCTCTGCCTACCCTGTTGTGTACGGAATATAGCGTGAGGCTGATTTATGATATATTTACTTAATCTTTATGAACTCTACTCGAGTTTGACATAGACAGACACAGCAGTGAGCAAATTTTATCAAATCTTAATATTTTCTTACATTATTTGTTTCTTTGATGTTCATATTAGAGTCATCGAATTTTAAAAACATTCTACAGATAAAATATTAAACCGTCCAACGTTATTCGTTATTTCTTAAAGAAACTTTCACTGAAAATTGAAATGCATCCATTTCAGTTTCCTCAAAGCGGCGATGTTCTTGATGCGAGGCAGCAATATATTAGGTGAATTGATAGCCACTCTGTTATAAAATAAGATGAAATCGATGTAAGAGTGAGGGCTCGTCGCAAAAAGTAAAACGGAATGCTATTGGAACGGGAATTTTGCGCAGTTTTAATTTATTAAAATTCGCTTCGTCGAGGTGCCCGAGGCAGCTTCTTTGCTTCAAAGACGAGCACTTTTATTACGTTTCCCCTTTGCGACAATTAGCAGCGAGATCCGAGCGGGACTGTGATTCAGCTGGAGTTTCGCGCAGTTTAATTCTGTTACGATGCGATTCCTCCTAGATGCAACATCAACAGTCTCTTTGTCGAATGAAACAACATTAAAATGCATGACAGGATTTTATTTCATTGTAGCTCTCAAGTATATCTAGTTATTTAGAATGAAACTTTATAATGATAATTAAGAATTAAATTAAGCTTTCATATTGAGAGGAGCGTGCTCGGGTTGCATGTTATAGTGGAATAGTAACAAACAGACGGGGGCTGGAGGAAGTTACGAAGTTTATCTTTTGATTTATGCTACAGCAACTGTAGATCAAAGAAATGGAACGAACAACGATGAGTTTTCACTATAGTTTCACAATTGTAACTTAGCGCCGAAGCTTTTCCGAACAATAAACATTGTTCCTCCAAATCAAGATAGGAAAAAAACAATGTATGTATGTATACAAGTATTAATGCATGTGTTACAGCCATCGAATCGTAGCGTCGGGCGTTCCGAGCGGCTTTCCCGGTACAAATCATAATCAAAACTCGATATGCAGGTCATTCGCAAACAGTGGTGTTCGTTTTGCGCTGTCCCGGTGAAATTTCCGCTAAAATCCAATAAACGGCTATATTCGACGCGTTGTGCACAGATTTTGTCTTGTTTTGGAAATGCTTCGCTGTTTTTTTTTTGGTAAATCGTGTAGCTATCGTATAGGTTTGCATCGGATGAATGCAACGTCGATGGTCGGTGAATCTCGCGTATATCGTGCCTTTTTTCGTTTTTATAGTTTGATGGATTCAATTAAGAAATATCTACAAAACTTTTATTCTATCGCTAGACCTTTTTTTATATAAAAAAATGTAATATTTTATGCTTGATACGTGCAATGGTGAAAGGTGTCTTTTTTTTTGTTTAAAATTTTAAAATTTATTTAATAAAAACACGTTTATTTATTTATATGATAATTCTATGAGAGAGCAATCACGTTTTTATAGGGTACACCGCAAAAAAGGCATAAAAATAAAGTCGGTCGGCGTTTATGGCGTAGCGTGAAATACCGCAGGGTGTGATAGCTATGCAAATCACATAATTGTAGCCATGGAGAAAGGATAAAAAAACTCGAGCAAAGGAAAAGGATCATAAGTGAAATTAAGACAGTAATTTTAATATGAAAGACTACTTTTTTACAAGTGGAATATTCATGAAATGTTTTAATTGATTTTTTTATAGTTTACGTCGGAAACTGATTAAAATTTACAATTTCGTGAATACAACACATATTCACACGCAAAATAATAATATATGGCATTAATTACGTCAATGTAACAGCCACTTTAACATGCTGAACTCGCGATTGTTGAGATTTCTAACTTAATTTGAATTATATTTATAATTTTAATATCTTTTAGGTATTCATCTGGCTCAATGACAAAGCAAGACTTTTCCAGCATAACTTAAACATAAGTAAAAAATCATTAAATCAAACTAATTGTAAGGCATTTAATCTGATTTAGGTACTAAGTAGGTACACACATATACATGTACTGGCTGATATTTAAGTATTCAATCCTTTTTCAGACATCCAGCCGTTATTCCAATTAGCGTAAATTTAGTGGCTTTTTGATTAAAAGTACGAGAAACGGTCGCTGAACGGACAGACGCGACGGTGGAATTACAAATTTCGGAAATTAGGCGGGGTCCGGCATCCGGACTGAGGGCGTAACAGCGTTTCAACTCGGCGGCCACGTCTATTTACGTAAGGAAATATTTATGTTTTATGAATCTCTTAAATTTTTTGTTAACCTCGCTCCTTAGAAAATTGCACCTTGCTTCTATTTTTTATATTTTTTAATTGGATTAGCAGTGCTCGTTTTGGGTAATGTTAATGATTTTTTGTAGTAAATACCTATATTTAATATATTTTACAAATATTTAATTTGTATTAATAAATTATTTTATGTAGATAGGAATGAAATGAATTTAATTAAAAAAATATAGAGATGGATCACTATTTTTTTTAGTAAAATTATTTGACTCTTACCATACCACCTATCTATAATTAATAATCAACGTACGTTTTTATTTAAAAAAAACACATGCAATAAATTAAAAAGGCAGCCCGACCTATTTTAAACACTATTCATAGTAAAAAAAATATATAAAATCAATTTTAAACGATATACGCATTGATCGTCAAATACAAAGCGATCAGAGTGAACAACCGCAGTTTCACGCGTTATTACAGGCGGCACGTTTCCGCATATTTGCTCTGCCACCGTCCACATACAGATGGTATTTATATTACCGTAGTGGTCAGCAAGATGGGGGCCCAGTTAGGGTGGATGTGGATACTGGATTTCCGCGCTTCATTTGGCAAGGACAAACGTGGGTAAAATGAGTGGCATTATGTAGATACCGGTACTGGCGCCGGTACCGGTACCGGTACCTGAATGTAGACGGTTATCGCAACTGTTAATTGTTCGCGTGATTTGTCGTCGTTAATAGACAAATTCAGTGTATAGGTAAGCGTCTACTCAGCGCCGTGTCGATTTAATTATATGAGACGAATTGTGAGGTTGATTCTATAATTTTTATGTAGAGATTTATTTATATATGGAATTGATGAATTTACTCTTTCTTAGTAATCTTTTATACTTTCACGCAGTTTCCCATGGGGTTAAGACACTACGTTTCCAATTTTCTGTCCAATTTTCGAGACAGTGGACGGAGCAGAGTGGTGGAACTCAACACTACGTTTTGGATTTTTTACCTCCTCTCAATTCTTGGTCAACTTTGTGTATGCTTTACCAATATTCACATTTAAGTCAATAAAATAAATAAGCAGGAAGTCATTATTTACGTAAAATTGGATTCGTATTTTGTTTTGTCGGTAATAAATATGTATTCAAAATTATTAATTAACAAGTGTCTCGTTACTCTTAACTTTTTAACAGCTTTTAACGTGATGACCACTCAGTCTGTTAGTTAAATAAGTATCAATTACAAATTAAATTTCCTTGTAAAAGGATTAATATTTTTATTTCGCATTTTTATTAATTTTTAATAATTAATATTTTCTATTTCAAATAAAGATACTTAAGGTCGTCACGGTGTCAAGATTTAGAGAAAAATTTGTGATAATTCATTTAATCAATTTGTGACATTGCTATAATTTAATGCTTCGCGCTGTCTAATTTTATAAAGAAAATAGTCATATTACTTAACATTGTTTTTTTGTTTAAAATCCCTATGCCTAGCGCGGTAGCCAGAAAGAACGGAGCGCCAAACGGTACGGTCTCTGCATATTTCTTTCGCCTCATCTACTTTCATCAATCTCTGCAAACATGCCCTCCGAGGGGTCTTCATGGTTTTTTCATGACTTTCCTCCAGTAGCATCGATATTGTTCTCGAAGCTCTACGGCAGTACCCTCTCTGCCTTTCTTACCACTCACTCTCGCTCTTTAGATTTCGAACCTCAAAAATAGCAAACTAAAAACTGAACTGACTAAAACTACAAAAAATTCTTCCACATATATTATAAACAATGATTTTATTCATTGTTTCAAAGACATCCCTTACATTGTAATTTAATTAACATTTAGGTAGGAACTTACCACAAACGCGTTGTACGTGATGTAACTGAGGCGTCTCGCGACGAGCACTGGGAGTGGCGCCATCTGGAAAAAACACAATACTCACATTAAAGAGTGCTCTTGTGCTCTATAGTTTTTTTTGTAACCCGTATATTACAGGGTACGGGACTTATTAATAGTAGAAATTGATAATTTATTACTAGTTTTACCACATTTCACCCAATTTACAAACATAGTGTGTTAACTAGCGTAGCTCAATGCCGCGTTTTGTCTTTTAAACAAAGTAAGAAAATGAAATTATCCAGAGTAGGAATCGAACCCACAGCCGTCACCATTACAGTCTGACGCTGCAACACTGCGTCACGACGACGAGACGGTTCCTGCTCGATAGTTTCGATCGTAAATTACATACACTTCAATTTCAATTGTCAATGCCTACGTAGCTGCTATGTAATTTTGCCTTTGAAGATAATTTGCCAAGGGTTTTGTGCGATACTTTATTTGAATCATGACTGTATTTTTGCAATTTGGTTGTTTTTTTGTAGAATTTTTATACTCTTTTATTTTCGTGACATTGACAGATATGTCATAAAAATCAAGTGGAAGGCGGGAAACATAGTAGTTTTATACTAGACGCACTCTGCCTCACCGCTATGCGAGAAAAAAAATTAAACTGCCGAAAAATAATATCGTCATATTAAAACGCCGTTACTAAATATTTTTAATAAAAAGTAAACAAAATGTATCGATGCTATTTGAGTAACACTGAATAATATTTTATGATTGAATGAATACAAATGTACATAATAAAAATTCAAATTAAATTTGCATATTTAGGCAATAGTCAAAATATATTTCGTTATTTACATATTATATTTGTATTTCAAAGCAGCTGAAACCTATTGTCTAGAAACTAAACTAATTAGTTTTCAGACTAATTTTCATTCAGAACATTCAAATCGTCGTGGTAGCCAGTTCTTTAGTTGAGGACGAGGACGTCGTTCTGTTGATGATTTAGGCCAATGGCCGGTATTCAATTTCAATGTCGAAATTGGATATCGTGAAAAATTACACAGTTTTTATTGGGTTTCATCAAATATTTACTATAAATAATTACAATGTTATTTTTTTTCTTTGTAAATGTATTTATTTTTAGGTTATTTTGTTGAATTTAAAATAATTTATTTGATTTTAAAGTAACGATTATATGATATGCCTATATAGGTATTACTATTTAACTTAATAGCCTTAAGAAAATTTATATTGGGTTTTGCCAACACCACAATTAAAAAAAAAAACCACAACAATCATCCATACCTATTTTGAAAATAGAAAAAGTTATTTACTTCAATTACAATGCAAACGTAACAATTTCCTTTCAAAGCACACCACGGCGGCCAAGTGGTCTCACCTATATTTAACACATGGTTACCACGTGCCGTTTCCCATACAGCCTGCGATTATGCTGTTAGAGTGTAGGTTTATAACAATTTCATTTGCCTACACCGTAATTACGCTTGAGCAAACCAAGGAGCATTACCTGTTATTTCTAATTTCTATTGAAACTTTTGTTGCGTTTGTATTTCCTTCTGTTTATTGAATTTGAATTGCTCTGTTTTTGTATTATATTAAATACTATTCGTTTATGTAAAATAAAATGATTTTTTTTTTCAATTTAATTTCTTTGATCTGGCAACAAGGTAAAAACCAAGCGTTGAGTTGCGCAGTGTCCTATTACTAGGTTCACTCTACCTGTCCTGTTATATGCGGGATACAGCGTGAAGCTGATTTCGTAAATATTAAAAGATCTGAAAGATTTTGAGTCATTGTGATGATTGTGTCCTGGTGAATTTTTATATGTAAAAATTTTAAATACAGGTTTTACAGGTATTATTACATAAGGAAATGGTTTGGGTACCTTGGATTGGGCAGAAAATAAAGATCTAAATGATCTATTACTTTTCTCTCCTGAGGCTACAACTACTAAGGCTTCAATATTTGCGTAAAGATAAAAAATCAATATATATTAGTACATACGAAATTGTATACACATTGTAAATACTTGTACAAATCAGATACAATAATACACAATATTGTATTTAATTTATTCAAGTTTAAAGCAATTCTGCATCTATCGAGACGCGTGTGTTTGAAACTAATTAACCGCTCTGGAAATGTTAATTAAAGAAAAGTTCTTATGTTTGAATCAAAGTAAACAACGTTATAGGCGCATTCTGAGAGAACTTGATAATTTAAATACCCACTTGTTGTCGCTATTCAACTTTTCATTGTTTTATTATTGCATAAACACGCATGTGCCATTAGAAAAGCTTAACTCGTTCTCAGCCAGCAGTAGTTAGGTACTCCTGTTTGTACATATATTGAAGAAAAAGAGCTGCCGTTGCATTAGTATTTATATAAATTTCTTCTTTATTCAACTTGACCAGAGCGAATAAATGGAAATTTATATTTAAATAAATATTTCATTTCCTCGAGTGAGGATAGAATCCACAACGAGTCGCGTTTACGTTTACGGTCACCCCCTGGTCCCCCTGCGCCACGACCGACCTCAAACCATTTACATGTTTATATTATCGTCATTTTTAACAATTCGGACGCGACAAAGTTAAAATAAGCCGCTTACACCAGAAAACGTTTGAACACCATTGTGTAGTGCAAAGTGACGCTGTTGAATTTCACTAAACAACTTTCTGTCAGAAACTTTTAGTAGTCGGTTTGTTTGCGGCCGGCCGCCGACCGGGCGCGGCCGTAACGACTCCGAACGCGCAAAATTTCCCCCAAAAAGTAATTTGCGATGTCACAACGCTCTGGTATTCTACCAACGGGCGGTATTTACAAATGCGAAACAAAAAGCTGGTAATGACGATGCTAGTTTCGCTAAAACTCGCCTTTGCCTTTACTGGAGCGGAAATTTGCAAGAAAAAATGCAAGATTGCCCGCCGAATTCTTTTAGCGTTAACGTTGATTCCGAAAACGTGTCTGTTAGTCCCATTTGTCACGTTTTAAGCAGCAGTGTGATGACAACAGTCGAAAGAGGGAATTTATTGCCTTACTTCAGTTTTCTGCCTTAGTCAGTAATTTAAATGATCATTAGATACAAAAAAAAGAGATGTATTTTTTGATGAACTCCTAAAACAGAGTGACAAAACGTTTAAGAACATTTTGTTAGATATTCAGCGTTTGTGTTAATACTGCACACATGTTCATTAAGTCTATAATAGCATCAGAGGCGCGCGTGAGCGGCACACGTCGATATCAGGACGTTCTAAACAGAGATTCCGCCCGAAGGAACACTTTGTCAATACGCTACATTCTGTTCGTTTGTCTGACAAAATTGCAACTCCATTTTATCTTGTTGTCGGTAAAAGTCACAGGACACGTGCTCAAACATTCACTAGCTTGAACAACAAATATATATATATATATATATATATATATATATATATATATATATATATATATATATATATATATATATATATATATATATATATATTAAAGTACGGTTCGTAATATTTTATTTATTTTAGCCAAATTACGGAGCAACTGTAAATTATTTTTATGAAAAAATAAACAACATCCTGACATTTTTATTTCATCCGTATCAAGTATCATTCATTTATTTTGTTATACATAATTTTTTCGTTTCCTGTTAACTAAGAAGAGTAAAGTACGGTTCTTTGATACCAATGAAAAGCTATATAAAATGATTTGGCTATTTAAACCACAAATATGGCGGCGGATCTATTTCTTTCAATATGAAGGCTCTCCCCGGTACTGCTGTAAACGAGGAAAAATAATGGAAAGCAATGAAATTTCCTGGATCAGAGCAAGACTCATTATTTTTTAAAGGAACGCTAATTGCACCGCTCTCGTTACAGACGGCACATTTTTTAAAACAACGGTGCGACAGGAATTTACTTCGTAATGAACTTTATTTATAATTTTTTTAACTTTCGTGACAAAATTAATATTGTCAAATGATTTGGTGAGAGTCTCTACTGTAATCATAATCACTATAGACTTAAAAAAATATTGCTGAAGGAATGAAATTGTTTTCTAAAGATGAAATAAAACGCAGATGTATTAAATAAAAAAGCGGATAAATAACCAAATATTTTTTACTATTCTACTACTTTAGATTTTTGACCTAAACAGGGAAAAAAAATGTAAGCCTTTTTTACGGTTATTCGTGAAACCGGCAAACCTAATACGCTAAAAACTCCCTGGGCAACTCCAGCGTCGTATAAAATAAGTTCCAGGCTGCCCTCCGGGTACGTCGAACCGGTGGAGTTTTTTATGACCTTACTTATAGGTAATGATATAAACTATAACGAATGGGTTACGAAATATATCCAGTTTTTGTATGTTTTTACTATTTCAATATTTTCATTCAACGTGTTTAATTCCTCGATATTTTTTCAGTGACGCCCAACTGGAATGTATGTGTGCTTGAATCGTAAAGTAGACATCATATTTTATATAAGTTTTTAGGTTCGTAACAGGACGCGCCGTTGGAGTTATATAGTAGTAATATTTTACGTCAACGCAATCTTAATTCGACCGAACGCAAAAATGAGATTTTTCCCGTCTCAGCTCCAACGGAATGGGGGAAACTGTTTTGTTATTAGACTGCTATACCTACTTTTACCGTCGTAATAACCTATTACCCACGTGAAACAAAGCGGAAATATCTGAACGTAATCACGGAATCACGTGACGTATCAACATTGTTCTTACTTTATCGTCATCCACATTTTCGCCGCGAGAATACTGCAAATTAACCCCGAATCCCGGTTGGATGTGATCCCTAATTTTCAGATACATTTCTGAGAATAAATAGGGGCTTAGGGGCGGCACGCGCGTAAATAACTTCGCGTCACGCGGTACAAGTACTAGGACGTACGAGATAAGGAGCCTAGTGAAATTGCCCTTAGCGGCGCTCCTGAGCCGTAATTTATAAGCGAATGCGATTACACTGTCGATATCGTTTTATGTTCTAGGATTTTGCAAGACTACCTCCGTTCAGTTTATATAGAAAATAGATTACGCCCCGCCGCAGAGTTTAGCTTTATAATAAGAAGCTTTTGTCCAGTTCTAAAGTGTTAAAAAGCATTATTCCACCGAGAAAATAGCCTTTCAGCTCGTATTCTACCCCAAGGGATAAGCAACAGTGTAGTGTTGTATGACTAAGAATGCCATTTTGTTCGGAACAAAGGGCCTTTAGCGCTGAAAGTTTGTGCGTGCGCGCAGATTGTCTATTGTCTGCCAAGTTTATACCCGAGGGTGCAAGTCAACTATAACTCCAGTGAAAAACTCATAACAAAGTTATAGTGCTTGTTTTAGTATTTCAAAGGCAAATTACATGACGTCAAGTCGAACTTTTATACGATCCTTCGTTTATTCTACTTCATTTTGAGCTTAGTGGAAAACGGTTATAATTTATTACGACGCATTTGATCTTTATAGCGTAGCTAAACGTGATGTACGTTCTAGATTCAGATAAAATAAAGCTTTTTTTTAAGTATTATTACACAAATATACTTCATTCAATTGCGTACGTCGCGCGTTTAATGGGCTCTAAAGGTTTTCTACAGACTCATCGACTGAATCGAAATAATATTTTACGTTATTCACCTGCTAGTTCGGCACAAAAATGTTAATATCATTTGTTCTAATAAAAGTGAGCTTAGGTGCTTTATCACAAAATTCTTTAGAAGAAAATTCTATAAGGAGCTTATTCGATAAGAAATGGTGAAGCGTGTGTACCTTGGAGGTGGGTACTTTATTATATACGTTGAGAAAATGTCATTGTAGCTGCAGCTAAACTATTAAGCATTTTCTTCTTCAATATAAAGGGTTTTAATAACGTATTTTAGAACACGGTTTTGTGACGCTTACAAGGGTTCATATTATTATATTATTATTAAAAAGGCAGCTTCATGCTTTTTCCCGCATGGCAGGGTATACAGAGGGATATTGGATGTTGAACAGCGGAGTTCAACGCCACGCTAAACACTATTATTAATAAATATATAAGTTATTTAATTTAATAAAAATTTTAATTATATAAGCAATAATTTAATTTTACATGTCTATTATATACCTACCTACTGAGTGAAGTCCAAGTAAATATCAATTTCAGGTTAAAACGAATTAACATAGTTATTAAGCTTATTTCAAAGACACCTTTCCAGGACAGCTCCTTGATTTCAAGACGAAAATGTACAAAACGAACACTTAGAACATTTAAAATTTGGTAACTTTTAATTGTATTTATCCCTCTTTCGGAGTTGTTTCGCGTTGATTGTAACTCGAAACTCTCGAAGAAAAGTTGGACACTTTTGTTGATAGTTGTCGAGTGCCGGACCCGGGGCATTGCACCCTCAAGAGGTATGGTTGGTCACGTGGAATAATGCGGACTTTCGGGTGTTCCGATCCATTTAGGTACATTTTAACAATGCTTTTGTTTTTGTTATAGTTGAAAATAGATTAATTTTAACTTTTTTTTTTGTTAAGAAATACTCAGTTTTCCATTTTTTCCAAATAAAAATATTGTGACAGAAGATTTCCATTTACAGTATTGAAAAAGATGTACCATTTTCGACATCTTACAATTTATCTTTTCAATTTATTTATTTATATTACAATGTTATCTTTTCGATACCAATTTCATTTAATTTTAATACTTGCTGATGCAATATTTTAGTAAAAATCTTGCTGTTTTAATTATTCTTAAGCTAAATAATTTTACCTCAGTCTTAATGTCAGATCATATTTACATATATAAACGTTCATATAAAAAAAGGATGTTAGTATATATATATAAAAAGGATTTTTCTATATTCTTATTGCTATACTTACCTTCTACCTGTATTTGCATTTTCACGTATCCACCCTTTTGTGAAGGGTCTTAAGTGATTACCAAGTGTTAGGGCGACAGCCCCCGCTTGTTAAAAACAAGACTTGCATTTTGATCATAGATAATAATTTGCTGTATTTACATTGTACCTTCCTGAATACACACACGATAACAACTTTTCACCTTTCCCTTTCTAATTAATAAGGCTTTATAAATTTTCAATGTATAAATTTTACAAAAATGTTTTGTAATAAAGTTCTTTTTTTATTTTTTCGATTATAAATATTAGCTTCACAATATATCCCGTAGGGTAGGGAACCTAGGAACCTAGTAAAAAGTCACTTTGTTTCGATTAAGATATATCTTTTCCCATTTTCCGCCGAAGACGATGCGTATTTGATGTAATGCGTGTTAAATGAATTCAACGCCCTACTTTGTATCGTTACCAAAACGAAATGAAAATATTAAATATTTCAATCCCCCGAGTCGGAATCGAGCTCGCAACCGTCGCATTTACAGTCATACGCCTTTAGCACGCGCTTACACCACGACGACCTCAATAAAAAATAAAAAAATCACTATATTGATATGACATTATTGTGTGGCGCAGTGGGACACCAACTGAATGCAATGGTTGTGCGTTCGAGTTCCACTAGCGGGAATGAATAATTTTTATTTCCGTTTTGAGAGATTTCTGTTTTGAGAGAGTTCCACCACTCAACGCCACACTTTGTGTCAAATTCGGAACAAAAACAGGAAATAGAATGTCTTAGCACTAGATTCTATCTTCATACACTGCTCGAATATCACACGAAATAGAATGAAAAACCATATATATATTCATACAAAATACTTTTATTTATTAAATATTTTATAGCTTATTTTTGTTATAAAGAAACCACGGAATCTAAGAATAATACACCAGGTTCAGCTTTATACCAAGACATCGGACGTTCTCTAGAGAGCCAGGTCCTTTCTTCATTCACACCGTGAGATCGGAGTGTGCCGTGAATTTGTTATTTATACTGAACTTATATTAAACTGTCTAGGGAGTTAAGTCAATATATTATCTTTTTGTCTGCTTTTTATATACATACTACTTTACATTTTCTGCGTTAAAATATTACGAGATAACAATATATATTGTTTTATATTTTATAATCTTTGTTTATGAGATGAGATAAGTAAATATAATAACATAAAGATTTTTTTACAGCTTCACTCACACAGAGTGAAAAGTGTTAACACTCCGTTTCCCGCCCAATTTTTGACATTGCGTGTCGAGTGGTGGGGATCAACAACACGCTTTGCCTGTCAGAGTGGGGATAGCCATTCCCAATATTGAGTGATAATTAACAATATCGTATATAATCTACAGAAAGAGCTCACATATTTTTAAGTTAAATTTGAAAAACGATTCAGATTAATCCTTATATCCTTATAAAGCCATACTACACTACATTTATAGTACTATGTTATTCTAATTTACAAGTCACGATACAGTACGTGAGGTGAACGAATATTGTTTGTAAGGCTGCGCCGAGACGGCGTCCCCCGAGGCGCGCTGGTCATGCCTTTACTCGTATATACTATTTACTATAAAGCACGCCGGCGATAGCTTTTGCAGTCTAAGATGTATTGGGATAATAATTTTGTATATAAAATTTGTAAGGGAAATTGAGATTACGTTGCATCTAGTATACCGTGGGGTGCCTATATGTATGTTGTATGATAATTTACATATATTTTTTTATATATTAAGTGATCGCCTTTGATTTCGAAAATTATAGTTTTATTACCATTTTATAAGTATTGTTATATAGTACGCGTTGTTTTTTATAACTAGTACTTTATATATTCTTTATTTTGTCTTCTCGCTGTATTCTGCACGCATCAGGATGAAAGAGGAAATCTCGGGACCTGTTAAAACATTTCGTTCTCATTTAGATGGTTTCGTTCCCCTCTTTAGGCCGAATTTTTGAAGAATTGCGTGTTGTGTGACAGAACTCAATGGCGCACTTTGTCTCGTTACCAGAGTGATGAAATTAAACAATTAAATATTTCATTTCCCCTCGTGAAATCGAACCTACAACCATCCTGTTTACAGTTGCACGCTTGTTCCCCTGCGCCGCGAGGGCTCAATTACGATTTGTACTGGTTCTCCCTCTCTACTTCCATCTGACAAATGTTTCCCATTTTATAAAACATATGTTTATTTCCATGTATATTTATTTTGTAAACATTATATCAAGGAAACATTATCTTTTTCGCACAACATTATTTTAGTATAGAAAAGTATATTCTAAAAGTCTCAACCTCACCACCTCTATATAAAGCTCAATAATTGTGATAAATTACGCTTTATCCTACTGAATTAGCGGCAGACGGCTTTAATGGCGCTTCTTAGAAGCTTTCCTACGGTGCCATTGGTGTACTTTACGTTGAAGGATTATTTCAGGCTAATATACCACATTACTCAGTACTTAAGGTGACTTTGTATTATGACTTTTAAGGTAGCAGGTTTGATTTTCGAAGGCCATATTTATGTTAATATTATAAAGTTGAAGAGGTCGAGTTGGTTCTTCAGTTTCAGATAGACAGAGGGAACCTAGTGCTGAACCTTTAGTTATATTATAATTCTGTAGACGTTGCGTGTTGAGTGGCACTCAATGCCGCGCTTTGCCTCGACACCAGAGCCGATGCAGATGAAAATATTAAATATTTCATTTCCTCGATTGGGAATCGAACCCAAAACCTGTCGTTTTGCAGTGATACCTTGTTTCTCTACGCCACGACTGGCCACAGATTTACTCGGTAGAACGCGCTAGTCTCAAGTATTCTGGTATTTCTTTATATTTTTTTTATGTTTGATAGTCATTTCTCAAACGAAGCTATAGGTTAAATTACATCAGGTTCATCGTCTTCAGGCACTTAGAATGGGTCGAGAAGTCCCACTAAAATAAACTAATATAGTTAATATTACATTAAATGAATATTTCAACATTTATGCCAAACATAGAAGCTGTCAAAATATAATATTAAAAAATAAGTAACACAATATTAACAGATAAAGCAAACATTTGTTCTGAACTCCGTTCAAAGTTGATTTAATGCAGTTTACTTCATTATTAATGCAAACAAGAAAGGGTTCCGTGAAAATCTTTATTCGATGAATTCAAATTTGTATGAAAATTATTTTTTATTTTTATATTAGAGTAGATAAGGCAGTTTAAAAGCAAATTATTAAAGCAAATTATATTTGATCGTTTAAATTTGCAACTAAATAAGGACTAGTTGCTTTAAATTACCTATAATAATTTATTTTTTTATTACCTATAAATATGAGGCCTGTCGTGGAGCAGCGGCACGACACAGTATAGTTACAGTCACACACTGTAAAACCGAGTGGTTGTGGGTTCGATTCCCACTCGAGGAGATGAAATATTTACTTAAATTTACATTTCCATTTCTTCGCTCTGGTATCAAGGCAAAGCGTGGCGTTGAGCTCTAACACTCAACACTTTGCGTGTTGAGTGGCAGAGTGGTCAGGAAAAGTAAGCTGGGTATTGTTGTTTAGCGTGTTTAGATGAAGCTCTACAATTACGTTTGAATTCGAATAGAGAAAATAGTTAATTCATCATTACCTTATCTTTACTCATGTGTTTTTTTCAATTTAAAGAAACATCCTTCTATTCTAAAGTTTTAAGATAGATTTCCAAAGGCGCGGTTTCAAATTCCGCTACTTTTAAATATATACGAGTATTAGCTATAAGTTATATAAAATAATATTATTCTTTCTTAAGTATAGAATAACACTAAGAATTTATAATATATATATAACATGTATATTTTTGCTGCTATACACCAAAAATATATCACAAAACTTTTAAAATATATAATACACCTAAAAACAACGATTAATTACTATTTTCTATGTGGACTACGTGTATAAGAGTATACTTCCCGAGAGTTACATGTATGTATGTGGGTCAAATGATATGCGGACTAGGTTAAGTGGGTTGATGGCGTCCTTTCATTGCAAATTGCCATCTAAAGTCGGCTGTCTACTGAACGTATAGCGCGGCGTGTTTCATCATGTATGAGTGAGTGTTTTTGTAAAGAAATCCTAATGATGTATACAATTTTTTTACATAAAATACGTTTAGTATTTTTTTTAAATACTGCAATTACTAGTAGGTTTTGGTTAAAATCCTTTGCTATTAGGATTTTGTCTAAGTCTTGATAGTTGGATGGCAGGTTCATATCAATTAGTAAACTATATTCATCAATATGTAGGAATGGGAGGACAAAAATAAATTACCGAGTTCCTGAGATATATCGAAATATGTAAAATCAATGCAAATACTTATAAGCAACCAGGTGTTATACATATTAAATGGAAATATTCTACATAGATATATTCTCTTGTAGAACACTTTGATGTTTCTTACATTATAGTTGTATATATGTAGATTGCAGTGCCACACGCAAAGTAGATGATGGCCTTAAATTATGCTCAACGCATTAACCATTTCTGTTTACTTATTCACAGTATTATAATGGCTTCCTTCTGAGCTGAAAGCATCGCTTCAAAATATTTATTTATTTATTTAGCTTCACGCTGTATCCCGCATATAGCAGGTAAGTAGAGGGAACTAAGTGTTGAGACATTCTGTTCCCCACTTTCGATCGAATTTTTGAAATATGGCGTGTTGAATGGCGGAAATCAACACCGCGCTTTGTCACCACAGAAAGAAAATGTAATATTAAATCATTTATTCTGCGGAATTGAACCTACAACTGCTACTTTTATAGTCACGTCACTATGCCATGACAGAGCCGTCCAAAGCTTTAAAATGTATATACAGTATAGGATATAATTGTGTACATGCATCCGTATTGCAGATAGCCTACACTTGACTCGATGACATTCAATGACTGTTCCAGTTCGACAGTTGTGTCAATTTCATCAATCGCTGTGGGTCGAAGTCCGTTTGTTGAATGATTTAATTTAGCGTCCTATCTATCATTTAATATAAAAGTCGGATAGGTTTTTAAATATGAGTTTGACTTTTTATATATAAAATAAAGTTCTCGTAACTTGTTACTTACAAGTGTTACCACCTTTCCATACACAACGAATTGTGTCTCGACTTTTGTCGGTAAGTGGAGAACGGAGTGTTTAAGCACTTTGCCTACACCTATATAGCGGTGTAAACTGTAAATAATATATATTAATAACGGTATAAAAGTTTTTTTGATAAATTGGAAAGCTTCGATTGGAAATATTTGATTAGGATTAAAAGATAATAAATGAATTTGCCAATTGGTTGATTGATGAGGTATTGTTTTCGCTTCGTTACTCGCTCTTGCTACATTTATTGTTTCTTTTTTCTGAATTAAATATGAATTTTGACATTCTAAATATAAATATTCGCAATTTATCAATACGTTGTTCGTGACGCAGGGGCACAAAGTGTGACTGTTAAGTCGACTGGTTGTAGATTCGGTTCACTCGAGGAAGTGACATTTTATTTACATTTATATTTTCATTTCTTCGCTCTGGTGTCGAGGCAAAGCGCGGCGCTGAGTTCCGTCACACAACACGCAGTTTCTCCAGTAATCGGCGGAAAGTGGGGTACGAAGTGTCTTAACACTAGCTTCCATCTGTCTACCCTGCTCTGTGCAGGATACAGCGTGAAGCTGATTTAATTTTTTTTAATCAATACTTAAAATATTTTGATAGTTGTAGAGGTAGTTGTTTTGAGTTATTTAACTAATTATTTATGTTATTTGTTATTCGCCATGCCTGCTTAGAGCTACTATTATACAAAATGCTTTTGTTACATTTAAATTATCTATAAACGTCAAACAGCCGGCTGACGCGTGTTCATTGGAAAATCTAATGACGGGTACAAGCACCTAATTTCCATAACCGCATAAATGCTAATACTCTCTAGTATTAACGAGTTAAAGCACTAGAGTGATTCAAATTATAACCAAACTAGCCAAGTATGTACACACACACACACACACACACACACACACACACACACACACATATATATATATATATATATATATATATATATATATATATATATATATAGTTTATCGAAAAAAAATTGAATTTACTTTCACGCGCGGCGTGGAATTCAGCCTCTCAATACGCAATGTCTCGAAAATTAGCGACATTGTGTGTTGGAGGTCTTAACACCATTTTTACCCTGTTATATACGGGATACAGCGTGATGCTAAAAAATAATTAAAATAAATACCATCAAAGACATCAGACAAAAATGTCATAATCATTCCAGAATACTGAAAATATTAAACTTAAAATAATTAAATTTATGAATATATTTTTCAAAACATTTTCTAAGGTTTATCATCATACAAAATAAAATAAAAACTTAACAAAATGACGCGTCAAAGAAGAAGTAATTTTTTAGAGTTATTATTGTAACAGCGAACGTGATTATTTTAAAATATTTGACTTTGACCTTTGGGAAATCACAGGAATGGAGGATCTTCTTCTTTTTGAAGGTTTGCAAATAAATTTTTTGCAGCAAGCGAGTATAATCTTTATTAGCATGGCAAAAAGAGTAATAACAGCTATATAGTATTCAACAAAACGCCCGAAGCGAAATGACGCGTTGAGTTTCTTTGGGAAAAAACCGAGGCACATTTGTTAAAGAAGATGCAGCGCGCAAATAAGAGGAATTATGGTTCCAGGCGGAAATTATACACGAATTACACGTTTTATTTATTCAAAGTGGATTTATGTAATCTGAACATTTTGTGTTTGTTTGGCGATTTTACGTTTTTAGTTAAAGATAACATTAATAATGTTTTATTTAAATAACACATTATATATAGTATATGTATATCTATATAAAATAGTTTGATTCAGTTATATAGAAAAATTCAGTTTTGTAATAAATTCGCGCCTCTGGATATGATCTAAATTTTAAGATATGACAGCAGGTTTAAATCACGTGCCACGGTTAGAATGTAATAAAAATAAATAAAATGAACGAATTTAGTGCATTTTAATAATAATGACGAATTAAAGGCAGAAAACTGTAATGTACATTTTATTCTCCATCATTTTGCAAATTTTCGTATAAAAAAGTTGCGAATATGTCCAACGTAACCTACTTTTAAAATATTTTAAATTAAAACAGAATAAATGATATTTGTATATTTCTCTCAAAAGTAATCCAATTGAATTAATCTCGTTTTATTGCTCTGTACACGAAAACCCAAATACATTTTGGGCTTAACGTTTTCAAATGATTACAACTTGGAGACAATTAAGTGAATGAGTTGTCGAGCGTCAATACCTACTGAAATTGTAAAATACTTCTTTACTTCACCATACGAAAGAAATTAAGGATTAATAATTAAGAAAATCTTTAGTTGTAATTAAGAAAAACATATTCTCTTTGTTTTCTGATATTTTAATAAAAAATTTATAGGTAATAATAATGTCCAACATAAAAAGATGTGTCTCAAAATAGCCTGTTAAAAACTCCAAAATACTTATTTAGAAAATGTATTTTTCTTTCTTGTGTGTGGAATCACTTTTAAAATGCCAAAAATTCCAAAATAATTTTCAAATTATTTATAATCAACTATAGCTTTAGAGATAGTACTACGGGTAGTGCAGTGGTAGAGCGTCTGACTGCAAACGCAACGGTTCGAGTCCCATTAGGGGTCCCATTATGTTTCCTACATAACGTTCTTACTCTGAAAATCCTTTTCTCCGAAAATCGCGCGATTTTTTTCGTCAAGTTTATCTTTTATGAAGTTTTTCTATCTCTTATAAGTTGACTATTTACATGAACATAACAAGTTCAAACCAACGGCCTGCGATACGCATCGATATTTATTCAAACCAATTTCAATAAATGACCTACATAGTCTAGATTATTCGTAAAATTCGTAGAGCAGCTTGAACCTTTAAATAGAACTACATCAGATAGGACGGCGTAATGCCGCATTTTATAGTAAAGTTTTCATTAAAAGATTATTCTGGTTGAGCTTCTTGTTTACTATATTTCAGGTGGCTTCTTTCAGGGTTTTATCTTGATATAAGGGATTTAAAGTTATATTTCCTTCTTATTGTTACCTACAGAGTTTTAAGCCATGTGAATATTACGAGTAAATAAATGAATGTCTTAAGTGTGGGTTCAAATCCTAAATGAGGGTTCTTTTTTTAATATGAGCTCTACTGGCTCTACGTGTGGGGATTGACGAGGACACTCTTTTCCTGAAAAAATCTCAATATATGGAGTGATGCAAAACGTGGCTGCTTGAGAGAAATCCTTTATGGGACTCAAACCTAAGCTTACGGCAGTCCAACGGCAGCATAAATTGCGACGTTAAGTTCCGCAACAGCACATTATCCATATCACTATTTAACGTATAATGAAACTCCTTATTTTCAACACTATAATTAATAAGACACGCGGAATACTTTCTATACGTTAAGACTATGATCTGAAGAGATCTCAAACGCCCTTAGAAACCAAAAGCTAACTTTCGGAACTGACGCTCAGATAATTTGGATACGAACTAGACGAGTCTAAATACAATTAATTAGTACACAGGCAATTTCATTAGGGCTAAGGTAAGATAACAGATGGACCGACGCGTTCAATTACCGGGCCGATGGGTAACCGCATTGTTAATGTTATTAACGGCCGAATTCCACAAAGACAATGCCGGGTACGGCGGTTATATTTGCTAGAGTATGGTTATTTAGTGGTTGCCGACGTTCGATGTCAGGTTAGTGTTGCCAGATGAATTTATATTTGATGGGAAGGGATGAGTGGCTTTTTTTTGTTGTTGTATGGTTTTTTTTATTTATTTTCTATTTTAATCTACTCTCTAATTTCAAAGAGTTATTTTGCACTTGGCAACACATGCAAAAAACTCTTTTGTCATATTTATTCGAATGGGATTAGATCCTATAACCATTAAATTCAATTAAGCACATAATTTAATCAAATGTATATATGCATCACGATAGTGTCCTAAAAGTTGCATTGAGTATGGTAATACTAAGTTCGGAGGAGGTATTCGGCTTCACTCTTTTCTGAGCTACGTGCGGTTTAAAATTAATATTTACCGTTTTCGTTCAGGTACTTAAGTTTGCTATGGATTTGGGGGATTTTGTTCGTTGCTTTTAAGATTATGCGGGATCAAGGTAAATTTAAATGGTTCATCTTTTTTCCAAAAATACGGTAAATAATTTAAAGGTTCAAATATTAATAGAGATATTTTGTGCAGATATTGAAGTTTTAGCTTTATTTTATTATTTTTGGCAGAACAGACAAATGAACGGTAATATATTTATTAGGAGTATATTTTTTACCTATCCTGTAGGATACCTTTTAAATTTTATAAAAGGGCACACACATTGCAGTGGCGGCAACGTTTTGAATTTCCTCTCTAGTTAATACAAATGCCTATAACGCAATAGCTACAAAATACATTAACGATTTCATTTATTTGAACATAAAACACTTAGATAGCTGGTACCGCCTAACAATTGCGAAGATAAAATTTAATAATGAAAGTTGTAGCCCATTAACAGTACCAGGTAATAAAACAAATGGATGTCGTTGTATATAGTTTACGAAGAAATTCAAACTAAACGTTCTTAATTTAGCACTTTCTATGCCTAATGGAGGCTTATCAATATTACGAACAGCGTTGTCGTGTTGAAATTCGAAATGCTCGGACAATTTAAAATGAGACTTTGCTTATCTTTTAACTGTTATAACCCTGCCAGCGTAATAGCGTTTTCAAGGACATCGCGATACACACACTGACGGTTTATTAAACCCGGCCGGGTTATAATTAATTCGTGCAACACTATGCGCTTGCACCGTATATATGAATATTAAATTGACTAAGAGATAAAATGCTAATTCAGAATAGATGCATACATATTCTGGGAGTAAATTAGAGGTCAGATAACGTCCTGATAGTAGTATGGGAGGGATTTAATTTCCGATTAACATTTATATTCGGAATGCTCTAATTAAAATATTATCAGATTTTACAGCTCGTGAACGTAATGGTATAACTTTAAGCTATCTCTGTTGTAGGGCTATTTTTATTGATAGTTTGTTCATATTAGGCAACAAAAATAACTAAATTTTAATTGCGAATGTACTGTAAAGAATGTAGTGGTATATACATGTAATGTTTTGTTTTTAAATAATTTCCTAATATATCTAAAAATTACGAAAACCTTTAGTTATATGTAAATAGCTTATCGACAATATTACCTGATTTCTGGAGCACCCATCCGCTTTTTCACATTTTTTGCCGTTTTATAATATTTTTCACAATATGCTTGAAGTTTGTAAATGAAAATGGTTATTTCTCACAACTTTTTTCTCGTAAGTGCTGACATTCTTTCAAACTCACAACAGGGCAATTCATCAAAACCATTGGAAAGTTTTCTATTTTCGCGCGCTTAATTTTCCCTGTGAAGTTGTGGCACAGATTATTAAGATATAGCTGGAAACGATCGTGAGAATATATGGAATATTTTTAAAGGTCATTAAGGAAGTTCAACATTATTTATGTATGTTTTTTTAAACAGTTAATAATATATGTTTTGCTATGTATTTACATTTTACGTAAAAATGTTAATGTTCGGATTTAATGAAAGTCGATCTAAACGTTAGTTATAATAATCAAATTCTTTATATTATATATGAATATTTTCAGTCTAAAATAATGTTGTGAAATAATTCCTTAAATACTAATAATTACTAAACAGCCAACTGTCAGGTATTTAGTGATTTTATAAATAATTTTAG
The DNA here is from genome assembly GCA_917862395.2 of Heliconius sara. Lineage (NCBI taxonomy): Eukaryota > Metazoa > Arthropoda > Insecta > Lepidoptera > Nymphalidae > Heliconius > Heliconius sara. Next base: position 9,150,395 of record OU860780.1, on the reverse strand, counting down.
AAACAGAAACAGAATTATTTTCTCTTCTATAAAACTCAGAATCTGTGTATATAAAGTAATTTTTAACATTTTAATTTACAAGCTTAATTTTGACCTTATAAGTTTATAATAGCATATTTGTTTAAGGAGTTATAGGGAGAGTAATGTTCCTGTCTACTCACAAAATATTCCTGTGATGACGCAACAAACTTTATGAATTTTCCATATTGTAATTTTGGAAGAGCGATTTTTTTTTGTTTTTGTTTGAAAAATTGTGTATATATTTTTTTACAGATGTATCCTATTGGAAATTGAAATTTAGAATATCGAATTGAAATAAATATTTAAAAAGCGAAAATAAGATGCAGAAGTAGTAGACTTTGAAGTTAAACATAGTAGTAATATTTTTTTTCTCTCTAAGTAAGGAAGCTGAAATATGTATAAATTATAAAAGAAATAACAGCAAATTGGTTGTCTGTAACGTCATAAGAAAAAAATTACTAAGAATTGCATACTTTTATTAACTGAATCGAATTATTATGATTGGACTACTATTATTTTGTATAATACAAAGAAGGAAGCAACTAAAAGTAATATTTTTTCTATAAATTAATAAAAATATTTTTTGCCAAATTTTTGCAAAAAAATCCAAGTAACAATGATTGGATAGATGCGTCACAAGTCGAACGCTTAGGTCGATCAGTCTTCTCCGTCGCTTTTTCTGCGATCTCGCTTGCATGGTCGGTACACGCGGAACGTGACAATAGCTTATGTTTTTTCGTGCACGCAGCATGGATTTATAAGCGATTATCATAACAAAACTTAATATATTACATCAAATATAATTTAATCAAACATAAAAAAAATAAGTTAACATTTAAAAGACAATTTACCTCGCCGATAGATAATTTGCAAAATTGCCTTCGCAATGCTGACCACTACACAGCGCTCATATTACCGGTTAATAGCGTAGTGCGTTCAATTATTCTGAACATGCAGCCCGCTTAGAGTAACTCGGCTATAGCTTGTTTTGTATATTCTATGGGAATTTAATGGAGTCCAAGTGATTTCGTTGGTACGTTTACTTTTTTTATTAAAAAAAGTTAAAGATACTTTTACCAAGAAAAAGAATGTTTTTCTGAAATTCTGTATTTTATTATTCTTAGTGTTCAATAATAATAAAAATTCTAAAACTAGTATGAGAAGATACAATTATAATCTATAAATTTTAGAGTAATAACTAAAATTTTTTTTGTTTGTTTTGGTAAATCTTTTATTAAAAATAATTTCTTATTATTAATATGGCTCCTTTGTTTCCTTAAAGTAGCAATACACTGTGCTATAAATAATATAAAAAAACTGTGGTCTTTACGATACAAAACTTTCTTTATACTTATAAATGAACGAAAAAAAATAAAAAAGTCTTTGTTATAAAAGACGTGTAGTTACCGCTAATGACTGGGTTAGGTAACCGCATGACCCGTTTAAAAACCAGAAGAGGCGAAATTAAAAGTGAAATAACCTACTACATGTTATTTTATAATATTTAAGTATTATTCATACATTAAGTTTAAATATAATATTCTTTAAAACATTTTAACCTATCGATGTTTTATATACAAAATTCAATTTTTGTAATTTTTATGGCAGTTATTATTATGAGTAATTCTAGAACACAAATCAGTTGGTATTAGTATTTTTTTCAGCTTATCGTTGTATTCTAAACATAGCGGGTTAGGGAGAGAGAATCTGGGAATATAGCCAATAACTTTCGGCCAAATTCTGGAGGCATTGTATGTTGAGTGCACTCTTGTGCCCCTGCGCCACGACATGGCCTTCTTTTTTTAAAAAGTAAGTGAAAAATTATCTTATTTCATCTAAACTGCGTTCTACTGCTCACTATATATTTTTTTGGTTATACTCTAAGGTATAATAATGGAAGAAGCATTAACGCAAAAAGCAACACTCAGGAACTATCCACCCATACCTCTAATAAAAGCTTTTAATATATATACAATAAACATACAAAAAAAACAACACTGTATTTAATCCGCGAAACACAATGCTTTTTAGATTTCGGATAAAGCTGCATAACATATTTTTTTGTTCAAAAACGTTTTAATAAATTTCACTTAATGGCTGGCTTTTCGCACCTGAACCAGGCGCTGTTTTAAGAGAATTTACCGCCTCTTTGTTGTACGTGTCTGTTAATTCGTTTACTCTTTGGAAGGGTCTAATGGGGGAGCTTTTCTTGCAATTAGCCACAATTAAGATACTTCCCAAGAAAATGCCCCGCGCTATCGATGCGGGCTATAATCGATACTTGTACGTGCTTCAATTGAAACTCGAATTGAATAGATTATAAATTATCGATTGTCTCGTGACAAATAGTGCTGATACCGATACTAGAGTTGTAGTTGAATTAAAATTTAATATTAAGATAAAATTGGACACGTCTCTTTATTTATGTTTCGATTGTATATTTATATTGTGATAAGCTGCGGTTGGTTATTTGAAGTTGTCAGTATTAATTAGCTTCTTATCGGCTTCTACTATTTTATACTGTGTTGTAATCACATTTCGAATATTTTTTACATTTAGTGTCAGTCATTTCTATCTTACCTATATAATTGAATATTTAGACATAAAAAAAATCTGCTTACCGCTGTATCTTGCACGCAGCAGGGTAGGCAGGGGGAACCTAGTGTTAAGATACTCCGTTCCCGACTTTCTGCCGAATTCTAGAGACATTGCGTGTGGAGTGGCGGAACTCAATGCCGCGCTTTACCACGACACCACAGCGAAGAAATGGAAATAAAAGTTATATTTAGAGATACATACATTACTTATAATATTAGATGCTGTAGCCAGATGTACATATGTTTAATTTTATGCAATATATTGAGTTTAATTCATTCATTTTATGCAATATGAGAAATGTTCATAAGGTTGGAATAGAAAATGATGATATGATTTGATACTATCCTCTCCTATTACGAAATCACTTGCATTTAATTCATCAGTAGAATTAGTTTTCTAGAACAATACAACCTTTATATAGAGAGAATTTAAGATAATTAATGCGATAATATAGACAAATGTATAATATCGATACCGAAAATGTTAGCCGTTATCGATAAGCGAGCGGGTGGCCGGACCACCCACACTTTGAATAGAACAGTTTTAATATCCCCGTTACTTAAATTTAGGTAGAATCACGGTGTCATCTTATTAGAAACAATGGCTTAGCTTTTGGTGGTCTGGATGGTACCATTTGGGACTTCTCACAGCGTTTATATGTAAATTCACTGTAGGAGACTAGTTCAAATCAATTTACAACACATTTAACTCGTTTTTCGAGTTCAATATAACAAGCAAGTGTAAGTTATTTCTAAAAAGAACAACACTTTAATGCGTCACGTCTAAGTAATCTTCACGTACGTACGGACAGTTTTGTTATTTTATTGTATGTTGTATACATAGATTTTCGTTTGGTCTTGTCGAAAGGCACAATGTCAACAAGACAAGCCTTTCGCTCCTCGACGTATCAAAGAATAAAAGACTACTTGAAGCCACTTAAGAGCTCTCCGGCTCAGTTCAGAGCAAATATCAATATTGTTATAGTAAATATAGGATAATATTAGTAGATATACATCGAACGTTCTTAATTCATTATATAAAAACTGGCTTCTTCTTCTATTTTTTCTTCTACTTCTTGGCATATATATAAAAAAAACGCCGCATTTATGACAATAATAATAGAAATTACAAATTTTTAAGCAAAAATTTAAAATTTTAATCACTACATTAACAAATAATAATCCATAGAAAACATAGCAAACAACCCTCAATCGATCAAATGCAGATAAAACAAACGCGGCCTGCAGCTTTGGGAGTTCCTAATGCATTATCTTAGATTACTTAGAGCCAATCCGTTTTGAATTATACTCGAGTACAAGTCACGAGCGGTGTTCTATTCCTATTGTTGTATTATTTTTTTTTTTAAATATTTATTTTTAATTATTTTTTTTGTATATAGTAATATAGTAGAGACAAAGAAATTAAGTGTCAAGGCACTCCGTTTGCCGTTTTCTGTCGGAATTTGAAACACTGCATACATAGCAAGTTCAGTGCCGTTAAACTTTATGTTATTTTATATTACTGGAATGGAGAATTTAAAAAATAGAATTAATATATAAATAGCAGAAAACACATATTATTAGAATTAATTATCAGTACTATTTTTTTTCAATTATTACAAAATAAAATTAATTATTTTTATTTTAATTGATATTATTATTTTTTTACTTATTTTCCACGTTGTATCCATGTACACATAGCAGGATTGGCAGAGGAAACCTAGCTTCATAATGTCAAGTCGCTCCGTTCCCCTTAAGACACTATCGTCCCCCACTTTCCGCGGAATCTCTAAAGATTGACTGTTGAGAGCTAAACTCAACGCCGCGCTATGCCTTGTTAACAGAGCAAAAAAATGAGAACCTAAAATATTTCATTCTCCCGGGTGGGAATCGGACCTATAACCCTCGCGTTACAGTTACACGCTTGTGCTCCTGCGCCACGATCGCCTTAATAGCATATTGCAGTCTTATTACATTATATAAATGTTACCTCAGATACTGAACATGTGTCATGACACATATGTCATACACAATTCTTATTTCTATTTGACCACTTGACCGACAAGCTAGTTCCAAAGAATATTTCTCATCAGCTAGAAACATTAAACCCCGTTCTCTCAGTTTCTTGCGGCAAGCGCTAACGAGTGTGATTTATGCGGGTGCAAGCCGCAATCACGCGCCATTGTAGCGGTAAGATATGGCTGAGGGATTACTATCGGATTATAGACGATCATTAGAGTTGCCATCGAATAGGAGATTACATGTTTAACTTTTGTTCTGTTGTACTTTATTATGATTAGTTGGTTTTATTTTTATTATGTTCAGAGTTTTAGTAAATTATTGGAAATGTTGAACTTTATTACTATAATGTCAGCGACAGCATAATTTGCCAGCACTGATTTTTAATTTTATAAAAATACTAAAGATTAATGTCTGTCTAAGGATTAATAAGTCTTAAAAGTATCCCATATATATTATGCAATTATGTATGAATAAAAAGTTTTAAATCAAAATATGCACATGTCATTAAAATATGATTTTACACCAATCAAAAGTTGTTTTTTAAACATACCACGATCACGTAGTTTCGTTCCAACGGTACCACAACCTCAACAGCCTAAGCCTAATCTGAAAACATAACGTTTTAATATTCAAATTTCAATTCAGTTTAGATATCCACTCATGGTGGTACATGGCATATTTAAATCCCATTACAGCATATTCAATGAACAGTACAATATGAATATAATAGTGTTTAATAATTCCTAACATAGGTAGCACAGTACATGGGTAGGTAGCGTGGGGTGTCTGCGACGGCGCGACCGCAGCGAGGAATCGCGCTTGCGGTCTATGCGCCTGGCCGTATGTACCTATCATGTACACTGTAAATGTTCAATTTATATTTAACTAGTATTTACACGCGGCTCCGCTCGCCTGGTCAAATGGAAGCCAAGAGCTGTGAATCATCAATCAATCAAATGACATTCTGTGTCCGAGGTAATGTTACATAGGCTAAACGATTCTCGATAAGAGGACTAACCTAACCAAAACTGAAAGAATTTTTCAATTCGGACTAGTAGTTCTTGAGATTAGTGCGATCAACCAAATATATTATTCAGCTTATAATATTAGAGTCGATAGTGGTAGTCCCGAATTCGAAAGTTAATAATTTGTCATAACTAAGAAAATTGTAAATGTATTCGTTTATTCCCTAATTTCGTACTGGAATTCTTTATAAATATTTTGAATATTTAGAGGCCGGTCGTGGCGCAGCGGCACAAGGTGTGACTGTAAACCGACTGGTTGTGGGTTCGATCCCCACTCGAGGAGATGAAATATTTACTAAAATTTATATTTCCATTTCTTCGCTCTGGCGTCGAGGCAAAGCGCGGCGTTGGGTTCTGCCACTTAACACGCAATGCCTCCGGAATTCGGCAGAAAGTGGGGAACGGAGTGTCTTTCACTACGTTCCCTCTGCCTACCCTGCAGTGTGCGGGATACAGCGTGAAAATTAAATATTATTTCAAAGTTGTTCTTTTTATATATAACTAAAAGTCTAGTTAAAAATTGATAAATCCAAATTATTTATTCATCACAACACAAAATCAAAACTGTAAAGCTCGTTCATTGCAATTGTTTTATTTTTCATAATTTATCATTCACAAAACGGGCGTCGTTATTTGAAACATTTCAATTCTTGAGCAATCCGAGTTTCAACTGCTAGTCGAATTAAATTCCTTGCCCCTTAAAGCAGCGGAATACCAAAAATTTATAAATTAGACTGTAGAGAAGACGACAACGATTTAAAGCGTTTTCGAGTTTACAAAGCGAGCAAAACTATATGAAGTAATAATGTTTATTTTACCTCTTAAGGTATGTATATACTTTTAAAATTTAAATATTGAAAGGCGGAACGCTGTTGTAAGACGGAGACTCAGTATATTATAATAATGGCTAAAAAATATTTAACTAATTTGCCAGATTTCACTTACCCCAAAGTATTTCTTTACATATTCATTTTATATATTATATTTAATTAATATAAAACACGTTTTGACGTATAAAAACAAAAGAAAATTAGATTTTTTTAATTCTATTTTAAAACGAAATGTTTAGTGATGACACTCAACGTATTTCGCATCAACTATATCTTTACCTAGATATTATACCAATATATATACATATTTAACCTAACAATTTCTATGTATAATGTATGGTCAGACGCGCACCCTTCTGCGTTACGGTCGACAGATAACGTATATAACAGATTAAAACACTCCATCATGACTGGAGTGGTTTTAGGGTTCAACTAATAGATACCATTGGGATGATTTTATAAGTTGTTAGCATTTAATTTAAATTTTTGATGTTTACTTAAAAGATTGAAATTTATTAAGCTTTAAATTAAGGTCAGATCAGTCAGATAAGCTCGACATTACCACAAAATAATGTGGTTTAGTTCAAAAATGTTAACAAGTAATTATGGTTTCTATAGTTGTGATAACTATGTTATATTATGAGTATTTGTTTTGGGCTGAGATATGTTTGTTAAAGAACGTTATAGAAAAAACTATATACTGCTTAGAAATTAGAGGCGATTTGAGAACAGCATTATTGTTGTATTGTGAACAGTGAAGAGTTGTGACAAGCATAACACCAATATCATCTCATCTTCTTTAGCAGAAAAATGTAGAGAAAATTAAGAAACCCTCGTGGCACAACGATACAGCGTCTGTATGTAGTCGCAACGATTGTAAGTTCAATTCCTACCAAAGCCATGATGAGCGAAGTGTCACACAAAATTTCTTCTACCGATACTGCTATATGCCGGATACAGGGTGAATCTAAAATAAAACTGTTATTCAAGCACCTACAGAATAACCAACAAGTCGAAACGACTCGTACCACCCAGCTAGCGTTTTTTGCAATTTTCAATTCTCGCGATCAATTAGACATGACCGTGACAGGGTTTAATGGATTCAGATGTCACCGTGTGATCGATCACGGTACATTACATTAAGCAGTAGTTAGACGTAGCCGTCTGATCGATCGCCGGCACGATCTTTTTTTGGGCTTCCTAGTGTTAATATCGGGCCTAGCGTCGTAATTTGCTTGCGTAAGTGCTTTTTTGGCTTCCATCAGATATTGACCTTTCAGGAGATAATTAGGTTTTTATTGAACTTGTTTATGATTATTTTCGTGGGTGTGTTTGTATGAGTCATATTTTTATATTAATCTGTATAGTGATATTAAAAGTATTGTCTTTCTATATATGTGGATAATTACTAAGTAAATAATTATTACTATTAATAGAGGCCGGTCGTGGCGCAGCGGCACAAAGTGTGACTGTCAACCGACTGGTTGTGGGTTCGATCCCCACTCGAGGAGATGAAATATTTACTTAAATTTATATTTCCATTTCTTCGCTCTGGTGTCGAGGCAAAAGCGCGGCGTTGAGTTCTGCCACTTAACACGCAATGCCTCCGAAATTCGGCAGAAAGCGGGGAACGGAGTGTCTTTCATTACGTTCCCTCTGCCTACCCTGCAGTGTGCGGGATACAGCGTGAAGCTGATTTTTATTTTTTTACTAAGTAAACATAGAACAAAATCTATATTGTACATAAAGTTAGGAGAGCATTGGAGGATTAAATTTATGATTTAATATGACCTATATAATATATATTTTATGCAGCAAATATACATACATAATATTACGTTTAATTATAAAAGTTAAAGTAAGTGGGAAATGGAGTGTAGGAGGAGAAGTGATGTGTAGGACTCAACCTAAAAAAGCTAGAGAGTATGAATAAAAGGCGAAATTAAGATTCCTGTAATGACATTAAACATAAATGGAACTTTACAAAAAGAATAACAAATCAAAAGCTCACACAGAATAATATTATAATCCTAGATTACCATCATAAAACGCAGACGCAATAGCATCAAACAGTGTAATCAAGTTACCGCAAACATTGTAACCAAATGGGGCCGCCACCGTTACGCCGCTATTTTAATGTTGCCAGATCGTTAAACAAAAATTTGGTTAACGGAAATCGATATTATTCAATTCATATAAAATAAATTATGTTGTTTGGATACTGCATATTGTAGCGTGTACGCCGGTAATGAAAATAAAACTTAACGGGCCGGATAACAATAGCTTGAAATTATAATGAAATGTAGGCTCGGTTCGTTCGTGCTCCGTATGTACCTAAGTGATGCAGTCACGAAAATGTTGGTGATTAAAAACCTTAAAAAAACCCGTCAAGTGTGAGTTGGATTGAAGTACAGAGGATTCATTTCAATATTATGTTTAAAAGTCAACGGGACATACAATTAATAAAATTGTACCAAATTTAATTTTCGGGCAAATGCACTCAGTTTGTAGGAAATAAACGACAAATATAAATTTGTAATGGTTTTCTGCATAAGATGCTGAATCGTTTGATTGCGTTGACTTAAATGTTTATTTTTTTTCTGTGCTCTAAGAGACTGACTGAAGTCCATTTAATATTCATTCCAGCTAGATACCTAAACACGTTGTTGAGAAAAAGAGTCTTGCCTGACTGACAGTAAGATAGACCGATGCTCCAAATGCAGAGTGATCCATATGCAAAGTGATACTACGTCCTATACGGGTATCGTTTCTATTCACCTGTTCTTCAGGTCTATCTATCTATTATTTTATCTTTTAAGCTACGGAACCCTAAAAACGCTAAATCAAATAGAGGAGGCACGGGGCATGAGCGAGCTAGCGTGTGTTTGCTTTGAAGCTTGTTTCTTTACCGGCATGAATGCACGTTTACTTTGACAGAAATGAAAAATAAACCTCGGACTGCACGGGAACTAAGTTAATTTGTTGCTTACTAGTTAGAGTTACTAAGTTCTAACGATACGTTTTTAATTAAAACTGGTGTTTGTTGCGCCGTGGAAACGTTGCGTATTTTATATTTGTAGTCGACAGTGTGTTATTGTAAGTTGTGGGGCCGATACTTTGTTGTTTTGAAACTTTGTTAATGTTCAAATTAAAATGTAATGTTGTTATAAGAAAGAAAAAAATAAAATAAGAATAAGCAGAAAATATTAAATTGAGTGGAGAGCGGAGAGAGATAGTGTTACTCTGTTTTATTACTTCTCTCTTATATACATAAAGAACCTTTGCGTGTTGAGTGAAAGTGCTTATTCGAGATTATGAGAAAAAGAATATGTATATTTCATTTTCCCTTTATCCCATACATAGCGGAGTAGGCATAGGGAACCTGGGAACCTAGTGTTAAAACGCTTCCTTACCACTACGAAACTTCCGTTTCCCACTTTCCTCCTAATTCTGGGGGCGTGTTGAGATGCGGAACTCAACGCCGCATTTTGCTTCGTTACCTGAACGAAGAAATGAAAATATTAAAAGTTTCATTTCCTCGAGTGGGAATCGGACCCACAACCTATCGCGTTTACTGTCGTATGCTTGCAATCCAGCACCAGCACTGTCTTCAAATAAATTATTCATTTAAGTATACCATTTTTGTTAACCTTGTTAGTATTAGAACTCATAACCAGCAGACATGTGCCAGCTCCAAATGCACCACAAAATTAATATAATAACATGACATAGCGTGACTAAAATAAGATATCCTTAGAGCAAGACCATATAGCTTTTGTCGCGACCTAAAAGTCTGTAACGCATACAGATAAGCAGTGTGATATATATTCGTGGCAATTTAGATACAATGCAACGTTGACTTTGTTGACTTTATTCTTTTTGTTTTTATTCCACGGCCATTACTATTTTACCCCTCTTATAATATTTAAACTCATCTCGTTATAATACCTAGGAAAATAACGTTTAAGCTGCAAAACGCAATAAAAATGGTTTAAAAACCGCAAAAACAATGTAATTAAATGAGGTAACGCGATTTTAACTATTATTTGTTTAATAATCTCGTTTTCCTTGAAAAACATTGGTATTGTAATATTTGTAGGTATTAGGAGGGATAAAAATTATGTTAACTAAAGAATTTAAATTAGTGACTTGACTTGCTTTAAACGTGTCTTGTTTTAAAATGTGCGCAGAAAAACAAAAACTATGTTAAATTAACTTAAATATGTAAAATATATTTCTGATTTTTTTACCTTTTATATAACTAAAGATCAATGCATATTGTATTTACAGAATTGAAGGAAGCAATTTTCCAGCGTTCTAGGTAACTGAATTATACATTCGCTTCTCGCAACTTGTCGTCTTAAATAAGTAAATATAATCGTAATTGTATCCCTCAATATATAAACTTCAAAATAAAATCATCTTCACGCTTTATCTCGCACACAGCAGAGGGAACCTACTGTTAATACACTCCGTTCCCCACTCAACACGAAATGCCTCCAGAATTCGGTGGAAAATTGGGAACGAAGTGCGAACTTCAAAATTTTAATTAAGAATAATTGATTTCTTTAACTGCTCATATTTTGACCTATCGATTAGTATAACGAGTTAAATTCGCATCCATTCGAATAGGAGACATACGATCGCGTAAATAACTCAATGTAGACGTTTAATTATGTCGAGTATCTTGTCCCTCGCCATTTTGTGGAACGAATGCATTTAATGGCCTATACATATGTATGTATATAATGTAAATAACAGACAAATAAAACAAGATTTAAATAGGTTTCAGCTAGTTTCGTATATGAATACTAGGTCTTGTCTCCGGCTTTGTTTGCGTGGACAAATATAAATAACTATACACTTGACCGTGTGATCCCGGCCTAGAATAGGATCATCCTGGTACTGGTGGTGTCGTAAGAGGCGACTAAAGTACGTGTGGTAGAGTCACGTCGCCAGCAATGGCAACACGCATGGGCAGACTCGACCGGATCATTACCACCCCCGGCATTTAAAACCGGCGTGAAGTAGTGGCTTCATGCCACTGCGTTTCGCATCAGGTAATGCCGGGCCCCGGCGCCCAACCCATCTTAAAGGCCGGCAACGCACCTGTAGCTCCTCTGGGGTTGCACAGGGCCGTGGGCGGCGGTAATCACTTACCATCAGGAGACCCGCACGCTCGTTTGCCGTGTCTTTTCCATAAAAAAAAAAAAAAAAACTAAGAGTTGTTCATGATACATTTGAAATATTGTAAGTGCAGAAGATAACTCTGATAGTAGATACCTACTATCAGAGTTATCTTCTGCCTGCGATACTATTCACGTGATGTAATAAGGTCTATAGCCTTCTGAATGGAACTATCTAGATTCTCGAATGGAACTCCAAGAAAAATTTTTTTTCCTATCAGACCAGTAGTTCTAATTAAACGAACTTGTTTTGCTCAATAATATCAATAAATATAATGTATTGTATGTTTGTGATTATAAGTAGAATGTAATAAATTCACGTATTCTAAAGTGTTTAAAGGTGATTTTTTATGATTTTTTATGATGCACTAATAACTTTTTTAATGCCAAGTTGACTACAGGAAATATACGGGAGATCAATTGGTTAAATTTAACATATAAGAGTAAAAGTTCATATATATATATTTTCATAAAATAATAAAACATACATATAACATACATAAAGTAAACATACATAAAGTACATTTACTTTAAGTCATACACATAATAGAAAGAAAGAATATAGTGATGTTCTTAACTTTTATCACTTTTATTTTACTTGTCGTTAGAGTGTTCCTCTACCTGTGTTGCATGTATTATTAATTTTTTTTTCTCTCGTTGCACAAAGCGTGGCGTTGAGTTCCGCAAATTAACTGAATGAATTTAGATGGAAAGTTTAGTGTGAAGAGTGCTTAGTTGAATTCACATTCAGCATTTTATTTAGCACATTGTTAGTATATTTACAAATATTTCAACGTGTCAATCGTTGAGGCACCCTGGTCCTCCGCCCCCGGCTCTGGCCCCCTTCCGCTGCCCCATCGAGACATGTGGGAGCGTAAATAACTCAGTGTAGACGTTAATTATGTCGAGTGATCTTGTTCACGGCCGTTAAGCGAAACATGCATTCGGTTGTATAATTCTGTTGTACGTTTGATCTGTGTTTCTATAATCAATTATTATTTACCTTCTAAAAATAGAGTAAAAAAATTATATTATGGAATGTGTATAAAAAGTTCTAACGTAACGGCAAATATACATGCTCTCTTTTTAAAATTGTAGAACAACACCACAAAAATGTTAGTTATTCATTATTGTTCTTTTGTTTTGCTTTAGACCTCTCCAAGCATCAAAGCAGAGGCAAAGCAAGGTATTCACACAGTATCTATAACTAAGACACTCCTGTTTCTTTTCATTTCCTCCTGAACTCGAGAACCTGAACCTCGAGAAATGTGACATATTTTTTCTAATGAAAGCTTATTTTTTCACAAAGGCCTAAAAATAAACGAGAAATTTCATATATATATATATATATATATATATATATATATATATATATATATATATATATATATATATATATATATATATATATATATGTATTTACTGTAATATAAATTATAAATGCGACGCGTGACACTAATTTCGTAAGATTTAAATTGATAATAATTAATAGCCCGATTTGTAATTACTATAATCCATTCATACACAGAATAAATTAAAATATAAGCAGGATAAGTACACAGAGTATAATATATGTTGCATGTAAATTTTGCATCAATAACGAATATGGTTTTGAAATATTAAAGCTTTTTGTGGCATGGTGTCAAATTAGATAAATACATGATATACATACATTTATATATTTTAGGTCTACACTACAGTGTCTCGCATTTTAGTGTAAAACAAGGCGCTTTTTTTTGGCACGAACGAGGAAACGAAATTCATTCCTCGGAATTGAATCTGTAACATCGTATTTACAGTGAAACGCTCCGCCACGACTACCTCTAATCCCTTTTAGTATTATTGTCAAAAATTTGCCCACCCTTCTGTGTGCGGTAAGCTACATACTGTACCACATATTAAACAAATATTAAACGACCTATTTCAATGGAACTATCCAAATAATTAACTCACATTCCTAAACAAATATTGACAAATCATTTTCATAATATTTTATATGTTATATATTATGTAGATTGTACATTACAATTTGAAAGGCTGTCGTGACGCAGCGGCAACGCAATAATTCAATCCAATATGATATATATATATATATATATATATATATATATATATATATATATATATATTTCAGTTCTTGGTTCTGGTAACAAGATGAAACGCGACGTCGAGTTTCGCCACTCAACACGCAATATTTCGAAAATTGAGGAAAAGAGGGGGGGACGGCGGTTGCCTCTAACTACCCCGCTTTACGCGGGATACAGTGTGGAATTAATTATGAATGAATGACATACAATGTTTGCTGTAGTTGTAGTTTGTAGCCACGCACTAAAATATTATCCTATTAAAATAGCCCGACACCGCCGAAGGGAACGCCGTCGAGATAGATCGACGTCGTTAATGACGGCCGACGGGGCTCCGCTATACAAAGAATTGGGGCGTGTATAAATCGCAATAATATATTTCTATAACAATATGTAAAAGAAGGCAAAAATGTAATAGTAATATGTTTCAGTCTGGAGACTTATTATTGTTGTTTTATTCATATAACTTTAATAAAATTTATATATCTCTAATTTGTCAAGGCGAAGCAGGGTTAGGAAGGAATTGGGATATACCACTTCTTCTCCTCTATCCGAAATGCAATGGTCCCTTTGGACCTTTTGATCTTCTACACGAGAGCCAATATCTTTGTTCTTCATTCAACTGGTAAAGTTTTCGGCGGAAGTATAGTATTCCTTGAGTTAACCATCTTGACTACGATTTTTTTTTTCACGTAGCAAAAAAAGGAGGATAAAGGAGGCCTAGTTGTTAATTCTTGCATATATCAATTGGCGTAAATATAATAAATAAACTTTATTCATTATAATATCAAACGCAGCACGTTTAAAAAGAGAACACATAAAAAATTTATAATATATTTTTAATATAAACATGGCCCATGCGGTTTAAGCCCACAACCGTTGCGTGCAATAGGGGGCATAATTTAGCTACGTCTCACTGCGTCACGCCAGGTAGTGTTTTAATACGTGGATTTTTAATATAAATATGCAACTCCATATCGAAGTTAATAAATATCAAAATTTTGATAACCAAAATATAATATCATAAAAAGTTTCTTCAATCAATAGGTAGATCCGACAGAGACCAAAGTTCGCAACGAGCAAACAAGCAACATCAAGTAAACGGCTGTCTATTACAATCCGGGATACAAAGCAGTATTTATGTAAATGCGAATTGAAGTTTTAAACCTATAAACTTGGTACTGAGTTTCAACGTTGATGTTCATGTTCTTCTAGAACATTCGAAACTTTAAGGTTATTCAAATTGACCCGTTACACTAATGGCGTACGATTTTATAGTATTTACAACTGCTTTTCTAGAATTTATTGTTTTTTATTGCTATTGTTTCGAAAGCTTGTCAAAATAAAGTTAAGGACTACGTTATATCGTCTTAGAGGATGACAAAATGTATATTGTCATGGAAAATTTAAATTTAGTATCTCTATATCAAAAATTGACATATTGACATATTTTTACATGATTTCTTAGTAGAGCTTCCTAATAAAGACTTTCAAAATAATATCAAGAGCCGTTATAATAAACAATTTATCCATTTTGTTATAAAAGTATATTTTACAACCAAAATCATTAAGATTCCGCTATTACTCTGGAAGTATGGATACACTATTATATAGTTGCCGCAGCCATAACGATCACTGTTTCTGTTACTAAGTAGATTAGTTCTAATGAAGGCCCGCAGCCCACTAATGCAGCCCTTACTTATAAAGACAGATGACCACTCCCATTCTGGCGTTACGTTTGCTGAAACAGGGTTAAAAGGGTTTTTAGAGTAATAATTAATTGGGGTGTCCATTTGAGGGAATAACGTTGTATTTTGTCGGCGGTGTTTAACGTTGATAAGGTATTAGGGAGCCAAATATAATTTAATGTAACGGTGAGAGTGTAGATATTGCAATTGTGAATGTTGTTTTGTGTTCAGCTGATTGTTCTATTATCATATAATTAGAGAATGATAATTTTAATAGGGTTGTGTTGTAATTTGAGGGTATCTAATAAGTTTATTTAAATATTTTTAATTAAAGTTGTGTTTTAGAATGAAATATTTATAGCAAAGTAGAAAATCTTTACGTTTTTCTTTATACGTACTATTGTTCAGCTCGTGGCTTTGCCTGAAACCACCTTTTTCTTATACTGCTATAATCTGTTGCTTATACATACATATATATACATATAGTTTGACATTTATAAAAATGTCAAATACGATGTCAAATAAAATGTCAAAAATGTCAAATATAAACACATGTCAACTACGTCGCAGTAATAAATGTATAATTAGTAATTACCTACACTAAATTAGGACTTGGTACCATTGTGGCGCAGCCGCATGCCGTCTGACGGTAAACGTGACGCAACGGATGTGAGTTCGATTCCCACCTGGAGTAATTTGCCTTTTGCTTTTTTTATAAAACAAAGCGGTTGGTTTCTGTCACTCAACACACAATGTCTCGAAAATTGAATGGAAAGTGAGAAACGAAGAGTTTTAACATTAGGTTCCCTTTGACTAACCTGCTATACACGTGACACATCGTGAAGCCAAAAAAGAGAAATAATTAAAGGTTCCATAAATAATAAATTAATAATAATAAATTAAAACACAATTAATCGTACAACAAGTATATTCGAAACAATATATCAAGATATATTGACCAGTATATTAAACCGAGTGATTGACGTCCGTTGATATATGGAGCGCAAATCGCCAGCTCAATTACTTGCTCTTTGATCTCTAAGGAGCGACCGGCTTGTGATTAAACCTTGCCCAACTTTCAACCTACAACCGGATATTAAAACTAGTACAGTATCTGTTGTATTTGCAATTTGTTATCTAAGCAAACTGTTTAAAAGGTATTAAAAGATTAGTGATCTTGTTGTTTTATAATATATAGTTGTAATTTTAAAGCATTATTGATTTATTAAACGCCGTCGTGGCGCAGGGGCACAAGTGTTGCGTTACAGCGACGGTTTTGGATTCGATTCCCCCCACTAAGGGATTTCATTATTAGTTGTTTCTATTCATTTTTTCTCGTTGTGTTTACTCAATACACATTGCTTCGAAAATTTTACGGTTAGTGGGGAACGAAGTGTCTTACCCCTAGGTTCCTTCTGTCTATTCTGCTACAGCGTGAAACTGTATGTTATATATTGTATTGATTTGTTATATCACACACACTTCGTCATCCACATCCACAAATTTCGTTATTAATAAACACGAGTTTGAGTTACGAGGTTTTAAGCAAATAATTCTACATAAAACGTAGCAATAAACATTGTGACTATTTATACACAGATTAAACGGAGGCACTAAATTATTAATAATTTTATTTACTTTTTGTCATCGTGACTTCTCCAATTTATGGTATATTTGCGAAGGCTATAAAATATCAAAGAATTTAAATAACGGGAATACATGATTTTTTTAATTGGGACAGGAAATATTCGAAACCATGTTTTAATATAAAAAAGATTTTCTTATGCAAACAAATATAACATTGCATTAAAAAATATAGCATTTTTATACACTTATACATTCTTTAAATTTTGATCATGTAGTTATGTAAATTTATTGATTGAATAAAATTGAAAATAGTAATAACTAATAAGCATCAAAATTTTCATCAAAACTTTAGTATGCTAAAATTTGAAGTCTTATCATCCCACCCGATATTTGAATATAAGATTTACATAGTTTACAGCGAAAACTCATAGAATCTATAAACTTATTTACTATATTTTGCATAATCCCAATACACTTGAAAACGATGGCACTGTAAAAAGAATTTTGCGGGAAATTCTATCAAGTGGCGAAATGGCGGCACCCGCGCTCCCGCCAAAGGGTTCCTGAGAGATTGTAATAAAGTAATTTATCCACTCCCGATAACAGGGCAATAAGCCCGAGTACGCGAGGAATATGAGGAATAAATAGCGTTCAGAGGAGGGATTTGCCGCGTGGTGGCGCTGATAAGCGCAGCCGAGGAGTGCGCTGGAACGCCTATATTGACTCGCTAATGCATCTCGCGATGATGGATACGGCCGTGTTGGATTTCAAAAGGAACACTCGATTCTTAGAGCCTGGATCGTATTTGAGTTTGTTTTGTGTTAAATATATGTTTTTTTATATTAAAATATATGCCGATCTTAAACTGATTTGTAAAGTAAATAAGTTTACTTGTTATGACAATTCTTTTTTTATATAGTTCCATTAAGTATTATATAATTTCATTAGTGCAAAAGCTAACTGACACATGAAACATTTAAAAACCTTATAATAATTCGTCAGCACCATAGATAAATTTATAAAATAACTCTATTTATCTATTAAAAAAAACAGTATATTCGAGGTTTGCGTAAATCCATTGCGGCTGTGGCTGTTTATTTTAAATTGCAAATAGTAAAAGGTTACAATAGGCATAGATTTGCGGTCTGATTTAACTGGCTTGTGGCACTGACAGCGCATCATTTTGTATTTTCACGTTATAATGAAAATAAAATTATATTTTCTGGAAATCTATTGGCTGGAACTGCCGAGGATCTCAAAATGATATGCTTCCTAGGGTTAATTTTAATATCACCATCATGCGTTGCTTCCTGCGAGTGACAGGGCAGTGTTCTTGGTATTTTAGAACTCACGTCTACGTGTTGACGTTCAAATGTAAACCGTATAACGTTTGTTTGGAGTTCATTTTGTGTTTGTTACTTATTAGAATGAATACGGGACGCTAACGATAATTCGCAACGCCATTATTAGCGAAGCTGTATAGGAAACATTCTCGCCAGCTGCATTCGCTTGATGGCGGCCGGGGTTCGTCATTTATACATTAAAAGCCACCGTATCTTGGGCTTCTAAATGAATCTTTTTTAGTATATATAGTTCATGTTTATTTTTAAACTAACAACGAACCTGCGGCTTCGTTCGTTTTGACGTATTATACCTCAATTATATAAAATATTTACATAAAATGTAGCCTATGTGTTATTCTGATGTGTAAGCTATACCTATTACTGTAAGGTTTCGTCTAAATCTGTTTAATAGTTTTAGCGCGAAAGTAGAGTTGAAGTCCATCCTGACAAACTTTCACATTTTTAATATTTATAAGAAGTAGTACAGTAGGATTCAAAGTAAGAAAATTTATTTCTAAGCATCGTTATGGAAAGAAAAATTACTATAAAATATACACTTTAAATAGAAAATTATAAATTTAGTCAATTGCATGAAGCTTAAGTTAGATATGGAAATTGACAGCCATCTTGGACTAATAGATTTTGTTGTCGCTGGGAATTGGATAAGCCCCAACTGCTAATTTAGCTTTATATTGAACAATTGAGTTTAAATAACAAGCCACTAAAGATACTAAACAAAAATACTGCAATACGGTTTATTAGCCATGGGTAGTTTTACGCTATTAATGCAGGGCAACGCAAAATTTTCTAAGAGAAGATAAGGGTACCCAAGTGCACCTTCACTGTACGGTTGAGATTGCAAACATGCCTAGGAATTTCTAATAGAATACGAAAGTGGGGAATTTTCTATGTTGAAATTATTAATTTGTAAGAATATTACCTTAATAAATTACCTGTTATGTTAATGCTATAGTGGCCCGATTAGCACGTGTTGAATGTACACACTATGGTTTTGAGTTCGAATTCCAAATTTTTACGTTAGATAAAGTGCAGCGTTGTGTACCGTAATACTGACGTAAACTGACACAGTTTATACTTAGAAGAAAAGTATAGAACAAAGAGATAATTTATTCTAACTTCTAACTCTTTCTGCCGACTATGCACAGTATGGAGATGTATAAAACGATAAAATAAATACTGCCGATATTTCTATGAATGTATGTTGCTTGAGTAACGGTTCCATTTATATCAAAGGAAGACGGTTTTTTTTTTCATCTTCACGCTTTATCCCTCATATCAGGGCTACAACACTAATTCCTCCGCTTTCCGTTCGAATTTGAAACATTGTTTGTTGATTGTGCAACTCAACGCCGCGATTTAAAAACATTTGTAACTCATAAAATGGTTCAATTTTCTTGCAGTTGCAATCGCTTGCATCGATTAAGATTTATACGAGTCATAAAGAGACGGTAGGAATAATAAAGTTCATATATCCTTTTCGTTATAACATTTACGATCTAACATTTGCAGCAGCATACAGCTACGGCCATGACTTATTTAATAATGTCGTACAATAAAATGTGATGGCATTTCTTTTTATTTAAATTGAACAAATTCATTTTTTTTTTATTAAATTATCTCGATTTAATATATGTAGGTGTTTAGGTTACATGAGTTCAATATTATGAGAAAAAAATATTATACTATCCAACTACGCCTTGTTCTTATACTTCAAGTCAAATAAAACTATTTTTAGTCATCTATATTTTAAAAATCTCGCTTTTATGCTTTTGCTTTTAAAAAAAATCTTCTTTAATCTTTTACTATAGATTTACGCTGTATATCCCACACATGGGTAGGTGGAGTAGGCACCTAATATTAAGACTCTACTACCACACTCCGCCCAACTTTTCGATACACACGTAGAGTGTTGGAACTGAACGTCACGTCTTCATAATAAAAAAAAATGAAATTTTATTGATATTTTCCCGAATTAGAAACAAACCCGTATACCCATTCCATTTATACTAGTTGTGCCGCTGCGGCAGCCTCAAATTATTTATATTATTGAATCATTTATATCTTATAATTTATAGTATATTTACATTTGAGCACTAGTATACCGGCCAACTTAGACATAACCACTACAGCCCACTACAGTACATTCGCATAACGATTATTACACAAGTATATCAAGTTATATACAGACATTGGAGTTAAGATGGCTCACTTTATAGAGTAATATCAAGGAAAATATTGTTTCGTATATATGGATATCGCGTTTTGTACATATTTAATATTTTTATTAAGTTGTAAATACAGGGTATATTGTTTTATGTGTAACCATTACTATTAAAATGTTCTACTATATAATTTTTACAGGTGTTTCGATGGTATTTTTAGTATGTAGAACGCGAATGTTAAGGTTCGGATGGTGCTACGAAAATATACTTGTTTTATGTTGTATCCCACAGTTAAGCCCGGTTTCCAACGCGAAAGAGAAATGAACGAGTAGTGCTTAGGTGGAATGGACTCCATGGAAAATACGTTTACATTTCCACCAACAAAGAGTTTTGTATTTTGTAATTATTTCGTTCCGCTCCCTAGAACTGAGCGAGTTCATTTCAACTCTACCCGCTCGCTGAGTCCTTTCCATCCGGCTATTTACTGGTAGAAATACAAGGATCTATCAGTTACTCTTGCAACTGCTCCGCTCCGCAGTCCACAGTGTAAGCCAGGCTTTTAGTTGGGCACACATATAACCTACACTACATTATTATTCTTTGACACATTGCGCGTTATGTGGTGCTGTACTTGGTTAGGTTAGCTATTGAGCGGGATTTACTACAAATATTTAGTTTTAGTGTTATTAGATAGACTGAGGTAGCATCCGGACAGAATTCTTAAACCAACGTCAAAACTAAACGTACGAAATGAACGAAAATCAAAGGTACATCATCACATCAGCTGCTTGTTTTACCACAACACACACAACACTACAGGCATTTCAATTCTGCACATCGTAAATCACATTCGAATATTACATGCTTTAGGATCATAACA
This sequence comes from Heliconius sara, assembly GCA_917862395.2. Taxonomy (NCBI): domain Eukaryota; kingdom Metazoa; phylum Arthropoda; class Insecta; order Lepidoptera; family Nymphalidae; genus Heliconius; species Heliconius sara. The sequence goes on along the minus strand of OU860780.1, from coordinate 9,128,949 downwards.
GACTATTATCGGATGAAACACCATTCAATTCACGGACGCGGAATTCTAATTAATCCGCCGAAAGTCCGTTGTGTGGGCTCCGATGGACATTTTGTGAATTGCTGATTTTATCTTAATGGTAGTAGATATGAGTAGATATGGTTCGGGACGTTTGGAGGGTATATTTTTTGGCAAATTCGCTTTATTAATCCTATTGTTTTGTATGTGTATTAGAAGGAATTGTTTTTTTTTTTGAGATTTACGCTGTATCCTAAATAATACATTTGGCATGGGAAGGTTCATGTAAGAATAGCAAAGAAATATATTTACTATACATATATTAAATATTTTTGTAGTGTCAATTAATGTCTATTTTTTTATTTTTATAAATGCAAGCCAGCCTAAACTATATATATATATATATATATATATATATATATATATATATATATATATATATATATATATGTATATATATATAGTTTAGGCTGGCTTGCATTTATAAAAATAAAAAAATAGACATTAATTGACACTACATATATATATATATATATATATATATATATATATATATATATATATATATATATATATATATATATATATATATATATAATAATCTTAACAAAAAAAAAACTTGCACAGAATAATATCGCCAAAAAATACGTCGTAATACTCAAAAATCTTATCAAATATATATTCTAAAATTATTTCTAAGTAACACTTTGAACGACAACGGGCGATTTTGAGTGTTGTGGGGTGATAACAATACAAGGTCACGAACCTCATTGACCTTTGCACCTCTCAGCACATCCGATCTTATCCCGAAACTCTTTAGAAGCAATCTTCTTAACGAAGATTGACATGAAATTTCATATATAGTTAAGTATCTACAATCTATGGTACAGTACCTACTGAAGTTGAGGTTCTATCGAAATATCTAATACTAATAAAATAAAATTATTGCAGTGTCTATTTTTAATTAAATTTTCATTGTAAAGTTCATCAACAATCACAAAAATAATTTGCATGCATGCTCATCCTGCAACATCATGGACTCAGCACCGGCACAGTGCCACTGTTTTAGACGAATTCTTTCCTTAGAACTGAAAATAACTCTAGAACTCACATGACATTGCATATAACTACCAAAAACTTTTAACAAAAGCTCAGTAAACTAACTCAGTAAATAATATTTAACGTTCCAAAATATATATTCTGACATATCTAACAAAGTTAACCTCTTTGTATATATATAAAATATACCTACATATACCTAATGTATAATATTCGGGCACACTTGGTGGAAACACGACACAGCGTTATGATGTGATCAGCTGATTTACGTCCGTTGTTGATGTAATTCATTGCGGCCTTAAACACGCACATTTGTCGTGGCGATAAGGGCTGGCGTGTTTTGTGCCAAACCCATTTGTGCCCTCTGGGAGTGACCCAATTTTGAACCAGTTATGTTTTATATTAAGTGAATCGTTAGTGCTTGAGAAAAGACTAAATAAATTGGGGCGAAGCATCATCGTGGTGGTTAGCCTAATAGGTGCTATTTTCATTTTTAAATCATTTTAATTATCAATTTCACTTAATACACAGACATAATAAAGAGTCAACACACTCCGTTCTCCATTTCCACAAGAGTCTATACATTACGTGATGATTGACGGATGTCACCAACACGCTTTGTGTACTACAACCAAAAATGAAATAATTATTGTTATTAAATAATCACAATAATATCAATAATTACTACCTAACCTAATTCAGCTTCAAAACTCCACAGATCATTATCATAAACATTACAAATATTCCTATGCGATAGTGAGAAACTCGTGTGAATATTAAGTTTCATAATAAAACGAGTTACAAAATCACCAAGAAATTTATAGCCTTCCAATCAAAAACTTGTTTATATGCAATTTCTAAGTCATTAATAAGCCTTAATTCAATAGCTGTAAGGGTCACTAAGACAATTTGTCAAGATATCTTAAAAGAATGTCTGGTCAATTCTCACACTACATATCGTATGTCACTGATGTATTAGCGTATGCAGATTGGATCTAAACGACAATTTGATTTGTATAGCTATTTCATATTCTTTAACGGTTTACTGGATTTTGATGGCTTGGGCTTATGTGAGTTGTGATGAGAATGAGGCGTGTAACAGAAATATTTTTATAGGTATTATTAGAATATTAGATATTTTTGAAATTAGTCACTGAGTGAGGAATTGTTACTAATTTCCTTTCTTGTCTTTTTTATTTTACCAGTTATAAAAAGACATTATAGTTTTATTAAATTTTTTTTTTTATGAAAAATACACGGCAAACGAGCGTGCGGGTCACCTGATGGTAAGTGATTACCGCCGCCCACGACCCCGTGCAACCCCAGAGGAGCTACAGGTGCGTTGCCGGCCTTTAAAATGGGTTGGGCGCCGGGGCCCGCCATTACCTGATGCGAAACGCAGTGGCATAAAGCCACTACTTCACGCTGGTTTTAAATGCCGGGGGTGGTAATGATCCGGTCGAATATGCCCATGCGTGTTGCCATTGCTGGCGACGTGACTCTACCACACGTACTTTAGTCGCCTCTTACGACACCACCAGTACCAGAATGATCCTATTCTAGGCCGGGATCACACGGCACAAAAGTTCGCAAGTATTTGATAAAAAAAATCGATGCCATCATAGCGCAGTGGGATATCGTCTAAGACCTATAATCGTTAAATGAATTTTTTTAATTTATGCGCTCTGCCCAGACAAAGCGCGCTGTTGAGTTCCGCCAACTAACGCTACTATATTTACTAATTAATTATTCGACAATCAAACACTAAAAACATTACACGAACTAATCTCAAATGGAATAGTTAGTCGAAACAGTTCCAACAGACATCATTGATGATTAAAGAGCATCACTAATCCTGGAAATTACCCTGAAATTTTATCTATCGATTATCCTGATGTCGTGATTCTGACTGCTGTCAAATACACTGTTACAGTAAATAGCTATTTAGTCGATGTATGTGTATATGCTTGTGTATGTATGTAGGCAAATTAATTGTTTGTTTTGTATATAACTGTCATATATTTGCGGCTCTGCTTATTTATTTTTTTATGTTAAAAACTTTTAACTTTGAATATAAGATGTTGATAAGTTAATAAGATGGTTTCTTTTAAGAATTATATGAATTTTGATAGAGTATTGACCGTTGGTTATTAAGGTAAGTGTAAGAGAAGTGCTTCGGGACTGTTATTATCAATGAAGACGATGCTGTGAGTATTAAATCTATTTAAATCTATTTTTATAGAATATTCTAATCAACTTATCGCTTTTCTACATATAGGTAGGATACCTATAAAATAGATATCAGCTGCGTGGGAATCCAACCTATTACCATGAGGTAATACACAAGATTTTACGCCACTAAGAAGTTTTCAAGTTGTGTCCACACGTAGAGCTGAATAGGCAGAGGGACTTAGAACCTGAACCTATTGTTAAAAAACGCCGTTTCCACGTATTTTGCCGAATTCTTGAGGCTCAACTAGACTAGACTAGAGCGAAGATGAAATATTTCATTACCCCGAGTGGAAATCGAACCCACAACCGTCACATCTACAGTAAAGTCATCTAAGTTTTGGTTATTAAGTTTTAAATTACTTACTTATAAGGTAAATCAATGTACAAAATTTAATTACAATCGAAGCCAGTGAGTACAGCCGGTGGTTAATTGAGCATCCATTCATAGTTGGCCTTTTGTAAGCCGCAGATTATACAATACTTACATCTTAACAGAAAATATATTTTGTTCAATAAACTAGAAAATTTTATAATATTAATTCATATTTTATATAAACAAAAATAATTTTCTTATGTAAAAAAATCGTTTATAATATATGTATAATTAATAAAAATAATATAATGCGTGGCAGAGTGGATAGTGGGGTAATGATTAAATTTAATTTATATTCGTTTCCTCGTTTTTGTTTGGTTTTCGTTCCACCATTTAACACGCATTGTCTCGAAAATAAGACGGTACTTGGGGGAATAACTGGTACGTGGGGAAATAGGGAGCGTAAAGTTAAAACTCCTCCTAAGCATCTTTTTGATGAATGAGTTTCCATTGATATTACATTTGAAACTAATAAAAATTCTATATTATTTTACGATCTTTTTCTATTTTTCTTTTCATATATAAAATATAGCCGACTTTAGCAATATTCCTCATTTACTAACTTCACTGTATTTCCACATTATTATTTTATAAATCGAAATAATATGCGAAGACTAGCGCTACATATAAATGAATTTACATTACAATCATATAAATGGTCTGCAACTTGTTAATATAACGACTTCCTTCTAGACTAGCTATCTTGTTTGTAGTGAGCAATATATCTACATCTGGTTGCGATTTCTTCCCTTTTTGTATTTCATTGTAGTTAAAATCTGTATAACTAGCAATCCACGTGCGGCTTAACCCGCATAAACATATTGTTATATTATATGCAAATTAATCCACCAATTAGCACGTACCAAATGCCTCCAGAAAAAATGGGGAGGGGAGTGTCCAAACACTAGGCACCCTCTGCCAACTCAGCTACATGAGTGATACAGCGTGAAGCAAAAAAAAATATGATTTCCTATTCGACAACATATCTAATAAATTAACAAAATCTCATATTCTAGAAAGTCACCCCCATCCATATCGTTATCCGAAATACAATCACATACATGTAACACAGAGCTCTAACTAATCGAGAGCGTGTAATCAAAATAAATTTCGACCAATATATAGTTTTAGAAGCATCGGTATCGGTATCCTAAAAGCGTTCAGCACTGGCAGCTATTAATTTAATCGTGTATATTGCAATTGACCGCAACCGCAGTCGCGTCCTGCCCCGAGCCTTGTGATGTACCGACCGTTGCTGTTTCATTTTAGTGCACGTTTAAGACTGATTTTGGGATTAGATTATAATAAATGTTAAGTGTATTAGTATTTTAAAGTAGAGGTTGTTTCATAGAAAAATATATATATAGTAAAGCTTATAAAGCTTATTTGTATGTTTGTCCGCATGGTTATCGTCATGGATTGACACTACTGGCATATTGTTTTTTTTTAAGCTGGAGGGTATGTTCTGGATATAACAGGGAATAAAGATGGAACCTTGGTAAGAAACTCCATTCTCCATTAAGACCCTCCCTTTCTCCTCCTCCTGAGGCATTGGGTGTTGAGTGGTGGAGTCAGAGCAAGGAAATGAAAATAATTAATTCCCTCAAGTGGGAATCGAGCTCACAACCGTCGCGTTTACAGTCGAACGCTTTGTGCCTTTGCGCTGCGACGGTTTTAATTATCCAATGTATTGTATATTGATTCTGATATATTGTATAGTAACAAAGATAACAAGTAGTCCCAACATGCTATGCGGAATACAGCGATTGAGTGGCAGACCTCTGACCCTTAGTCTTGTTACCAGAGCGAGAAAAACAAAATTATTAATTCCTTCGAGTGGTACTCGGGCCCACAATCGTCGCGTTTACGGTTACATATGCCCCTGAGCCACGACGACCTCACAGATTATTTCGTCATACATACATAAGCAGTAAGTCCGTGAAGACAGGACCTTATTAACATAGAAGGACTTATTAACATATAGAAAAAAAAAATAAAAATCTATTTTAATACGAACCCTAAATTGTGTACTGTAAAAGAAAGTAAAATATAAATAATATTTTACATTCTTAAAAGAAAATAATCCTATCACTTAAAATACACAAATAACATTGCCCCTATAAAACCGTCGCGTCGTCGGCTACGGGCTTGCTCTGCGGTGGTTATTAATCTAATCGCTTCTGCATCGCGCCGCAGGCGTTTTGAGGGCTGATCTGACGATTATGAGGTTGCAGGTCTAAATAAGTATAATAGAATAGTTGTTATTTCAATTTTTTTTCATTCTATAGTAATTGTGGGTTTGATACTCGTTCGAAGGCTCTGATAAGGTGAAACTGCTTCTATCTACCCAGCTTTATGCGGGATACAGCGTGAAGCTAAGAAAATATCAGTATGTTAATGTCGTCCCAACCATATCCACACTGTCAAACAACAGCGTAACTTAACTTAGCTTCACGCTGATCTCTAGCGGGATAGTCAGAGAGAACGGAAAAATAGTCAAAAGAGTACTACTAAGAAATAAGCAAATAACTTAATTCCACTGTATATAATGTATTATATGTATAGAAATCTCTAACAATTAGTTTCAAATGTTCTAATATAAAACATTTACAATGTATACCGCAAGCGCAACGGGCCACAGCCTTTGCTAATCATCGGTAGCCACAGCAGTGAACGCAACGGGCGAATGCGACCGACAATCCGACCACCGCAAATACTGACGCACGACAGGTTGATACTGAACTACTTTGTTGATTAGAGTCTTAAACGGAGAGAAATAGAATGTGAAAAAGAAATGGAAAATGTTTTTTTTTCATACAATAATATAGTAACCTTGGTGTTAACGGTGACGGGAATTGTAACAATGTACGTACTAATACATTATATATTTATAGTAATTACGAGAATTTGTTATTATAATAGTTTTGCGAATTGACCTGTAATGTAATTGTACGTATTATATATTCGTAAGTTTTATCTAAATTTATTTAAGATTGAATGTCTTTGAGTGAGTTATAAATGGAGAAAGGAAATTGATTGTTAACTTACCTTTTTACACAACCGTAACGCGTATGTCAAAATCAAGAACTTCATAAATCTTATCACTCACATGTTAAAGGCACACTAGGTTCTACCTAGAAAACCTGTTGAGGGAACCTAGTTTCAAAACACTCCATCCTTCACACAGCTCGAATTGAAGACAATACGTGTCGAATTGAAGAACACAAAGCCACCTTTGAGTCGTCTAGAAAGTATGTGTAATAAAATCATACCTATTATATGTGTAATAAAATCATACCTATTATATGTATATCTCAATTTTTAATCTGCCCAAAAAAAGAGGGAAATCCCTCAAAACAATTCAAAACCTCCAAAGATTTCATAATAAAAATCCACTCACTGTACCTCTAGCCCACATAATACACACATTATACGTACAAATAAATACAATCATGTTTACATCAAAAAGCATTATTTGGTAATTGGCGCGTACACGCCACATTCCCAAAGCCCTCGCTCACCATCACCATCGATTCGGAAACGCTGCGATTGATTAATCGAACTTGTCGGAATCGAATCCAGCTTAATTGAAAAGTCAACGTCTTCCCTTCCCTTCCCTTCACTTCCCATGCCCCGTACTGTCTGCTAGATTACTTGATATGTGAGAGTAATTAATTATTTTAGCTAGGCCCTTTGTAGGTAATTATATTTTTGTTTTATAGTGTTGTTATTTGGTTTTTATTGATTAATTATCAATTTAAAAAATATATTTTTAATACTAATATGCTCGCGGCTTCGCTTTGAAAATCCGTTTCGTACTTGGAAAGATGTATGCGTCGATAGTTGGCGAGTGACTTGGTTTTATACTATGTAAAAATAGTTTACAAACAATATCAAAGTTACTATTTAATTACTTTGTTTTTAATGATTTTAACAATATATCAGTTAGGTTATGTAGGTTTGATGGATATTGCATAACTATATAAAATAACTTATATCTCCTATTTTATATTTTTGCATTAAAACAAACCCCTAATGGGACCACTCTTCTTTGATTTTTTAAATTTATGATGTAAAAAAATAAATACCGTAAAGCTTCCTAAAGTAGTTACAATAAAGATTTCCATTAAACTCTTTTCACTAACAAAATAGTCAAATTTACAATAATATATCGTTTAACTACGCTTTCACGTTTTGATCTCTTAACAACCTCCTATTACATCACATAATTCATACAAACATGACCACAACCAACCACGTTAAAAAACGACAATATGATGGCCTTCTTTTCAAAAAAAAGACACCCCTAAGCTTCATAAAGGGGTATTTTTATGTAAAATGTATCATTTGTTCCGCACAATAGTGGTCGTAGGTCCCTCGTTAGCATAAAAAGGTGCAGTTTAGGATATAAATTAGCGGTTTTGTCCCCATAATGGGTACGTCTAGTTTCTGGACATTGGGGGATGGGCAATGGGGGCGTAGTGTCAGAATTATTTAGGAAGATTCCGCGGGAAACGGCCGTTTTGTACCGTACATAGGCCGTGTGTCACTGACGCTGGGTGAATTGTTTCAAGTAGTTTGGGGTGCTTTCTCGGTGATTAAATTCTTAGTTCCAGTATAAACATTTATTTACACATATACGTACATAGTTTATGTATCTTTATTTATACTTTAATATTTTTTTTAATTACTAATAAAGCGTAACTTAACGCCGTTATTTATCTGTAATATTATAAATTAATATTCATATTACAAATATATAAATTAATATACATACTACAAATTAATATTCATATTACAAATATATTTAACAAACGAATGTAATTCAAACCTACCACTTGTCATATATATATTTATTGCATTATAATAGTATTAAACGTAAGTTTTTACTTTAAAAAAACAAAATATACGAAATTTGGTACGTCGGTGCCATTCCTATACAGTCGCATCTTGTGCTATCTCGAAATATGCATCTCAAGTTTTCGCGTAAGCATTTCTATGTAGACATTCATGTGTAAGATTAAAAGTACTTTGCATCTGAGAAACGTTTATAGCATATGAGCATATTTTATTTACTGCTTTATATATGTTATGCACTATAGACTGGAATTCTATATCTTATGAATTTGATAAGAAATACGTACAGATACTAATCCAAAATTAAGTTTCTCGAAAAAACAGATATTTATTTAAACAACAAGACTCCGGCTACAGAGTAAAATGATAATAAATTTAATTTTACATTTCCATTTTAATACAAGCCAAAAAGAAAACAAACGCATATAAAGTGTAATTGAAAAACAATTTATTTAAACATATTATCGCCAAGTAATTCACAAAGAAAATGCCTTCACGAAAAAGACTGGACACTAAAAAACAGCTCCTTTCCTCTTTTCCCGGTTAAACTCATAAATTACACGCACACATGGACTTGTAAGGCTTGGATCTTTATGGGTCGAAACTGCCTCACAATAGGGTGGAGTTCCGTAGGACGTGGGTCGTGGTCCGTAGAACAATACGCGAAACGGAACTGGTCTGTACAACAAATAACGGAATGTATGCATTTCCGGATGCAGTTAGTGAAATTGGGTAGAATGGTTTTCTTTGATTCAGCTTTTCTTTTACGCCAAAAAATAACTAGATACTTCATGGAATTTTTCATTTAATTTGTTTTTAGTGTGGTTGAAATGAATCGAAAAGTGATAGAGTAGGAGAACGTATAAGTGCATAGTTTACAGCCCATTTAAAACTTCCAAATTATATATATCTTATTTACGAGTATATATTGTAGTATTTACGAGTAAAGTGCCTTAATAAAAAATAAGATATTTAAAGAAATTTAAGGTTAAGTGAAGTTAAGAAGTGTAAATAACGTCACGGTTCCTAGGGTCCCTCTGTCTGCTATGTGTACAACGGGAGGCTAAAACAAAAGGATGGCAGAAATTTACATTAAATTATGAACGAAGTTCTTTTATCTTTTGTTTAAATGTAATAATTGTTGTGTTTAAAAAAATATTACCTAAATTTACGATCTAATATTGAAGCCCAGGAATATAAAATAAATATACTCTAAAATCTGAATATAGTACATAATGACAGAACAAATAGATACTATAAACCTACAATCTCTTTAGCTTAGTCAGGCTTATGTACTCACTGAATAAAAAACTCTCACATATGATAAAATTATACTATACATACAAGAGTAAATAGCCTTTATATCCTTAGAATATAAAATGAATAATAGGCGACTGGACCAGACGCGGTCGTAGTTCCGTACACCAAATAACTTGGTGAAATGCGTTCAAATGCATCGGACGTTTCCGGTGGGAACAGTGCAGCGCTGTTGAAGGGAAGTTGTGATGTTATTTATAATTACGGTAGTGTAAGGTTATATTATTTTGTGTGGAGACGATGAGGTTTTTCTAAAATATCTGAAATGTTACTAGTTTCCATTCGAAAATGTGTTTTTTTTAATCATTTTCTTTAAAATAGCTTACACGGGAGAGAAGGCCTTATTTGAGACACTATCTAATCAGATTATAGAAACATGTGTCTTATCACTTTGTTCTATTTGTCTTGCGTGAAACTGCGTGAAACTCCAAAGCAAAGCAAGTCTTGTTAAAGAAACTACGTTTGAAGTTTAAATTCAAAACTATAATGCATTTGTTTCTTTCATATATTCAATTCACATAATACTGACGTATTTCGAGCATATGGGTCAAGCTACGTCGCAATTATTTTCAATATATTGATTTTTTTTAATAAAGCCATTGTCATGAAACTGGCTGACGTGTGACATGTAATAATCTTTTAAGAAATATTGTTTTATTATTTATCTTTGCAATAACTGGACATTCTCAATTGCCAAGGTATAGTAGATTCGATTTAATCATATTTTATAGAACTGCCATATTTTATAGAGGCTTTCGTGGCGCAGTGGCATAAGATTGTGAGCGCTTGAGGGTTGTGGGTTTGATTCCGACTCGGAGTGAATTATTTAATATTTTCATGTCCTCGCTCTGGTAACAAGCAAATTGCGGCGTGACGTCCACCACTCTACTTACAACGTCTAGAAAATTCAACGGAAAATGGTGTTTCAATACTAAATTATCTCACCCTGATACATGCGGGATATAGTGTGAAACTCAAAAAAGAAATAGTACAAAATTGAAAAATCAAAATTCTCGAAGGTAAAATCCACGTGTACACATAGCCTATTCAAAGAATGTATAGACACAACGAAGAGGCAGACAACGGGCGTTTGTTCTTCAACGAACATCAGTTTGCTTTTCGCTTTGCTACACAAAACGCTCGAGGACTTCGCAGAGAGAAAACGTTTGCGAATGCGACGAGACGCCTATAAATTGCCGCCGTCCGACTCCCGCTTTCGCTAATTATGAATGTTTTAGTATTAAACGATACTAGTTAGCTAAATTTCTTTTGGACTTATTAAATTTAAGTTTTAATCTTGTTGAGATTTAAATTTAAAAGTTTAAACTTTAATATTTTAAATTGTTAGGTTCTGTATAAATTTCGCGTTACACTTTTAGCTCCTTGTTTATATTTAGTTTTATCGTGAGCCAAAATAATTTGATGGCAGGCAAATTTATTTTAGTCTTAAGTCTTCCAGCTTGAAGTCGTCGTGGCGCAGAATCATAGCTTCTGATTGTACTTATAAGCAACAACTGTAGGTTCGATTTTTATTCATTTCCTCTCTATAGGAACAAAACAAAGCACAGCGTCGAGTTTCATCACTCAATACACAGTGTATGAAAAATTGGACGGTGCGTTAAGCACGGAAAGACTTAACACTAGGTCTCCAAAGCCTTCGTTTCTATATGCGGGATACTGACACTGTAAAGCTAAAAAACATTACAATTTTAATGTAATTAGATTATTGCTTCTAGTGGTCACACAAACCAATAAAAGTCCAAAGAAAAAATATATGTAGAACAAAATAAAAAAAAATAAAATATATTACTATAGTGGAGCTTCAGTGTAAATCATACAGAATGCGTCTATAATTGCCGCCACACCCGGCCCTAATCGCTCCACTGATGTATTGGGAGACACGTAATATTTAATTTGTTTCGCTCACGCCAACAAAGATTGGAAAGTCCATTTTATATTACTGCTTATTTATTATGTATAGGAATGTCTTTTTTATTTATAATTTTTGGTACCACACAGTATATTAATGTTTTCAAAGATTTCCATAGATTTATATTTAAATTGTTGATATAATTTATGGTTATGACATGTCACGCTCCCGCATGGCAGTGTAAGTAGAGAGACCGTAGTGTCAGAATATTCTTTCCGTTTCCATTCGAGTTCGAATATTGCAAATTTGCCATTTAACAACGAGCTTTGTCTTTACGAATCGGGAAACCGAATGATGATGGTTTTGTTGCTTCATATTAAATGTATTGAGGGCATTATCTTGCAGAAGCACAAGCGTGCCACTGTAAACGCGACGGTTGTGGTTTCTATTCCCACTCGGGGTAGTAAAATATTTAGATTATATTGTTGTTTCCTCGCACTGCCACAAGACAAGGCGCGGCGTTGAGTTTCACCACTCAACACGCATTGCCTCAAGAATGCAGCGGAGAGTGGGGAAGGAAATCGTCTTAAATGAAGAAAGGAGTATATCATCACTAGGATTTCTCTCTGCCTACCCTGCCTCGAAAGGCATATAGCGTAAAGCTAAAAAAGAAATATTTTCATAATTTGTTTTGTATAAAAAACATAAACCACCATTTTACACCAGATTTTTAATATACAACGATAGATAATTACTTGTCATACAAAAACAAAATTTATCTTCACAACACCATTCGAAACGCATAAACGGCCATTTAATAAAATAAAGTCAAAAGGTGGAATTAAGAAAGCACCGATGTGTCGAGAGTCAAGGCACGAGCGGCATTCATTATAGCCATCGATAAAATACAGAAGAGTGTGGAAATGTCAGTACACCGTGCGGGGTTAGACGACGGGGGTCATTACTTTGATTTATAGCTATTTTATGTCTCAGATAAAGCCTTTATAGAGACGTGAGAATCAATTTTGGTTTTGAGAAATCGGAATGATGGGATTTCAAAATAATTTGTGATGCAATAGTGGTGTAGCCTGAGATAGTTGTGGATTCGATCCCTGTTCAGGGTATTTGTTATTTTATATTTCGCTATGTGTTATTTTGTAAGAAGGAAGAGTTATATGTTAGTACAGTCAGACTAAGGGCGATGCTTGGTTTTGCCTCCCTAAGTACAATGAAAGAGGGCAGTGGAGCACAGTGTCTCTGCCTACTATACAAAAAAAGTTATACAATTAAACTAGATAAGAATATAACAGGACTTAGTTATTTTAGATTTTTATCTTCACGTTATATCCCGCACACAGCAGGGTAGAGGCAGAGGGAACCAGATGCTCCGTTTCCCATTAACATTTAAGTTTGCCATTGTCCGTCGAATTCTTAAGGCATAGAGTGGTGAGTGGTGGAACTCAACGCCGCGTCTTGCCTCAATACTGGAGCTAGGATACAAAGATGATATTAAATAAAACAATATTACCCCTTCATTATTAAATAAAAAAGCGTATTTAAACAACTGATCCCGCTTTCGTAAATCATTATAAAACATTTAACCCCATTTATATGTTGCTTCATTTCGAGTATTGGTAAATTACTATTATTATGGCACAAGCGTTATACCATTCCACAGTTCCACTATTATATGATAAAAAAACAAATATGATAAGATCGTGGTTATTAAAAAAACAATTTGATGGCAACACCCCTCGCGTGAGCGTGGCAGATCGTGTCACATAAAAAACATGGCTTTTTCCTACTAGAGGCGTCACGCTAAAGCTAAACAAGGGTTACTAAAGGGTAAATATATAAATATAGATTATAAATCACACTATAGGTACTTATAATGAAATAGTAACTGATAGCTGTCCTATTATATCTAGATGTAATTTTACATTTAGAAATAATAGGACACAAGAAACTTGTTATATTATACAAAAGCGCACCACCATAAAAATAGACTGCCCACTCTAAAAGCATTTGCAAAATTCAAATCCTAAAAATACAGTGTCAAAATTTCATATGAGAGGAACGTATATACCACAGCTAGGATTTAAGCTCTTAAACTTTAATGTAACCCATATGTTATCCTAAAATTCTTGAATTTCCCTGCAACGTGGACGTTAAATTTCGAAAATTTCAAACGACACACCAAACTTAGCGCTATACAACAAATGTTTGTTGCAAATAGACTGTATTTTCGTATAGTGAGTACGTATACTTGTAGTTAGTAAGCAGCCATTTTCTTTACGCTCCCCGCACACAGCGCGAGCACGGGAGCAACGCGTTTTTGTTGTAGGTATGAGTCGCTTTTCGCGTGAATATTTGAATAATATGTTACTTAAGTTGTATCTAATGTTTTTTAAGTAATATATTTTTATGTTAATTTTCAGATTCACGCTGTATACCGCATATAACAGAGTGGGCAGAGGGAACCTAACCTTAAGACCCTCTGTTCCTCATTTTCCGATATATTTTTGAGGCATTGCGTAATGTCTATTGGAACTTAACGCCGTGTTCTGCTTTATTTTCAGAGCAAAGAAACGAAAATGTTAATGAATAATAATTCATTCCCTCGAGTAGAGTTCGAACCCACAATCGTCGCGTTTACATCAATTGCTTAAAATGTAATTTAAATATTATATTTGCAAATGACACAACTAGTAACGCATTTAGTTGTTGACGCTACGTTGTACGTACGACGTATGTACGAGGACGATGGCACTCAAAGTGCTTTATACATATATATTAAAATAAATAAGTGAATTCATTTTATCCTGCGTGTTGTGAAATATGTGTGAGAAATATTTCATACTGTTAATGTCTCTGAGAGACACAAAAATAAATTAAAAAATTATGGCTATAAAAATCCGGACGCAGCGGGATTTAAGCTCGCGCCTTCTTAGATAACACGTCAAAGCAATTTATAGCTAATTGAATATATTAAAAAAGCCAAAAAAGGTGATTTTTTAATAAAAAATGTTTTATATTCACCATTTTATAACGTAGAACTTACGTTATAAAATGTTGAAGTAACAAAATTTTACTACACTTAATTTAAATTTAGTCGTTATTTTGAGTAATAGTAATAATTGAATTCCATTACTTTTAAATAATTATAAAAATAAATTAATAAAAATAGATTATCTTTTTAAAATGACAATTCCATATAAGAACTAACTTAAATAAAAAATATTATATTGTTAATGTTATTTAATAAAAATACAAAAATAAAAAAAAAACTCAAAAGTAGAACACAATATTTGAAAAAAAACCAAATTATTCATATTTATATACTTATTTAGTTTTCACTATTCAAAATTCGCTATTTTTGGAGCCGGCGCCGACCAAGACAAAAAAAAATAACAAACAGCCAAATCGACAACTTTCTATTTGAAGTCGGTTAAAAACGATTAGCCACTTCTACCCGACGTTGGTTTTTAATTAAGTACTCAGCCAAATTAATTCCCACTCGTTATAATAAGTCCAATATTATTTCGAGGCCCGCCCGCAATTAGTACGTCACGTAAGGATAGCGTGCGTATAAGAACGGATTTAATAAGCGCCGTGCACGATATACGACTATGTATGTAGGTAGGTAAAGAAATAATAAAATTGGTTTCGATGTGGAACAGTTAATGGTTATAGATAGTTTCGAAAAGGTAGTGGCTTCGATGGATGGTGTTTTAAAATATTTTCATAAAATAATGTAATTAAAATAAGAAGTTGGGGAATAGATAATGCAGTGTCTTAACAGTACATTCTTTTTGTCTGTCCCGATAGAAACGCAGACACGGGTGACTATAAAAATAAGCATAGAATTTGATTTTAATAATAACAAATTTTGATAATGAGCTTACGTCATCCGTAACATAGGTCAGATTATTTAGCAGGACGCTCGTTTAAATTTTCCACAATATGTGAGAAATGCTATTTTGTTCTGTCATATTTAGAATATTTTATAGATCATTGTGTCGTACATTATTTAGTTAATAATGGTAATAAGGCAATGAGGCTTGATTAGGTTTGACATAAATTTATTATTTTTCATTTTCGATCTAGGGCTTTACGTAATTTAGTTATTTTCAAAATGAAAGCCTTCAAAAGAAGGCTCAGAAATTGTAAATAATATATAATAATGCACCATAAAATAATTTCTTTTCATTCAACTTCCTGAAATATCCCTTTAACATAGCATGGGAAAGAGCCTAGTGTCAAGACACTCGTTCAATAAATACTATTTATTTTATCATAAATAAATATTTACAAACCATTATAGCCTTTCGGTTCGGTTCGGCAACACGAACTGTGAACAGCACTACAACTGACACTATACGCAAGGAAATAAATGGTTAACAGCGCGGTCTCGCCGCGTTACATGTATAACTCGATTTGCTTTTATGAAAACAAACGCTCTAATGGGACAAGAGTTTAAATACAAAATAAATTACACTGCACCACGGAAATACAAGAGAAACTTGAAGTTTTATTAAACAACGTTTGCAAAGCGACGCCGCGCCGCCGTGATGAACATGACAATCTGACTGTCCTGTTCTCCACACAGGATTCGGGTATGCTGAATATTAAAACTCCGCAGACACGTACATATGTGTAATTTGAAAACACAGACGACCCACAAACTGCAAGTGCTTAATGAATCTGGCAAAACCAATAAGGCTTAAAGCTGTAAATTATGAAAATAATTATTGGTAAAAACGACTTGATGATGCAAAAGAATTTACGAGTTATATTTTTTACCGTTATCGAACATAATTTTAAAAGGCTGCTGTAAAATGAAGAGTGACAGTCGATATGATGGAGTATCTCAATTGCATAAGTCCCCTGAAACGCAGAGACGTGAGCAAAATTTAAAGTGAGCCATAAATCTTTTTATCTAACATTTAGATATTTGGATTCCCA